>OX104060.1:25421186-25545776 GCA_944474145.2 Dicrocoelium dendriticum | reverse complement strand
TGGAAACTTGGGTATCGCCTAGAGTTATCGAGCGCTGGAACTTGATTCCAGAAAGTGTAGTCAGTGAACTTACGGTTAAGGGTTTCGAGCGTCAGTTAGACGCTCTTGGGTGGCAACACGATACCTTTCCTTTCTCCTGACCATATCCATTTTCAAACTTTTAGTTCTTATTCTGTCATTCTCTTCACTCTCTAGTGTTATCCTTCATTTTAATGACTTTCATTCCCCTTTATCTTCCATTTACTTTCTACTTCTTTCTTCACGTAACCTACACAGCGGGGACTGCTAGTGCAGGGAAGGTGGGCAGTAATTGATTGATCAGGATGTGTTTCGGGTGTTTTGTTTTAGATCTATCAAGAACTAGCACCTTATCATTCCCTGGCTCAACGATTTGCTCAAGTAGGAACACTCAAGGGATTTTCCTATCGTTCCAGTCCATCTGAATCTGAATCTGATGAGTCAAATGCAGTTTGCAGCAATTCTGCATATTCAAGGCCAGTTACAGATTCATCTGGTGGTATGCAGTGTGATGTTGGCTCTCGTTGGTATCACAAAAGTTGTACGGGCCTCCGAGCGAATCAGTACGATGTGCTATCATCCAGTGAAAATCTTCGGGTTAGATGTGCTGATTGTTGTGCTCAGAAAGCGAAGCTCCCGTCTTTCACCAGTGCTGAATTCAAAGCACTAGCATCCAGATTCACAGTTGTTGTAAGGCATTAGCCGAGCTTGTCTCTCTTGGTTATGAAACCCTTGAATATTGCGAATGTGGACGCTGTAACGGACTGTCCTTCTGCCGACAGTCCAACCGTTGACAAGGCGCTCATCCTACCGGACGCTCCAGTTCACGTGGATATAACTGATACATGCCTCGGACGGCATTGTTAACCCGCCCAGAATGGAAGGCGAGTCACGGGCTCCTGGGCCATTGAAGAATAAGCGTAAGAGAACAAGGAAAGCACGCAAACCCTCCGCCCCCAAATCAGATGATAAAATGCTCAAGAAACAAGCGCCTGAGTTGGAAACACTACCTGGTGTTGCAATTCCCTCAGTGAGACAAGAGGTGCCGTCACCTTCGGTCCCACCGATTCCTGTCAAACAACCATGTGGCGTGGATGGTAGGGCATGTGGAGTAAAAACACCTCGTCGAGACGATTCTTACACAGATAGCAGTGTGATTTCCAGAAACGTCACTGAATCCACTGCCGCTCTTCTCACCGAGCGCATGCTTGAGGATCTTGGTTGGCTTAAAGTTTGCGTGACCAGGCTTTTACCACCAGGTTTCCATGGCGTTACTGTCAAGAAGCTCATCAGATTGGGGAACGTTCCGGTTGGTCAACCAAATCCCTGGCCCCGTCTGTTTAGGGTTGTCCTCCACCCCAGAAGAGCGCAGGGCCTTATTGAGATTTGCCTTCAAGCTCAAAGGTACCAACATTAGTGTGCAACCAGACCTTCCGTTAGCGGATAGGTTAAAGTTAATTATGTCGCCTGGTGAAAGGTTAGTTGACCTAGATTATGCGGACGATATCGTCTTGCTTTTCGACGATGTTGGGGCGGCCCAATCAACCCTGAAAAGCCTGTCCAGGGTGGTCCCATTATTTGGTATGCACTTCGCACCTTCAAAGTGCAAAGTGTTGCTGCAGGACCACCAACCACTTGATGACCCCTTGACAATTGCTAACGAGGAACTCGAGGTGGTTGATCATTTCACTTATCTTGGCAGCTGCATCAGCAATGATGGGCGCATAGAAACTGACGTGAGCTCACGCATTGCAAAGGCCAGAGCTTCCTACTTGAACCTGCGTCATCTTTGGCGACAGAAGGGAGTTTTCCTCCTTCTGAAAGGCCCGGTATACAATGCCACAGTGAGGGCCGTACTGCTGTATGGTAGTGAAACTTGGCCCCTTCGGTCTGAAGATCTGAGGCGCCTTCAAGTCTTTGATCATCGTTGTTTGCGAAGCATTGCTGGTGTCGGATGACACCAGCGTATCCGCAATGATGATGTGCGTAAGCGAGTACTAGATGGTGATAATCATGCTAGCACCCTAGAACAACAGATAGCACTGAATAAGTTGCGTTGGCTCGGGCACGTGCTGCGTATGCCTGGTCACCGCTTACCTAGGAGGGCCTTGTTCAGTCTACCAGGTGTAGGATGGCGCAAGACTCGAGGTGGACAGAAGTTGACCTGGCAACGGCAAATGAAGTCACTGACAACCAAACTGGGTGCGGTTGGTCCGTCTCCCCTTCCGGGTTGGAGTCCATGTGACTCACCTTGTGCTTGGCTCGAGACTTTACAGGACATGGCTCGCAGTAGACACCAGTGGCGCGTCTGCTACCGTCTCCTAATCGGATTGCCTGTTTAAAGTGTGTTTGGTGCTGAGTTATCTGCGGGGTAATGGCTGATTATGACGCGTGGCAGTGAAAGCCGAAAGGAAGCTGTCTCGCCGATGCCGCCTTATCTTTGCACGATAGCCAGCTGTTTGTGACGGTATGTTGTCTACACAAGGTGTAGGCGCCTTGACCCTGAATGTTTGCTTAGGGCATTAAGGTTTTCAGGTAAGTCCCCCTTCTCTCCCTCTTCTTATTTTTTCTTTCGTAGGTCCTCATGGTTGTATGGCAGCGAAACATCAGTTCAAATGGCTGATGTACTGCTGTTGATGATGATGATGATGATTGTGCCGCCCCAACATCGTCGAAAAGCAGGACGATATCGTCCGCATAATCTAGATCAACTAAACTTTTACCGGACAGGCAGCCTACATCGTGAGATTCCGCAAGGGAACACTCTATGATAGAATCCACGACGAAATTGAACAAAAACAGGGAAATCGGACAACCCTGACGAACGCCACTTGTGGTCGGAAAGCTATCCGAGAGGACACCGTAGACTCTGACGTGGTCTGTAGTGTTCAAGTATAGAGCACGAAGGATGTTCACATATTTCGTGGGAACACCTTTCCGCACAAGTATTTCGAACAGAATCGATCGATCGACTGAATCGAAGGCACTCTTGAAATCGAGGAACACAGTTAATGTCGGTTTGCGGTATGGGTGGCGCTGCTCTAGCACTTGCCGCAAAGTGAATATATGGTCTATACAGCCACGTCTTGGGCGGAAACCTGCCTGCTCTTCCCTACTCCGAGATTCCCATTTCGCAGTGAGGCGACGAACGATAATCGAGGCCAGTAATTTTGTCACAACTGGCGTTAGGCTAATATCCCTGTGGTTAGAGCAGTCTGTGCGACTGCCCTTCTTGTATATTGCCACTATAATCGATTTGCTCCAATTAGCCGACACACTTCCTTCCAGATACATTCTAATAAGGTCAATGCTTTGCAGAGGACCTCACCTGCATCCTTAAATAGTGCAGGTGGGAGGGAATCCGGGCCAGCCGCACGAAAACGATTAAGGGCTGTGATCGCGTTTCGGAATTCGGCCTCCGATGGAAGCTCTAAACTAACCGTCCATGACTCGTCCTGCATCACCTGAGTAGGAAGAGGTCCGGGAGCAGGGGGCCAACTGAACTGATCTTGAAGATGTTCCGTCCAACGAGCCATACGGCTTTCCCTATTGTGTATCAGCGCATCCGCCCTGTCTCTGATTGTCTCATTGGCACCTGGTTTTCTGGGACCAGTGGTGCGGACCAGCTGGAAGAGCTTGCGGTAATTGCCTACTGCTTCTGCCTGCTCCATTTCCTGAGCCCGACTGGTCCACCAGGCTTCCTTATCAGCATGCAGGCTCCGCTTTAGTTCACACCTAATAGCCCGTCTGGTCACATTGTGTTCAGAGCCAGCCGGGAGGTGTCTTCTAGATTCCAACAGGTTCACCGACCTCTCGGATATCCAGTGACTGATGCGGTGACGATGGATAGTGCCACACACAGATGCTCCTGCGTCGTACATGGCGGTCGAGATCCCATTCCTCGGTGTCATTAGGACAGGACAGCGGAAGTTCGGTATGCAGTGCTTCTTGATAGGCTTGCCTGGCCGAGGACTGAGACAATTTCTCAGTTGTCAATCGTAGGGGACGCTTGGTACGCCCCCCCCGGTAGAGTTCATGGAGAAACGACAGCGTACCAAGGCATGATCAGAGTTGGCACAGGTACTCCAGTACGAGCGGCAATCCAGGATGGAACCACGCCACCTGTAACATGGCTATTTGGTCAATTTGGGTCCATCGCTGGTCAGCTACAGGAGGACGCCAAGTGACACTCACTGTCTAAAAGCAGTGCTACTAAGAAACAACTGGTGCTCCGCACACAGTTGCAGCAGACGCTCACCGTTGTCAGTCCGTTCGGAGTTAAGCCCACAATTACCACCCAGCTGATCTTCTGAAGAGCTGACGCCCTACTTGTGCGTTCATATCCCCTGCAAGTACTATCATATCTGAACTAGTAGCACTGCGTAGTAGCGCGTTCAGTTCTGTGATAGAATGTGTTCTTGACAGCATTAGAACTGCAGTCGGTGGGCGCATAACCGGAAATCACAAACAAACAGCGTTTTGTACTACTTCGTGAATCAACCTTATCTGATGTCGTCAAATGGGCTGCACATAAACGGCTGTTCACCGGAATCCAATTAACCAGCGATGGCTCAGCCTCGGAGCTTAGAATGATACTAACACCAGCTTGACCAGTGAGTGTTGCATCGGCGTCTCCGGATGCGTGCAACCAATAACGAGAGGATAAGCCGGGTGCAGTTAATTCAACAACCCATTAGAGACATTTCTGCTAGTTTCGGACACACAACATACATCAATACAAAGTGTGTCCAAGATGCGTGCGAGTGCAGCCTGTTGACCTGTTTGTCTTAGAGTGCGAACGTTGAACGTTGCCGTGAAAACGTGACAACGTGGCCTTATAAGGGACTTTTGCCGATAGGCGTCCGATAGGTGCGGTGGGATGGTGGCTGCAGATGGTTCTACTCCAGTAGCACTTCGGTTGCTGTCAATTAAGCTGGGAATTATAGAAGGAAGGTTAGTAATGGGGGTCGGGATGGGAGTAAGAGCAAAATGTGGAAAAGAAAGAAGAGAGGCGCCAGCAGTAGCATTTTTTCGCTTATCCGCCCTGATGTATGCAGCAGATAAGGCGACCCTTGATAATCTGCGCGACGGCCGATGCAGGAGGAAGTTTGTTTGTAGAAAATGTCATGGTTGTATGTGGGCTAAGATACTGCCAGGGCGCCCAGACCTAGACAGGAGGACGATTTGGGTCCACATCCAAAACCTTTGGTTCAAAAGCCTGTCCGCAAAGCAGGGGGAGATGGCAGTGATTTAGTTTTACAGAAATGGACGCCATCCCATTTCAAACCCTAACCTGGAGGACCAGGAGATTGAGTTTGCCTGACCTCTCACCATTAACCAACCTGGTAGGAGTAACTCTCAAGGTGCCCGGAGGCATCACCCAGTATAGCTCAATGGGTCAATGAGGTACGCAAACCGTCGCATTGCGTTAAGGTCCGGTCTCGTTGCAACGGGATCGACGACCCGCTCAAGAAGGAACACTTACGGGATTCATCCTATCGTTGCAGTCCCACTTGAACTTGAACTTGTAATAACCGCAGTCAACAAACACCGTACAACTACTATGATCTTGGCTGTACTTCTAGGTAAGCAGTCTTTAGTGGCGTCCCGCAGTGTTCGGTATTGAGGCCATTGTTGTTCGCGATCCATATAAATGACTTGCCGGGAGAGCTAGGGATGTCATCACTAATGTTTGCTGACGACCTTAAGCTATGGAATATTGTGGATATTCCGGGGGGTCCTGAGGCAATTCAGCGTGCCTTGGATAGGCTCTGGGAATGGTCTGCCTTATGGTTGATGCCCATAAATAGGGCCAAGTGCTCTGTTCTCCGAATCCAGCTGCTAATCCTCCCAACCGATATGTTGCCACTCAGCAGGTTGATTTGTTGGTCATACACTTATCAGCACTTTATTCTGGCGACAATTGGAAGAAGGCTGCTTGTCGAGGGTTTCGTATGGTGTGATTTATCCGCCGCTCTTTCGGAATCCTAACGGCAAATTTATTTGTGAAGCTATTCTCGGTATTCGTCCGACCCCACCTGGTATATTGTATTCAGGCTTGTCCACCATGTCTTATCCGAGACAAAATGGACTTGGAGAGGGTGTTACGAGTGGGCACTCGGTCTACAGGGACAGATGTATCCTGAACGCTTGCTCAGTTTGGGGATGTACTCAGTGCACTACTGAAGGATAAGAGGGGACCTGATTCTCACTTATCGTGTGTTGACGCGTAAGATTGGCCCGGACTTGTCAGGGCTATTTAGTCCCGCTACGTTACCCAATGTCCGCGGTCACCCACTGAAACTGCATAAACTACGGTCTGATAAGATTAGGACGAAGACTCGTCTGTCACGCCGAGTTATAGATCGCTGGAATTCGCTTTCAGATCACGTGGTTAGGGAACCTACGGTTAAGGGTTTTGCGCACCAGCTCTATGCTCTTGGGTGGCAACAGCAAGCCTTTCCTTTTCCCTAGCTGGCTCACCACTTTTCAGTTCTTTTTTAATGACTCAAATATCTTGGTATTCTACTTGCTTAGCTCTTTCCGCTTTTTCTTTTGCCTTTTGGGTTTACCTTTTTCTCTTTTTTGCTTCACGTAACTGGTCCAGCAGGGACTGCTAGGGCAGGATACGTGGGTATTAATTGGTCGAACAGGGTGTGATGTGGTCTTCGTTTTAGGTCCATCAGTATTTCAAAGTCCGCCAACTCCTGGTTCAACGACCAGCTGAAGAAGGAACACTCACTGGATAATCTTATCGTTCCAGTCCCGCTTGAACTTGCACTTGACCTTCGACTTCTGGAATTGGAAGCTCAACTACCAAGGTTAGTGGTTCCCCATAGCTTTGGCGGTCAGGTGGTTTGTAGTCACATGCAGAGCTTAGAGCATTCCAGAAATCGAATGCGATAATCGTTAATAATCGATTAATCGCTAAAATAATGGATTTTCCAGGATATCCTTACTTTCTCCCGAACAATTAGTGCAGACGTTCGTACAATGCATGCTTCTGTGCCGAAACGCCACAAGCAGCTTTACGCCGCCACATCTAAACTAATCAGGTAGAAGCCCTCTGAGACAGAATCTTACTACAGGGTGACTGAATTGCGAATGCAATAGTGTAGAGTGTGCAATTCCTGTGTAGCAGTTTACCAAGACAAAAAACCTACCAGCTTTCTCTCACTAGACGCTTCGCCGATAACTCCAAGGTCTTCTTTCTCGACACTGCCTCATTAAATTGCGGGCTACCATCGGCAGCCTATTCAGACTCGAAGGCAACACTACAACGTTAAAGAAGCTGCAAAACTGCTGAAGGCTCAGTACGATCCCATTTTTAGTACCTCGTCACGCAGTACAATAGTGGACACTAATTTTATCCCCAGCGCTGTTACACATCCGGTACAGTTTACTCTAGAGAATGTTCTGGAAAGACTATCAAAATTAGGGGCAGACAAGTCGCCGGGCTTGGATGGGATCCCTCCTATCTTTCTGCGTGTGTGTGCTGCCGTACTGACCGAACCGCTTACTTCACTGTGCAGCCGCTCCCACACCAGCGCGGAATATCCGAAAACTTATAAGCAGAAGGTCATAACACCGATATACACGGTTGGTGACAGGGCAAACCCTCCTAATTACCGCCCGACTGCACTGCTTTCAAAGTAATGGAGAGCATCATAGACGGTGTTCTGCGCTACCATCTTGAAAGCCAGTCTCAGCCCCCTAACAGCACGGGTTCCGCAGGGCCCACTCGTGCACCACGAATCTTTTTGTAGCCCTTGATTTCTGTACTGCGGAAGACATATTTCACCGGGTTAATCACGCCGTCCTCTTAAGTAAACTACCCAGTTTGGGGATTGACTTGCAAACAATCTTTTGGCTAAATACCTACCTATCCTGGCGCATCTATCAAGTTCGTGTAAATGGCGCGCTCCCCCAGCGCTCTAGCTGCAATGACCGGAGTGCGCCAGGGATTTGTCCTCGGGTCCCTGCTTTTCACTTTGTTCATTAATGGCCTACCATCTATTAGCAGCCATATACTGCTTTATGCGGACGATGCGAAGATATGACGACTTATCCGCAAGGAAAGCGATCAGGCTTGTCTTCAGGAGACATAGATGCTGCCTACTCTTGGGCCTCGGAAAATTTACTCTCGTTCAACACGGTCAAGTTCAAGGTCATGCACATTAAACAAGGTGAGGTCACTCTGTACACTATCGGCGACGTGCGTTTGAACGCCGCATCCCTGGAATGCGACCTATGCACTTCTATCTGCCGACCTGAGCCCGAGCGCTAACGTAGCCACATTGGCGAGAAAGGCCAGCTTGCGCCTCGCCCTCCTTGGGCGTGCATTACGGTCATTTCCTAGAGAAATATTTGTCCGCCTCTACAGCACCTTGGTACGCCCGCTGTTGGAATACAAGTTACTGGTCCACCCGTCGTACCTGAAGAAGGACAAGGCTCTGCTGGAAACCGTTCATCTTAGAGTGGAAGGACAAACCCACCTCTCGTACGAAGATCGCCTTGCGACCCTTAAACTCTTCCCACTGAATTATCGTAGGCTTCGTGATGATCTCATCCTAGCCTATTCTATCCTGAATAACAACAGGTACCCTAATACTGACTTACACGTTCTCGCCCACACAGACCATGTAAAAGGGCACTCGCTCAAACTCATGACTCATAGTAGCCGACTCCAGTGCTAAAGAACCAGATTTAGTATGCGTATCGCCTTCGTCTGGAACGCCCTGCCTGAAACCGTTGTCTCAGCACGTAGTACAGAGGTCTTCAAACAACGCCCAGATGCTTAGCTCTTTCCTCGCTGGCCTTTCAGGTTGAAAGACTTGGGTCATTCGCCAAGCTAGCTGGTGTCACTACTTTTGATATACTACCTCGGGCCCTTCTCTTATTAAGCTCTTATTTTAATTTACCGCACTGTCTCCCTGTCTGACACCTTTATGTCCCCGTGCTGGCACACCAATGCCCTCACTTGCAAAGCACTAACACCGCCAACATTGGCCGTTTACCTGCACACTAGTCTCTTTCTTCTAGGTAGCCACATCCTCACAATCGAGACGCTGGATACCTGTGGCCCACACCACTACCGAGTCGAAATCTACAGCACTTGGAACCTACCGAGAACAACGGGACTCTGACTAAGACCTCAAAGCAGAACCACCGAAAAGTAAAACATACTCTTTCTGCACAAACCCATGAGGCCGGGAATTATTTGAAGTCGGAAGTCTACCGTCGGTCACTGACTGTTTTTGACCAAACCGGATGAGTTCTGACTAAAACTTGTTGTGTAGAGATAACTCGTTCGCTGTCACCAAATATTCGGTGACTCCGTTTTGCTTTTACTATTGTTTTTTAGCACTTCTTTGAAGCTCAAAGCTCCTGTTTTTTTGTCATGGCTTTTGGACACATTTCCTATGAGGCCACATTGGGAAATTTTGTTGGTTTTACTGTGCCTGCTTTCGATACGTCCAATCATTGTATTTGGTTTTTACAGTTGGAGGCGCTTCTCCCTTGTGGCCGTATTAACTCGCAATCTACCCTGTTTTCTTATGTTGCTGCATACATCGTCACTGATGTCGCAGACTTAGTTCACCCCATTCCGACTGATGCATCTTACGACAACCTGAAGGCTGCTATTCTAAAGCGCACCTCCGCTACCGACGAAGCCGGGCTTCAGGAACTTCTTTCCGGTTTTGAGCTCAGTGACCGCACACCTTCACAGCTCCTTCGCTACATGCGCTTTTTGGTCGGTTCTGTCAAGGTCAACGACGTTTCGCGTCAGCTATGGGCAAAATGTCTCCCAACATCCACTACAGCGATCGTCGCCGTGTCCGCCGATGACGTATTCTTAGCTAACCCGGAAGAGATAGCGGACAAAGTACATGGATACTTTTCATGCATCCAGTTTGTTACGCTGTTGATTCGCCTACGACCCGCCCCGGGAAACGATTTTTTGGAGTCGTTATCTCACGTTGTCCAGACTTGTACCCTAGCTCTCGAGCATTCAACGCCCTCGCAGTCGAAGTTGCAGAGCCTTATCACGAGATAGACACACATTTTTGCTGAGCGCGGTATGTTACTACCACCGCCGTTTTGGTGACGCAGCTAGGAATTGTCGCCCTGGTCGCACTCACCCTAAAGCATCTAGCATTCCGCAGCAGGGAAATGATCATGCCAGCCAGTAGTGACGACAACTGCAGCTCGCCAACCGTCTAGTCACCTACCTTTCGTTCATAACTCCGCAACCAACTTTCCTGGTGGATACTGGTGCCGAGCTAAACGCAGCAACTCGAAGAACAGCAAAATACTACCTACTTCCTACCGAAATCACGCTTCAGGCGGCTAACAGCACCACAATCAACACGCACGACCAAAGGTTGCTAACCCTTGATCTCGAACTTAGACGATCTTTCCCTTTCGTCTTTCTCATCGCAGACGTCCAACGTCCCATCATTGACGTCGACTTTCTTATGAAATACGGCCTGATTGTAGACCTACGCTGCAGGAAACTGTGATAGTGTCACCTCTCACCGTCCCTAGTAAAGTTATATCGATAAGCTCAATCTGCCTCCGACTGTCACTTTCCACCGATAGGGTATTTAGTGAATTACTTCATCAATTTCCTCCTTTATATCAGTCCTCTGACGAATTTTCAGATCCAAAGCATCACGTGCACCATATCGTTACGACCGGACCTCCTGTTGCTACTCGACATCGACGGTTGCCGCCCGACAAACGCGACAGCTAAGGCAGAATTTCAGTATATGCTGTGTCGGCATTCTCCGACCGTCCGATAGCTCGTGGTCTTCTCGGTTGCACATGGTCTCTAAGAAGTCAGACGGGGACTGGTGACCTTGTGGAGATCACCGTGCTCTGAACAGCGCTAATGTCCCAGACAAATATCTCATTCTACATATCCATGACTTTCCCGTCGGTTTACACGGCGTTTATTTACTCTGAGATCGATATTTTCCAGGCGTACTATCAGATTCCTGTTCCACCCGAAGATATTCCCAAAACCGCCATAACCACACTTTTGGCCTTTGCGAATTTTTCCTCATGCCTTTTGATTTGCGGAACGCTGCGCAGACTTTCCAGCGGTTCATCGACCAAGTCCTTAGGGGGGCTTGATTTCGTTTTCATATACATCGACTACATCCTTGTGGCTAGTTCGACTCGCAAAAACACCTGTCTCACCATCGCTTGATCTTCGACCGTTTTGCCGAGCACCGTGTCAAAATCAACGTTGGCAAATGCCTCTTTGGTCAGTCGCCTATTGGCCATCGAATAGACCGCGACGGCATCAGCCCGCTTCGTGTAAAATCGCAGGCCATTGCAGACTACCCCATGCCACGATTCTCTAAACGTTTACGCCGCTTTCATGGAATGGTAAACTATTACAGCCGGAGTGCTCCAGCGTTTGACAGACTTACTTAAAGGTAAGTATCAAAAGTTCAAACCGACGACTGAATAAACAACAGCCTTCGACAAGATCGTGGTAGCTCTATCATGTGCCACCGCGCTTAGTCCTCTGAATCCTGATTTGGGAGCTTTCCTGGTTCTCAAAACCTACGCGTCACAGACAGCCGTAAAAGATCAGTTCGTGCCTTTATTTTTCTTGTAAACTACAACCCGCCCAAACGAAATATAGTACTTTCGCCCGCGAACTCTAAGCTATTTATCGTCTTCCAACATCTCCGACATATGATCGGAGCTCATCAACTTACCGTTCCTACTGATCATAAACGTCTCACTTCTGCTTTTCTCTTATCACCTGACCGCTTCTCGCCGCACGAAACTCAGCTTGCTTATATCTCGCATTCCAATACAGATCTTCGACATGTTGATGCACTCAGTAACCTCGTCGTCAAAGTAGTATCCCCTTTTGACCTCCACCAAGTTTCACGCCAGTCAGTTAACCTCACCAACAAGAAGATCCTGAGTTCCAGCAGCTGAGATTGAATTCGTCCGTCAGACTGCCTCTTATCAATTCGGATTCCAGAACTTACTGTGATATGTCCACTGGTAAACCTCGGGCTTTCGTCCTGCAGCAATATCGACGAGTCGTATTTGATCACTTGAACGGAGTTTCACCCGAGCATGCGCGCAACTACCAAATTGATGGCTGATCGTTACATCGGGCAATACTTGCGCTCAGTTATCTGACAGTGGGCGAAACACTGCACCATCTGCCAGAACAGAAAGATCCAGCGCCATACCGTTACCGCCCCCAGCACTTTCTCATTGCTCGATGCTCGCTTCAACATGTCCATGTCGACATCGTTGAACCTCTTCCTCCATACAACACTTTTACGTATGTGATAACGTGTTGATCGATTCACGCGTTGGCCTCATGCAGTACCACTACAAGATGTTTTAGTCGAAACAGTCGCCCGAATCTTCATCGGAAACTGGATATCGGTGTTTGGCTCGCCTGCCACTGTCACCATGGATAGAAGTCCTCAGTACAGCTCCGGACACCTGAGGCAGTGGTGCTTTCCCTAACAATCACAGCGTGTCTTGGTCGTGGGTTCAGTGTGATGGACGTGTGTCAATGGCCTTGATTAAGAGTCAGACGGCACGCCACTTCACTTACCTGTGGGAGTGTTTGGCATGGAGGCAGAAGTGGGCAAATGAGGGAGAACGAGATAGTCCTAGATGGCGGGTGCTTTGGGATTAGTCGGAGTGGGGAGAGAGCAGTGGGAGGAGAGTCCATTCACAAGACGTCTCTTGTTTAACCTGGTAGGGCAGACATCACGAAAGGGTACAATAGCTGGAGAGATCATAAGCTGTAGAGGTTTGTATTTATCCGGACCGATGCTATAGCGAACAATATGCATCCACCTGTCACATTCAGGGCACTGTACGGCTTTTGAGCGGGAGGCGACACCTTTGCTACACGTTAGGAGCCTGAATTCAAAGACAAGAGCAATAATTGTAGATTTATATAGCACGTACTACAACGAATCTTTTCCTCGAAGATATACCTAGGGTAAAACGTCACAACTAGAGCTCACTATCCTCATGCTGATTGGCAGGGCACCTTAAACAGGGCGGACAGCCTGGATCAGGAACTGATAGAGTGGATGCATGAGAATGTATTTGAACAACTTGTCAATTTACCGACCAGAATTCATATCGGGAGTGCCCTCACCACGTTGGATGTTGTGATCACCAAAAATGGTCGTTTGGCAAAGCTGCATCTGAAAGCACCTGTAGGTAAAAGTGATCATTGCGTCCTTACTTTCTCCTTAAACACCGAGGCTTGCAAGGAATCCTCGACTCGTGAGAAATTTCAGTCGAATTGACTGCATGAAATTGAGGGACAGGGCCCTCCAAGTCAACTGGATTCCTTACCAGGAGCAAGCATCTTTGGAACAGAGGTGGCTCTTGCTGAAAACCGGGCTTGTGCAATTATTAAATTTGTTACCCTTCGCCCTTTGAAACATTTCAGTAACCCACGGTGGTGGAAGAGGAGAATCGATAGAACGCTAAAGAGGCGTAATGATAAGTGGAAAAGGTTCCAAGAATCCAAGGGCTTCCGACGTTGGTTGCTTTATAAAACATGCCGGAATACGGCTATTAAATTGTAACGGCAGGCAAAATACTTATATGAGCTTAGATTGGCCCGATATGCGAAAAAGAAACCGAAGTGTAACTACAGTTATGTCCACTCTAAAGCACCTCTTCAAGAGACAGTCGGTTGTCTGACAATGGAAGATGGCAGCTAGGCTGTAGAAGCCGGAGATAAAGCGGAAACGCGGCTACGGATCTTTTAAAATCTGCATCGTAGAAATAATGGATATGCTGCACCATCGCACCCACACTGTGCAAGCAGTCATATAATGCAAGACCTTATACTGACTACGCAAGGGGTCTTCACTGTGATGGCTAACTTGATCCTCTTTAAATCAGCTGATCCTGAAAATGTACATCCAGCAATAAAGCCACTAACTGATATTCTTCAGCATCCTGTCCCGGTTTTTTCCAACTTGTCGCCTCAGGAGTGCAAGTTACCACGAGATTGGAAGGAAGCAACCATAGTTGCGATCCATGAAGGGGCTCTAAATAACTAGTAGCTTGACATGCATCCTGCTCAAATGCTCAAAAAAGCTTATAAAACACCGGATTTGTGAGCACTTGACGGAACACACTCAAATTAGAGCGGATCAGCATCGTTTCATTGATATATATATATATATATATATATATATATATATATATATTATATATATATATATATATACCCGGGGTGGCCGCGCTTGCTGTGCATGTTGACAAGCTGCCTACCTGTCTCTTGCCCACTACCTTGTCCAAACTGGCTCCAGGAGACAGTTGGTCGTTGCTCGAGGGGACTGGGTGCACGGTACTTGTGGCCGTGTTAGGATCAAAGAGTGGTTCCATGCACTCAGTGTGGAGCGGACTACGGTCCAGCCTCCGCCTTGTGTGCGATTGATTCCGCGTTGGTAATCAGCTCTCTCTCCCGGCTGTCGGCCTCAAAACCAGGGGTTCTAAACTAGAGATTCCGCGAGCACACTGGAGACGTTCCGTAAAATCAATGTGGATATCAACTTCTCTGCCACCCGCATGAATACAACTGGTAGAACTATCTGAAGATACGTCGATTTGATTAAATATCCCTCGAACGCTTGTTTGCTTTATGTAATCCTACTGTACAAACTGAATCAAACAAATCGTGGGTCTGTATCTCGCACTAAATGTGGCATTTATTTTCTTCATCAAACCATTATGTTTCCACACCTTTATCATTTTTTATTATTGACCACGAATAACCAGATCTCTTGCGGTGACGGATTGTGGCATACGAGATAATTAGTAAATCTGTGCAAATTGAGCTGTGATGAACTCAATGGTGACTCGAAAGCACTGCATGATGGAATGTGCTGGATGGCTTGAGTGCCTATACCGTATGCACTTCACAACGGCCCTAAAGACTCACTTTTAAACCTCGCCGGAACACAGCCAGATGAGGGGTGGAAGAGTGGAGAAGATTTCTCGAGGAACTACCCCGTATAGAGGCAGATCTCCAGAGGATGGTCGCATGACTTCTTACATTATTTATCTTGCTATCAACTTTTCCCTTTTACTAAGGAGGTAAACTGTTGCAATGGAGCAATGGTTTATGACGGGTATAAAAACGAATGCTTGACATGTCCCGTAGGATGGTGAGGGTAAAAATCGAAATTAAAATACCGTGTCAGTAAAAGAACGTGTGAAATACATGACTCACCAAGGGGTTTGGAGTAGCCCAGGCTATATCAAGTAGTGTAAGTGTGTCAGAGTATCGTCAAGGCGTTTTTTGAAAATGGTTAAAGTAGGAGCATTAATTACATGTTCCGGGAATGCGTTTCAAGGCTGTGACACTCAGCCGGAGAAGTTTCGTCGAAATTGCAGTCGGCTGTATTGCGTGACCAGCTTAAATTGATGACTCCTTAGATGTGTTTTAACTGGGTTTCAAAAGAGAATGGCATGTGTGGTTGGGGTTTCTCAGGATATGATACACCAGTAGGAGATCGGCTCTTAGACGCCTATAACGACCGCTGTACATTTTGAGAGTTCTCAGCCTCAGTGACTAAGGAAGGTGGGATAAGCCTCTAATATTCTTTGTCGACCTGCGTTGTGCGGTTTCGAACGGGGTGAGGTGGTGCTTCTGTCAGGGTTGCCACGCTTGAATAGTGTATTCCGTGTGCGGCTTCACTTACGCACCAAGCATTTTTGGAAGTATTGAAAAGCCAAACTTCCCGGACGCTCTAAGCAGAAGGCTGAGGTCTTGGTTTGCTTTCTTCGAGGCCTTTTCAGTCTGCCTTAAACACTCAAAGTCCTCTTGCACAAACCCGCTGAGGTCGCACTCGGGAGAAGCCGGCTATAGTGTTGCTGGTCCTAGGCGGTAGTTATGAGCACTTTGATGGCCTATGCTCGGAGTCTTGCATTTATGGTGTTGAAATACAGCATGTTCTCGATGGACCATGTATACGCTTTGTCCAGGTCATCCTGTAGGGCTGTGTGATCCTCCACTAAAGTGATGGCACGCCATTTTTGGATACAGCACGCTTTCGAGATCATTTATGGAGACCAGGGACAGGCGGGCCCAAGTACCGAACCGTGAGGTACGCCGCGCTGAACTTCGATTGGTTCCGACAGGGTGCTGCGAACCTTCAATTCAGATGATGTTGAACGAGAAAGTCACCTAACCATCCTAGGACGGGATCGCCGATACCACAATTCTGAAGTTTGTGCAGTAGACTGCGTTGGTCCAAACGGTCGAATGCCTTTGCGAAATCCAGATAGGCTGCGTCCACTCCTACACAGACGTCCACAGATTACGTCCAACTTGCACAAGCTATCAACGGAGTAGTGGTATATGACCGATTTTGGCGAAATCCGCGCCGCTCCGGAGTCAGTGAACTGACCATGTGCTAGACCCGCTCCCTTTCGGGTGTTCATTTAATCGAAGGCTTTGGCTGAGGACCCGAGTCGTTCTCCTGTCAGGAGTGGGCGCCCTGGCAGTATCCTAGTCCATCCACTTCGGAGGTTAGGAAGTGGTCGATGGCCCTCTTCCCATAATACCTAGCCATGGGCGACAACAGGTCTACGGGTTATAAGCTCACAGCTCGATTGCCGTAGAGCACGAGTGCCACGCATTGTCTCTGACGGTGGGAGGGCACCTCCGGATGTTCAATGGTTTGCTACTGCCCGCCTCAAGCCAGGCAGCCCCTGGTCAAATTGGTGCAAACCCACCTGCGTCTGGCCGCGGCCGCAGGTGCGTATAACACTACGGTCGCAAAACATATAATATTTGTTCCGGTACCTCCAAGGCTGCGTGTGACGGCCGTCAAGCATATACCAATCTGTCTCTGCAATCACATTCCCGAGCTGGATCTGCTCCCCACTGCCTTGTGGGTCAGGCAATTAAGCCAAAGGCTCCGGGTGGAGTCCCTCAAGCAAACCTCCGAAGCACAGCAACCACCTCGCGTGCGATTGCCCACCAATGCAGTCGTATGCCTGCGCGCAAAGCACTCAGCATCGGGTGCTGAAACGTGCGCACACTGCTGGACCGGAACTCCAGCGAGCGCCCGAAGCGATGCACTGCACTAGTCGCGATGGAACTGGCGCGCTACTACATCGATATTGCGGCGCTCAGTGAAACTCGGCTCGCTGAGCAAGGTAAGTTACATGAAGCAGGTGCTGGCTACACATTCTACTGGGTGGGCAACGCTGCCTCAGCACCACGTGATCATGGGGTCGGATTTGCAATATCCGATCGCCTCCATGGCCAGCTGGTGGGTGAACCAACAGGCATCTGCGCGCGACTGATGACTGTTCGCTTATGACTCGGAAGAGGTAAGTTTGCCACTTTTCTAAGCACGTACGGTCCGACCATGTGTTATCCTGATGACACGCGTGATAAATTCTACACTGAGTTTTCCTCCGTGATACGGTCTGTGCCGAGGAGCGACCGACTATTTCTGCTGGGTGATTTCAACGCGCGCGTTGGGCGTGATGCATCAGCGTGGACAAAAGTTATTGGTGCGCATGGAAATGGCTCAGCGAATGCGAACGGTGACAGGCTGCTCTCACTGTGTGCCACTCACGGCGTGACGATCACGAACACTCGGTTTGCACTGAGTGCGAGTGATATAGCAACTTGGGCGCACCCACTGAGTGGTCACGCTCACCTGCTCGACTATGTCATCGTACGTCAGCGTGATATGTGTGAAGTGCGCATGACACGTGTATTGCGTGGAGCTGAGTGTGGCACTGCTCACAAATTGGTGAGGACCAAACTGTACATATATTCTCGTAAATCAATGTATTGCACTCCCACCGTGAATCGGTGTAAATTTAACATTCTATCCCTCGGTACTGTGGCGAAAATACTGAGCTGGAGAAGGCGATGGCTGCACACCTGTGTAATGTGGACTGTATAGCCACAGTGGGCGACCTGTGACACCACATTTGCGACCAGGTGACAGCTGCTGCCGAGGAGACCATCGGGCGTGCAAACTGTAAGCGACCTGATCGGTTTGATGACAACAATGTGACGATTGGCGCATTGGTGTCGGAGAAGAATGCAGCATTTGCTGCACATGTCGCAGACCCCAGTGACTTGTGGAAGAGTAGTCAGTTTCGCAAACTTCGACGGCGACTAACCCGAGAGCTCCGTCGCATAAAAAATGCATGGTGGACGGAGATGGCGAAGCAGATGGTATGCTACGCCGAACGGCGCCAACACAAGGAATTCTTTGACTCCTGGATTGAAGGCGGTGTATGGACCCAGATTGGAGCGGCTGAAGATGCTGATTGATGGTAGTTCAGGCGCTACCTGCACACAGACTGGAGACATTGCAGATCTGGAGGAAACACTTTGACTGTCTCTTGAACAACCGTTCAAAGATCGACTGGTCTACATTGAACTGCTTGAAGCAGCACGATGTGAAGACGAGTCTGGCGGACACGCCGACACTGGATGAGACGCAGAGAGCACTTGCTCAGCTACGAAACGACAAATGTGCCGGAACCGACAGGATCCCGCCTGAAGTATTGAAACAGGGCGGACCTGCGTTGTTGACTGCGCTGCACCACTTGGTGCAACGTGTATGGATTGAGGAGGAGGTGCCTGATGAGCTGAAGGATGCCCTTGTGCTACCACTGTACAAGGGTAAAGGTAGCAAGCAATGTTGCACGAATTATCGTGGCATCAACTTGCTGAGTTGTGTGGGCAAGGTGATTGCCCGAATCCTGCTCAACCGCCTCGTCAGTCAGGTTGTGGAACCTAACGTGGCGGAGGAGCAGTGTGGATTCCGTTCGGGTCGCAGCACTATAAGATATGGTGTTTGCGGCTCATCAGTTGCAAGAGAAGTGCAGAGAACGACACCAGCCATTGTACTCGCTTTTTGTTGATTTCACCAAAGCATTTGATACGGTGAACCGCGAGGCATTGTGGCTGGTGCTGGGTAAGCTTGGTTTCCCGCCTAAATTTGTGCGTTTAAGTTAATGTCTATATAGTGGTATGCAAGCGAGGGTGCAGCTGAATGGAGAGACCGCGGAGGACTTTGCAGTTGTCACTGGTATGAAGCAAGGCTGTGTCTTAGCTCCTGCCCTGTTTAATATTTATCTTCATGCAATGCTCTCTTGTGCTTTTGATGCCGCTTATGCTTACGGTGTTCGTGTGGAGCACCGTAGTGGTGGCGGGTTGCTGAACATCCGTCGTTTCGGTGCGAGAACTCTAGTCTGTGAGACAACTATCCATAGGTTGCTGTTTGCTGACGATTGTGCGTTGTTTGCGCAAAGCGCGAATGGGTTGCAGCATATTACTAGTGCTCTGGCTTCGACAGCGGCAAAATTCGGATTCATCATCAACACAAGCAAAACTGTCTGTCTTTTTCAGCCTTCACCGGAGGTGCAATCTTCAATATTACCGCGAGTCAGCATTGGTGCTGAAGTATTTGAAACCACCTCCCGCTTCAGCTACCTTGGGAGTGTGATGTCGACTGATCAGCAGATGCACAGTGAGCTACGTAATCTCGTGTCGAAGGCAGCGGCAACATTCGGGAAGCTTGAGTACCGAGTTTGGAACAACCATCAGCTTAGCATTGACACATAGCTGATGGTGTACAAATCCATGGTACTGTCCGTTCTTCTCTACGGCATTAAAACGTGGACGATATACCGTCGGGATGTGCGATATCTCGAGCGATTCCATCAGCAGTGTCTGCGACGAATTTTGCGCATTGGTTGGGGCGCCAGAGTTGCTGACACGGAAGTGTTGCGCCGAAGTGGAATGTATGCAGTGGACTGCATTCTTTTGCTGAGACATCTGAGGTGGCTCGGTCAGGTGAACCGTATGGATTCGACGCGGATACCGAAACAACTCTTATACGGTCAGCTGAGTATAGGGAAGCGGCACGTGGGGAAACCAAAGTTACGTTACCAGGACATGATTAAAGTGAGTCTCACACGTTCTAATCTTGATTGCAGATCATGGGAATCGAAGGCGGTTGATTGGCGTGCATGGCGCGATCTGATCACGAAGGCAGTTGAAGATGTGCAGGAGAAAGCCTTCATGCATTCAGAAAAGAAGCCGCAAGTGCAGAAGCGGCAAGAGCCGATGGCTTGTTCTCCATCGACATCAGGCGCATGGTGCTGTAGCACATGCGGTCGCGAGTGCCTTAGTCAGGCAGGCGTAGTGAGCTATGAGCGAGGCCACTCGGGACCACTGCCGAAGCGACGACGGGTCCTGCAGCGAACGTAGGCTGCGCAGTTTTTGTAGGTACGTTGTATTCGATTTACCAACCGCGTATTTGCTTGCTAAGTCTCTTTATTTCAGGTGGTGGGTTTTCAATTTTGTTCTAATGCTTTTTAAAAATAAATGTCCACCTGTACGCTCTTCTATAAACCTGCACATCTCGCTTAAGCCAATTGTAGTTAATTTCGATAACATTTTCACGTTTGTGTCATTTCCGTAATATACACTTTCTGACCCCGTGAACATATCTCGGATCCTTTGTTAACAACTTATTTCATATGCTCATTAATTTAAGATTTCTGTCACGTTTCCTTATGCATTACTCGATTTATTTTCTTTGTTATCTTTCTCTCAAGTGGTTGGCTGTTGCTTGATATCCCCGGTGTGGATGCGCTTGGTGTGCATGTTGACAAGGTGCCTACCTGTCTGTTACCCACTACTTCTTCCATACTGGCTCTGGGAGACAGTTGGTCGTTGCTGAAGGGGACAGGGTGCACGGTACTTGTGACCGTGTTAGGCTCGAAAAGTGGTTCCATGCACTCAGTGTGGATGTGACTACAGTCCAGCCACGGCATTGTGTGCGCTTGATTCCAAAATACAGCGTGCATGTGTTTGCATGTATATATATATAAATATATACATATATATATATATATGTATATATATAGAGAGAGAGAGAAATTAGGACAAAATTGAAAACCCACCACCTGAAATAAAGAGACTTAGCAAGCAAATACGCGGTTAGTAAATCGAATGCAGCGTACCTACAAACGCTGCGCCAGTTCTGCCTACGTTCTCTGCAGAACCAGTCGGCGCTTCGGCAGTAGTCCCGAGTGGCCTCGCTCATAGCTCACTACGCCTGCCTGACTAAGGCACTCGCGACCGCATGTGCTACAGCACCATGCGCCTGATGTCGATGGAGAACAAGCCATCGGCTCTTGCCGCTTCTGCACTTGCGGCTTCTTTTCTGAATGCATGAAGGCTTTCTCCTGCACATCGGCAACTGCCTTCGTGATCAGATCGCGCCATGCACGCCAATCAACCGCCTTCGATTCCCATGATCTGCAATCAAGATTAGAACGTGTGAGACTCACTTTACTCATGTCCTGGTAACGTAACTTTGGTTTCCCCACGTGCCGCTTCCCTATACTCAGCTGACCGTATAAGAGTTGTTTCGGTATCCGCGTCGAATCCATACGGTTCACCTGACCGAGCCACCTCAGATGTCTCAGCAAAAGAATGCAGTCCACTGCATACATTCCACTTCGGCGCAACACTTCCGTGTCAGCAACTCTGGCGCCCCAACCAATGCGCAAAATTCGTCGCAGACACTGCTGATGGAATCGCTCGAGATATCGCACATCCCGACGGTATATCGTCCACGTTTTAATGCCGTAGAGAAGAACGGACAGTACCATGGATTTGTACACCATCAGCTATGTGTCAATGCTAAGCTGATGGTTGTTCCAAACTCGGTACTCAAGCTTCCCGAATGTTGCCGCTGCCTTCGACACGAGATTACGCAGCTCACTGTGCATCTGCTGATCAGTCGACATCACACTCCCAAGGTAGCTGAAGCGGGAGGTGGTTTCAAATACTTCAGCACCAATGCTGACTCGCGGTAATATTGAAGATTGCACCTCCGGTGAAGGCTGAAAAAGACAAACAGTTTTGCTTGTGTTGATGGTGAGTCCGAATTTTGCCGCTGTCGAAGCCAGAGCACTAGTCATATGCTGCAACTCATCCGCACTGTGTGAAAACGACGCACAGTCGTCAGCAAACAGCAACATACGGATAGTTGTCTCACAGACTAGAGTTCTCGCACCGAAACGACGGATGTTCAGCAACCCACCATCAATACGGTGCTCCACACGAACACCGTAAGCATAAGCGGCATCAAAAGCACAAGATAACATTGCATGAAGATATATATTAAACAGGGCAGGAGCTAAGACACAGCCTTGCTTCATACCAGTGACAACTGCAAAGTCCTCCGCGGTCTCTCCATTCAGCTGCACCCTCGCTTGCATACCACTATATAGACATTAACTTAAACGCACAAATTTAGGCGGGAAACCAAGCTTACCCAGCACCAGCCACAATGCCTCGCGGTTCACCGTATCAAATGCTTTGGTGAAATCAACAAAAAGCGAGTACAATGGCTGGTGTCGTTCTCTGCACTTCTCTTGCAACTGATGAGCCGCAAACACCATATCTTATAGTGCTGCGACCCGAACGGAATCCACACTGCTCCTCCGCCACGTTAGGTTCCACAACCTGACTGACGAGGCGGTTGAGCAGGATTCGGGCAATCACCTTGCCCACACAACTCAGCAAGTTGATGCCACGATAATTCGTGCAACATTGCTTGCTACCTTTACCCTTGTACAGTGGTAGCACAAGGGCATCCTTCAGCTCATCAGGCACCTCCTCCTCAATCCATACACGTTGCACCAAGTGGTGCAGCGCAGTCAACAACGCGGGTCCGCCGTGTTTCAATACTTCAGGCGGGATCCTGTCGGTTCCGGCACATTTGTCGTTTCGTAGCTGAGCAAGTGCTCTCTGCGTCTCATCCAGTGTCGGCGTGTCCGCCAGACTCGTCTTCACATCGTGCTGCTTCAAGCAGTTCAATGTAGACCAGTCGATCTTTGAACGGTTGTTCAAGAGACAGTCAATGTGTTTCCTCCAGATCTGCAATATGTCTCCAGTCTGTGTGCAGGTAGCGCCTGAACTACTATCAATCAGCATCTTCAGCGGCTCCAATCTGGGTCCATATACCGCCTTCAATCCAGGAGTCAAAGAATTCCTTGTGTTGGCGCCGTTCGGCGTAGCATACCATCTGCTTCGCCATCTCCGTCCACCATGCATTTTTTATGCGACGGAGCTCTCGGGTTAGTCGCCGTCGAAGTTTGCGAAACTGACTACTCTTCCACAAGTCACTGGGGTCTGCGACATGTGCAGCAAATGCTGCATTCTTCTCCGACACCAATGCGCCAATCGTCACATTGTTGTCATCAAACCGATCAGGTCGCTTACAGTTTGCACGCCCGATGGTCTCCTCGGCAGCAGCTGTCACCTGGTCGCGAATGTGGTGTCACAGGTCGCCCACTGTGGCTATACAGTCCACATTACACAGGTGTGCAGCCATCGCCTTCTCCAGCTCAGTATTTTCGCCACAGTACCGAGGGATAGAATGTTAAATTTACACCGATTCACGGTGGGAGTGCAATACATTGATTTACGAAAATATATGTACAGTTTGGTCCTCACCAATTTGTGAGCAGTGCCACACTCAGCTCCACGCAATACACGTGTCATGCGCACTTCACACATATCACGCTGACGTACGATGACATAGTCGAGCAGGTGAGCGTGACCACTCAGTGGGTGCGCCCAAGTCGCTATATCACTCGCACTCAGTGCAAACCGAGTGTTCGTGATCGTCACGCCGTGAGTGGCACACAGTGAGAGCAGCCTGTCACCGTTCGCATTCGCTGAGCCATTTCCATGCGCACCAATAACTTTTGTCCACACTGATGCATCACGCCCAACGCGCGCGTTGAAATCACCCAGCAGAAATAGTCGGTCGCTCCTCGGCACAGACCGTATCACGGAGGATAGCTCAGTGTAGAACTGATCACGCGTGTCATCAGGATAACACATGGTCGGACCGTACGTGCTTAGAAAAGTGGCAAACTTACCTCTTCCGAGTCATAGGCGAACAGTCATCAGTCGCGCGCAGATGCCTGTTGGTTCACCCACCAGCTGGCCATGGAGGCGATCGGATATTGCAAATCCGACCCCATGATCACGTGGTGCTGAGGCAGCGTTTCCCACCC
This sequence comes from Dicrocoelium dendriticum, assembly GCA_944474145.2. Taxonomy (NCBI): domain Eukaryota; kingdom Metazoa; phylum Platyhelminthes; class Trematoda; order Plagiorchiida; family Dicrocoeliidae; genus Dicrocoelium; species Dicrocoelium dendriticum. The sequence continues at coordinate 25,521,644 of OX104060.1, read as the reverse complement.
AGTAGAATGTGTAGCCAGCACCTGCTTCATGTAACTTACCTTGCTCAGCGAGCCGAGTTTCACTGAGCGCCGCAATATCGATGTAGTAGCGCGCCAGTTCCATCGCGACTAGTGCAGTGCATCGCTTCGGGCGCTCGCTGGAGTTCCGGTCCAGCAGTGTGCGCACGTTTCAGCACCCGATGCTGAGTGCTTTGCGCGCAGGCATACGACTGCATTGGTGGGCAATCGCACGCGAGGTGGTTGCTGTGCTTCGGAGGTTTGCTTGAGGGACTCCACCCGGAGCCTTTGGCTTAATTGCCTGACCCACAAGGCAGTGGGGAGCAGATCCAGCTCGGGAATGTGATTGCAGAGACAGATTGGTATATGCTTGACGGCCGTCACACGCAGCCTTGGAGGTACCGGAACAAATATTATATGTTTTGCGACCGTAGTGTTATACGCACCTGCGGCCGCGGCCAGACGCAGGTGGGTTTGCACCAATTTGACCAGGAGCTGCCTGGCTTGAGGCGGGCAGTATCAAACCATTGAACATCCGGAGGTTGCCTCCCACCGTCAGAGACAATGCGTGGCACTCGGGCTTTACGGCAATCGAGCTGTGAGCTTATAACCCGTAGACCTGTTGTCGCCCATGGCTAGGTATTATGGGAAGAGGGCCATCGACCACTTCCTAACCTCCGAAGTGGATGGACTAGGATACTGCCAGGGCGCCCACTCCTGACAGGAGAACGACTCGGGTCCTCAGCCAAAGCCTTCGATTAAATGAACACCCGAAAGGGAGCGGGTCTAGCACATGGTCAGTTCACTGACTCATGCGGATTGGTGTCCTGGATCTTAGCAGGGAGAAGGGCGAAACGCAACTTCCACTCAGCGGTTGCCACGTGGAGGCGCCCAGGACATGAGACGATGGCGCAACAGTAGCAGCAACGGGTAGACCATCTGTCAGGATCTGGCCACCACCAGCCTCAGCGCACCATGGGCTCTCCCGCGATATATATATATATATATATATATATATATATATATATATATATATATATATATATATATATATATACTGATTGCAGTCTGTGTACAACTACTGTTCCATCAGGACCATGGTGGAATAGGAAAGGATGGTTAGAGTAAAAGAAAGAAAAGAGACTGTTTCTCTCTTCATTGTTCCGCTTACCGTTTTTGAGGTTTTTTGTCGGAGGAAAGGGAATTATCGCGACAAGCAGCGAAAAGCACCCGCCACTGAGTTCGGTTTCGAGCCATGACTTCCAAGGTTTTCAGCTAACTGCACTCAACATCCTTCGGACCCCATCCATGGAGTTGGGAGGAACCAACCGTGGCCAGCTGTTTTGTCAACTTTTTCATCCTGCTTCTCCAAGTTGTAGGCTGTTCACCACACCTCCTCCTCCAACCCTGTAGAGCGGCCGCGAACAATGCACGACTCGGAAGGCGCTGAACGGGCATACGCAGTACGTGTCCGATCCATCGAAGTTGGCGCAGCGAGACGAGCGCTTCAAACGAGTGGCTGTCTCCACACAAGACGCACTGTCTGATTTCAGCGTTGGCTACGTGGTTCAGCCACCACACACGGGTGATGGACCACAAGCAACGGTTCTCGAAGACTGCCACTCGACGTAGATCATCGGTACGAGCAAGCCAACTCTCGCAACTGTACAACACTACAGCGTTGTCCTTTGATAGAGAGACGGATGTCATGGCGGGGCCATAAATGCTTCAGCCTGGAAAAGGCGAGACTAGCTCTTGAGGTACGCATGGAAATCTCGTTCAAAACAGCCTCACCAGCAATTATGTAGCTTCCCACGTAGACAAAACTCTCTACCACTTCTAACGTTTCCTCATCGATGGTGAGTGCAGGTAGGGGCCTATACCATTCTTGAGAAAGCGCTTTGCACTTGGATGGTGACAGGTATGTGCTATACTTCGACGCTTCAATCGCTAGGCGGTTAAGGGTAAGTTGGATAGCCTGCGGACCGTCACCCAACAAGACGATATCATCAGCGTACTCTAAATCAACCACCCGACTACCTAGGAGAAGCTCAACGCCAGCATTTAACAAGTCTTCTAGAGCATTTTTGAGGACATCCTCAATGGCGAAGTTGAAGAGGAATGGAGAGATAGGGCATCCCTATCGAACCTCCCTGTGACAGCAAAGAAAGGCGAAAGTTTGCCATAAGCCTTAACTCTACTCGAGGTCAGACTATACAGATCACGCAGGGTGGAAACCAACTTCCTGGGAATACCGTTCCTCAACAGGCAGTGCCACAATGCATCCCTGTTGACAGAATCGAATGTAGCACAGATATCCAGGAACACAACAATCGTTGGCTTTTGTTACACATGGCGGAGCTCGAAAAGCTGGCGGAGTGTGAGGATCTGATCGATGCAGCTGCGACCGGGGCCTGACCCAACCTGTTCTTCTCGCTGTAGTGATTCACGCGTTGGAGATAGCCTGCACAGAATGATAAACATCAGCATCTTGCAACCGATAGGAACCAAATTTATGCCCCTGCAATTGGAGCAATTTGTGCGCAGGCCCATTTTAAACTTGGGGACGACTATCGACCCACTCCAGGATGATAAAACCTCATCTTTTGTCCAGATTTCTGAGAACGAAGCGGTGAGTTCTCCAACCAGCGAAGAGCCCTCATCTTTAAATAGAGCAGGAGGTAGACCATCAGGGCAGGGTGCTTTATAACGCTTTAGACAGCAGAGTTTCCACCAGATTTCATGCTGAGAATGAGAATCTGGTTCGGATAGTCTACTCATCATCAGTTCGCGCCCCAGGGGAAACAGATTTAGCTGGCGGCCAGGAAAACTGCGAGCGAAAATGTTTGGCCCATCGCTCCAACCGTCGTTGAAGATTAGTGACTAGGGAACCATCATCTTCGCAGATTTTTTCGCTTACTCCTGATCCTAAGCCTTCGATGACTCGGATGAGGTAGAACAGTTTTCTGGTATTGTCAGAGAGATTAGCAATTTCAAACTCTCTAACATGTTTTCATCACCAGGTCTCACGGTCCTTCTGTAATCTCCTACGCAACGCTCCATCAAGGGATCGGCGTTCCTCACTACAGCTGGTGTCTGCGGGGATCAAGCGTCTTCTGTCCATCAGCGACAAAGAGGCAGTGGTCATCCAGCTTTTCTGCGAATGACAAGCAAATCCACAATTGACAGTACTGGCAGAAATTAATGCGTCGTTGATGCGCATCCATTACAAATTGAGACCATCGTCTGGGGATTAAGCAAGCAGTGTTGACAGAGAAGCCTGCTACTTGGCTAACGTCGCAGGATGTTGCAGATTTTCGACGTTCGGTCGGTAGTGCATACGTCTGAATGATCCTCCGAAACGTATGCAAATTTTGGCGCCAATCGGTGCGTGATCGGAGTCCAGACAAGTTGACCAGTACGAACGGTAGTCTGTTACGCTTCTACGCCATCTGTAGCTTATTGCTATGTGGTCAAGCTGGGACCATTCTTGTGTTTGAGAAGGCGAATGCCAGGTAGCAGCCTGCCTTCTGGAATGACGAAAACTTGTACTCGAAGGAAAGAAGCGGTGCTCAGAGTCAGTACTTTGTCTTCATTGTCTGATCGGCTGCTACCGAGGCCAAAACTACCCCCCAGATGATGCTCGCTTGGTGGCAGGCAGCCCACTTGTGCGTTAAAATCACCGGCAAGCGTGACGGTGTCAGAGTTTTTAGCAGAACGCAGATCATGTAGTTGTTGATAAAAGCAATCCTTGACTGCATCTGGGCTGCAGTCTGTAGGTACGTAGGTGGAGATGACAAACAAGGCACGCTTAACATCTCGACGCCTACCTAACTTACATGAACCTCGTAGTCTGACTGCACGTATCCGACTGTTGAGTGGGATCCAGTCAAGCAAAGCGATATCAGCCCTGTCACTCAGTGCAACCCCGACACCAGCTTGACCAGAAGCGGCGGCCTCTGGGTCTCCGGAAAGGCGTAAGTGGTATTTGACGTCAGGATTTGCCGGTGATGTCATTCGGATGACGGTACTTTCGTTTTTCAACCTGGTTTCGGAAAGGCAATAGATGTCCACCGAGAGTGTTTTAAGCGTGCATGCCAGACATGCTTGTCGTCCGATCTGCATCAGCGTGCGCACATTGAACGCTGCAAGGTCGAGTGGAGAACCACGACAAAAGAAAGCTTGGGCTTCGGTTCAGTGTGTGAATGTTGTGACCACCGGGCAACAAACACCAAACGTTTGTCTCAGAACTATGACAGATGCGACCATTGAGCTGTTGTTGACCGTGACCGGGGAAGACATAGGTGCAGTTGAGGAACTGGACGTGGGACGATCTGTGAGCGGATGTTGAGCAGCCGAGACAGTAGACATTGCAAGAGAGAAAGCAGTATTGTAATCTATCCATGGCTCGTCAGTGGGCGTGATACTTCCGGTTGCCCAGGCCGAAGTAGGGGTTTTTTCTTAGGGAGCCGCATCCCGAGTTTTTGATCCAGGATCTAACCTACGAGGCAGCAAGGCGATATAAGGGTATCGCAACCCGTTGGGAGCCAGTGACCAAACAAGTGGTTCATACGGCTTTAGGACCGCATAGGACAAGGGGCCCGACGCACCCTTGCATTACCATGCCACTCAGAGAGAGGTAAGGGGCAAGGACATTATTTATTGGTGAGTCACATTCGCCACGTCACAATGTTGCTAAGCGGACATATGTGGGTTTTATAGGGAGAACGCTTGCCAGGTGGAAACCCACCACGTCCTGCTACACTGCTGCCAAACTATTAGCTGGAGCGGGATAACCGCGAACCACCCAGCTGGCACCAAGTGGAGGTTGTTCGGCAAGCCAGCTATTGAAACAAAGTCGTGCTTCACTAACTTACTGGGCTTTTTGATGAGATTACTCGGTGTCTTGATGACGGGATCCCGGTAGAAGTGTGCTATCTCGACTTTTGACTCAGTAAATTATCGTTTTTTAATTGTGAAGTTGACATGGTTTGGATTGTATCCTTAATTTCTGTCATGAGTATCGCAATTCTTTTGTGGGAGAACGTTTCCAGTTAACATCAATGATATCAGTTCCCGTACAAACAACCTGGATCCTTTTCTTGTAGACCCCTACTGTATCTGCGGATGATTTAAAGCATGTCAGCAGGTGTAACCCAACAACACTAACCAAAGATATCATCAATGTGGTTACTTGATCGAAGCGATGGGATTTGCCCATGAACGTTAACAGATGTCAAGTATTGACCACTACTGAAGGCAGGATTGCATTGCAGAACTCATCTGCAGTGCACTAAAAGGGCACATGATTTAGGCGTCATCGTAGTTGCCAATTTCAAGCCTTCGGTGCAGTGTCGATATGCTGCCAACAAACTGTGACAATAATTGCTTCGCCTAAAGAGAGCACTGTTTGACACCAAGCCTGTAGTTTTACCATTGTACCAAGCAGTGGTTAGGCCACACCTGGAGTAATGTTCCGTCTTTGTTCCGCTATCTTTGTGGTGATGTTACTTGCACTGAACGTATTCAGAAACTGGCAATCAAGATGATTTAAGATCAACATGGGAAGTCGTATGAAGATCAACTAAAGAGCTTCGGGTTATTTTAGCTAGAGCGGCATAGACTAGATGATCTGATACAGACGTTTGTGATAATGAAGGGCCTCAATGGCGTTTAGCTTACTGATTTGTTTGAGCTGGCTGCTTCCAAACACTTGCGCGCACGTCGTTTGAAACTCAAGCAGCAGAGGGCTAAATTGGACATCAGGGCGAAGTTTTTCGCGAACCGTGTGATACGCAGCTGGAATAAATTACCCCCTGAGTTAGCTGACTGCGAGAATGTAGTAGCCTTCAAAAGAGGTCTAGATAAGTGTTGGTCATATCTTCTTTCAGAACTAATGTATTTTTTGAAATTTAGCAGCAAGACCTCGTGCAGTGATAGTTAACGTTGATCCTTGCAATCGCAAGGATTGCTCTAGTTCTCTCTCCATTTCTTTTTGCAAAAACAAGGAGAGAGGATCAAACTTCGAAGAGCTGGGGCTCTGCTTCGCTTACCAGTACAAGAAGCGGTACGTAATAATAAATGAAATAATACATAAATCGCGAGCTGTACGCCGTGACGGGGCCTCGCTGCCACGCGACCACCACCAGTCGCGCGTGGGCTGAGTATACCGCGAGAACGCCCGCGCCTACGCGGGACGTTCTTTAGGCAGAAGCCTGTGTTGTCCTTGGATTTTGACCTGACCTGGCCTACTGAGTGGTTATGATGTGAGCATCCAGCCACGCACGAGATATTTTCATTACAACTCCCCAGGTCTACAACGACCTACGCACGCACTGGACACGGAACCTCCCGCAATCCTCGACCGGACACATGTTACATGTTTGGCGACACTACCAGTTCCCGACAGCAGTCCATGAAGCTGGATCATTGTCATTGCGGCGCCTTTTAATCGTCTCCGTTTATGTCCCTACTGACTACAGTTCGGTGGGTACCAAAGATGTTTTCTGCTACCAGCTTTCATTTCTTCTCCGCATGGTGAAATACTGACATCGTGATTGTGGCTGGTGACTTGAATGCCCAATTTGGTCTTCTTTCAGATTCTGAACAACAGCTGGGAGAGCGCTTCGGAGTCGATGCACACCGAACAGGCAGTGGTGATCGATTCCTGCAACTGCGCGCTGAACATAAACTTTGTATTAGCAGCACTGGTTTCCGGCACAAACCTTCACACCGCGTTACCTGGCGCCCACTGAAATCCTTAATGACCTGGACCCTAATTGACAATATTGCCACCAGATACAGGTGGCGCACATTAGTTCAAGACTGTCGATCAATTTGGAGCACATGCTTGGATTCCGACCATGCTGTAGTGCGCGCACGCTTGAAGTTCACTCTCCCCACTTCAAAGAAGCACTTATCTCATAACTTCCTTACCTGTAACTTGACCTCGCATTCTGCGGTTTATCATAACGAACTAGCCCACCAATTTCAGTGATGACTGAGGTTGGTGAGCGAAATCTGACGGTGATCATCTCAAATGTGTCATGAAGAACGCCTTCGACGCTTGCTCTGCACCCGACTTTAGACGTCGTAATTGTGAATGTATCTCTGAAGCATCGATAAGCTTGATCGAAACGCGTAAACGGGTTCCGATAGCGCTGAGTTTCAGCGCGTCCCTAACTCCCTTAAACGACGTCTGACAAGGAGTCTTCTAATTGACCGGGAACGGTGGTGGGCTTCAAAAGCCCGTGAGATGGAGAGTGCCAGCGCTATCGGAAACAGCCGAATGCTATTCCACCTCATCCGGAACACGGGTCCGAGAAAGCCATCGGTTAGCGCGACAATAGCTGAGAAAGATGGACTTTTGATCCATTCTCAGCGTGGTCGACTAGCCTGTTAGGGGGAACATTTTAGGAAGCAGTTCGGCAGATCTGCTGCGACACTGCCGCTTGCCGAATCACAAGAAACGGCGTAAGGAGTATGTGTCACACCTCCCACTTTAGAAGAAATTCCACATGATCTCGTCGTGTTAAAACGAAACGAAGCTCCTGGACCCAACGACCTTCCTCTCTGTTTGCTGAAGGATGGCGGCGACTCTATTGACTGGACTTGCTTTACTTTTTAACTCGATTTGGAACACTGAAGAAGTGTATTCAGACCGGTGACTATCAACTATTTTGCCCATTTTCAGGAATGGTTAGCGTACTTTGTACGAAGTTCATCGAGGCATTAGCCTTATTTCCGTTGCTTCAAAACTTCTCACGAGTATCATCCTTCGATGAAATATTGATCCGCGTGAGGACCGAATCAATGAAAGCCAGGCTGGCTTCCGCCATGGCCGTGGTTTTATCGATCACACATTTACCCTTCGCCAAGTAATAGAACAGACGCACACATACAGACGACCGACTAGGTGGTTTTCCTTGACTTGAAAGCCACTTCCAACTCTGTTGACCGCGCCAGTTTGTGGCACTATCTATCCATGAAGGACAGTTCTTTCCATTCTGAAGTCCCTTTACCATGATTCCCGAGGCCGTGTAAGTGTTTACGCGAAAGCGTCCTGAGTTCCCCACGAGAAGTGGGGTTCGCCAGGGTTGCCCCATAGCTTCTTTTCAACTCAGAATGATGATGAATGACTCGATTCTTTCAGACTATTCTGAGGTGAAAGTTCTGCATTGCGACCAATTGAAAATGGAGTATGCGGAAGACATTGCTCTTCTTAGGCTATGCAAACACTACTACACAGACTTGTGCGTAGCGCTACACGGTTCTGCATGTACTTTGCACTCTCAAAATGCAAAGTGCTTGCAGGACTGGGCCGACACACCTTCGGTTTTAACTATTTCCGAACGGTCACTGGAATGGGTGAGTCGGTTCACTCACCTTGGTAGCTGTGTCGCCTCTGGTGGTCACATCGCTGAGGAATTTACTTCGCTTATCAGCAAGGCCCGTGTGGCTTTCCAGAGGTTCAACCATCTATGGTGACGACGACATATCAGCTTGACAGTGAAAGCTAGGGCGTATAACGCTGTGTTAAGGCCGGTGTTACGGTATGGATCAGAGATCTGGCCAGTCCTTGGTGGAGAAATTCAACGTTTGGCCGTGTTTGACCACCGGTGCTTGCGAAGTATTGCTCACGTCTGGTGGGGACACCGGGTGAGCAATGTTGAGGTTCACCAGTTGGTTTTTGCAAGAAGCCTTCTTGTGCCTCATTCGGGTGTTTATTGAATCTTAATGGTTTATGTTGGCTAGGCCATGTCCTCCGTATGCTCGTTGATCGGCTCCCTCGGCGAGAATTATACGCTGTCGCCGCGCCAAGTTCGGCGAAACCGCGAGGTGGCCAGTCATGACATGGCATAGAACCTTGAAGAAATTGACTGAGTGACTTGGTCAGGCTAGTGCGCGCCGTCTTCCTGGATGGAGACCTCTTGACGGCTCACTCCAATGATTGGAGACCGTGTCAGACGGCGCAGTCACGAAGTCAGTGACGTTCCTGCATTCGGCTTCTGTGATCTGCTTGTTAATTTGCGTTCTGTTTTGATTAGTCTAACGCATTTCCTTCTTTTCGTTTTTCTACCTATTTTCGCCCATCCCCAATATCCTACCCTTGTTATTTATTGTCATTCTTACGCTATGAGTCGTGGCAGTTAGATCCACCGCACTTCGGTGCTCGGATCATAGTTGTCTAACTGAATTGAATCGAACTGAACTTGCGACGATCCCTAACTTTCCAGTGACTACACTGCTCGTCGTAGAATCTCTCGAACTTATCAGATTCAAATTCAATTGGGGTATAAACACATGGAGAATCCCGTGGTCCTTCCTTCCTGAATACGTCGTTGGTCCGCGTTCGAATTCGGTGTATGATTGGCTAGTTGTATGTGCCAATCGTCGTAGCCAACCATTCAAAAGCCACACGCCCTGCACTAACAGTCCCCGCTACACCGGCCACGTGCTCGTAAGTTGTGTTTTGCCTCAGTAGGTCGAGAGCGGCTAGGATTTTCGAAAGCGTTGAGGACAACACTTGTCAACAAGTGGGATAATGTAGCAGGTACTAGCGTTATCGTATAGCGATCCATAAGGTAAGGAGATCGTTGTGCCTCGTTTAGACGGGCATTGATACTTCCCCTTCTCTTTGCCTTCTCGTTTCGTTTACTGTGGTCTCTGACTAAGTGGTGGTGATCTGAGCATCCAGCCACTTACGAGGTATTTGCTTTTCATTGCAGCATCCCAGGTCTACAACGACCTACGTACGCACTAAACACGGAACCTCGGAATTGTTGACGGGGCGCATAGTACAGCTATGGTGCTTTCAACGTGCACATCGGCCACGTTTGCGTCGTGGGCTACTGATGTTACAAAATGCACGAATCCAACTTTTGACAAGGTGTTAACGTCCAACTGGAGCAATTTTAAGGCACAACAGGATGTGTTGACTGTTCTTAGAGCCATTACCAAAGTTATTCAGGATCGTGGAGGCAGTGAGTCATCGACAGAATACTACGCCTCGCTGGTAAGTTTTTTTGTAATTGTAATATTTTTCAAGCTTACCGCTCTAAATACTCCATCCGAAACGAAAGCCGCTGAGTCATTTCTGTTAAAGCTGGTGTTCAAATCGTAAGCTTTTTTGACCATTGATTTTCTTTTAGCTTGCCTGACAGTGTTCTGCGCTCAACATTTGGCGAAGCGTCGAAAATAATTGTTCATGCTTTGAACATGTGTCTCTCTTCAGGCAGTGACGATGTGCCTCAGATTAAATCCGTATGTTTTTCCCTTCCGAATTGATGCCCACTTAAGCTGCTCGTTTGCCTAGGTCATCTTCTTTGTGCACAGTCTCCAGATTCTTGGTCAATTGAATCTGTCAGGCATATGTATAGGCATTTACTACGTTTCGTTGATCACGAAAAACCGGCGATCCGCAAGGCGATCCATGTGTCTGTTCACAACATTTTAAACGTTAACCAAGTTAATTTGGAGACCTCTCGTTTCCATCCCGCTTGTCACCAAACAGTGGAGCATCTGTGCTCCATAGTAAAACAGCAATCTCGGTGAGCGCTTTGTGTTTGCATTCATGTATATTTTTAAGGAACAAGATTATTCTCGCGCCAGTTCTTTGTTGCATGACGCGTACTTACTACTAATAATAATGGGTGAAAGACTGCTTACTAGGATTGACCAATGCGCAGACCCATGGGACATGGGTTACATTATTCCTCCATATTTATGCGTGATCTCTACTACCTGAATATTGCGTGAGGGCTTGAGGTTACAAACACCCAAAGCGATTATTTCCATGGAAATTGTCCACCACGTTCCTAGGTATTTGGCCGTTGTCTATATATATATATATATGTGTATATATATATATATATATGTATATATATATATATAAGATGGTAACTGTCTGTGTACTAGACATACAGTCATCGAAAACCATGAACTGAATGTTTGGGATAATTACAAAGATCACAGATAGAAACGATTTAAATAGGGTGTTTTGTGTTTATACCCGTTTTGTTCTCTTGTAAGTTTAATGATTATGTTGTTGATCCGTATAACCAGTACATAAACTTCATACAACTCTTTCCTTAGCCTATGAAGACTGAGCTAATCTTTTATATGTCGAAGTGCCTGGGGCTGTGAGCTGTTTAGAGGCACACGAAACAGAACGCCCGTTAGGTGAAAGCCTGTTTCATGCCTTGCAACTGACCGGATCTGGCCCGATCTCGCGCCATGTCCTTCAGTGCGTTCTTCATCCTTAGCTCCTGAGTCCGGAAAACATAAAGTTCGTCAGCTGTACGCCGTAACGTCACTTCACTGCTGCACGCCCATCACCAGTCCTGCGTGAGTTGAGTATACCACGAAGACCTCTGCCCCTAGACTAATACGAACTGGTGACCTTATTATAACAAGCCAGGCGTGCAAACCACTGGGCCACCGGCCGAGCCCCGAATACATGCAACAGTCACAATAGCTAAACGATAAATCTCGGGGACACTTTGACAGGATGTGGTATGCTTACCGTCGCGTGATTTCTTCTAACGCGGACCTACGCGAGCGAATAGCACATTGTGGTAATTGCTCGTATGACATGCGCAGACATGTTCCCGCCGTGTCAGTTGGCGCAGCAGTACTAGCCTGTCAAAAGGGAGACCCGCATGACCTTAGGCGTGACGTCTAACGTCCTCTTTGCGAACGTGATGTTTTCACCACACACGAGCTATCCTCAGCCGACAACCATTACTAAAGGCCGAAATCTGACGTCATATTAACGAAAATCCACAAGAATTCACTTTCATACAACATTGCAGCGCAAACGCAGGCACTGCAGACCTGCCATTGTCAGGATACGTATGATCGATTGGGCTCACCAGAATATCGCATACTTCACTTGGTAGTTTCAACCTCACTACTTCCCGGTCGTCTCCCATGGGCGATGCTACATCCTTAACTTGTCTCTTACTGGTCTTGTGTATGCAGTCATTGATTTCTTGAATTAGAACAACTAGTGAATCTGGACTATGCGTGCATCATTGTCTTGCGAATTGGAAGTCAGGGGACGTCACAGTTCCACGCGCGAAACATGGTTAAGGCGCCCCGCCTTCCACTGAACTCCGTGTTACTACATCAATCGCTACCTTTTTCCTTCAAACTTTTGCGTCCACGATTTTTCCGTTTTCATTTACTACTTGCCAGACCGTATTTTCTCACTTTTATCTCATTCATGCATCTATAGATCTTAGTAGCGAAATACATTACACCTTAGTGCTTGGACCATACCCCTTATAGCACAATCTGAGGGTCGATTGTCCGATTGCTGTTCACTTTTTGATTGAAATCGGTGTGTAGAAATCAACTAGCATTTGACACCGTTAACAGCTACACAGAATGCTGTCTGAAAATTCAGAATCATGCAGCAACATATATTTAAAGGGTTTTGTGAGTAGAGGGCTACTAGTATGAGAAAGTTCTGCGAATTTTTCTAAGTGTTCGATTTCCGTCCAATATCGGTGTGTGGGGAACGAGTGCTTTAAAGTCGTGGAAGAACGGTTTATGCGGATGCAAAAAACGTGTTAGCATTGCAACACATGTTCCCTGCCTCAAAAATGGGGACATTGCAAAAGGGTTCCGAGCTTTCTTCCATATCAAACGCTGCCTGAACAATCGCTAACCGGCAACAGTCAATAAGAATAGAGATTTGGAATCGATGGCAAACTGAATTGTTAAGTGCTTCCGATTTTTGTTTTTAGTTTCCGATTTCCGTCCGAAATTTGTTCCATCGTAGGTATTTTCGGAGAGAAATCGGACGGTCACCGGATTGAAATAGTCAACTGTATAGTTGACTAAACCATATGACCTGCAATTCTTTTTGTTACTTCGTCCAGTCAGTCATCTTATTCTACAACGTTAGTATCCGAAGTTTCTAGCGGGTATATGAAGGAGGTGATTCAACCATTTTTAGCGGACCGTAGACGCACCAGTATGTTTGTATCCTAGTGTCAATGGGCGGGCAGCTGGATGGCTCACTTTGTGTTATCACCAGGTGTAATTTGTGCCTCGCAGGCACTGGCGGCTAATGGCAACCAAACGTTTGCTACTTTGAACGCACAGCATCCTTGTTTCCGGACCACCACAGCAATATTGTATCGCTATACTGATTTCCGGCTGTCTCCATAGATGGTTGGGAGTCCGAAAATCTTCACTGGATTTTTTGATCCACACTGACTTCTGTGGCATCCTAACCTACCGATGGGTTATAGCTACGAATGACCACTCAATAATTCTTTGGCACTGGTGAAAACACGTTCTCGCTCTTCCTTGTAACTTTACCATGCTCATTGATGATGCCTATATCTCGGAATGAACAACCAGGGAGTATCATCTGCCCTTCATCAATACTGTTTCGCCTTCCGACCTTTTCCATCACAACTCCATCTGTAGAACAGGGGATTACCGCTGACTTTGCGACGAGCTCTGTGGATTTATGTAGCATGTCCTTCGAACCAAACGTCTCATTTCACATTGCATCGTTTAACGTCTGTACTTTGCATCCGTTCGGAAAACTGCTAGCATCAACTCTTTCTCTTCACTGCTGGTATTGATTTGTGCTGTGCTTCCGAAATGCGCGTACAAGATAACAGCGTGGTAACGAATCTTCGACTACATGGTTCAAAGTCTGTTGACAGTGACTACATTGCGCTTCTCTGGCCCTACTGAGTCCATGACCTAAGGTATTTCGTGTCGGTATTGGCATCAGCAAGCATGCTCAATTCATCCTACTCAACTGCCCACTGCTTAGGGGCCGCATGTCTGCGGTTCGATTTCGAACCTCTGGCGGTTAATAAGCACTATCTGAAGACACGATGCGTTTTCATCGCTTCTATTTACATAGTTCATAAGTTATCAAGTATGAGTTTTATCGCCAGTTCTCGGCTATTATCGGGATCGCGATAAATACCGATGTGATTGTTGTCGGGGATACTAATGTCCAACTTGTTCGCGAGTCCGTTTAAAAGTAGATGCACGCCAAATGTATAGTGGCAACTGATTCTTACAACTATGTACCGATCACAACCTCAGCCTTCCAGCACATCATGTTGCCTGTCGCCCACCGGATTCCTGAATGATCTGTACCCAAAGTTATCATTCTGCCATCACTTACGGATGACGTTCATCGGTTCAACACTGTCGGTCAAGTTAAGTTACTTGCTTGACTTTCGCTCATTTTCTGGTGCTTCGTGCTCACTTCCCCTGATTTGAAAAAACGCTCAACTACAAAGCTCTCCACTTGTAACGAAATCGCAGTCCGCAATTTACCAATCTTATCACGAACTGGCCCACCACTTATCAGTGGTGAATGAGGTTGGTGAACCGAATGCCTTTTTGCACTTGCTGCACGTCTAAGTTGTGGCGTCTGAACTGTGAATGGGTTTCCTAGACATTGACTAGTTTGATTGAAACACGGAAAGAGTGTCCACTGGCTGCGCAGTCTCAACATCATGATTCACAGTTTGGTTTTTGCTGCTTTTTAGTCGACTAGTCAACCCATTACCCATTGAACCATTCTAACACCGCAACTACTGACAACCTGATGGAAATACTGGCTTCAGCTCTTGTCCGTCTCCTTACTGTGAAATGGGAATACTGTATGAGAAGATAGCGAGCAGATTTCCGATTGCGTCTGACCAGCACATATCGTAGTTCCGTTTTGCAGTGGACCTTGAGCCGCGTCACACTTTCGATAGTCCGGCTGTAGCTTTAGCCTTATATTTCAGGCGTTTAACCTGCTCAGTTAATTAGTCCACTTTGATAGTCGCTTCTCTTCTGGTTTCGACTCACAACTAATCGCAGATCGTCTCTGCAGTCCAGTCGGCAAACCCATGTTCATTCATTTCTACTTAGAGACCTCGACCCTTGCTAAGGTAGGTATGCTCCAAGGTGTGCGCTTTGTTACAAATTGGCCACCAGGCGGCACCTTACCGAATACTGGAGACCCTGTCGACCAATATCTGCTGCTTATCGTCAACCCGCTTGCAAGATTCGAGCTCTATGTTTATCCTGCGATCTCCCACATGCGACACTAGCGCCACTTATCTTTGCGCTTGTCCGGAGATGATGCAGCCAGTGGGGCCATCGCTCTGACTCCCCGGGCCGAATCTACCCGGATAGGTTGGATTTCACTCAGTAGCTGGATCTGCGCCGTCGAATTGGCTGACTGGTCCAAACTTCGAAGTCGCGCGGGACCAATACGTGCTTGTTTGTCATTGCTGATTCGGTAAAAAATGGTTTGTCACAAACTTAACTATCACCTTCGTTGCAGAAAATGTACGGATACTGTGGTGCTTGCCGACCCGTGGCCTGAAGATAACAAGTTTGTCTGGTAATCTGACGGCGTGGGTTCGAACCTGCGTAGGGGCAAGGGGACCCTTGCAGTATTCTTAGTCCACGTGCGACCGGTGGTGCTTGCGCGGCAGCGAAGCGTCAGTGCTACGTACTGACACACTGCTAAAGCCTTTCTGCTTGCTGATGATCTGAATGTCCAAGTCGGAAAATTGCCCTTTGCGGAGCTTTTTCTGGGTTACCAACACGGTGTAGGCTTCCGTAATGATAATGGTGGGCGGTTGCCGCACCTGTGTTATAATGCTCGTCTATTACTTGCGAGAGCTAACTTTTAAGACTGCACCCACAGACAACTGACATGGAAACCACCAACCTTATAGACGCAAATCGACCACATCGTGATCAGCTATCTCTATAGAGGCTACGTCCAAAGCTCACTCAATTTGGAATGCGAACGTGGAGTCTGATTTCGCTTCTGCGGACGCATGGTCTCACAGACAATAGGCGACTGTTAGAACCAAGTTTTCTGGATGCATATCAAACAGCGCTGGAATGCAGATTTAATGGGTGCTCGCTGAACACAGGGAAGGGCCACGGATTGCATATCTACCTGACGCTATTAGCAGCAGACATTTTAATGTGGCAAAGCTGATTGTTAACCTGGATATTTGGCCTCTATGCAGTCTATGGAACTTCTGGATGTTTGCGGACACATTCCAGCTGGGAGCGAACACAACATGACTCGCAGTGATCTCAAGGTGATACTGCTTCCTAGCTTGTAGAGACCGCGAAGCCTAGTGGTCTCACTTTGCATCTGGGATGGAAACAGTAAATGCTTTTGATGTCCGTTAAAAGTTATCCCGTCTGATACGCAAAGCGGACAGCGGGAATCTGGTTTTAACGAGACTGTGTGCGATAAGAGTGAAGAGCCATTTCACTGTTTGTCAAAACGTTTGGAGTGTTGCGACGAGCACTTCTAAAAGCAGTTTAATTGGTGAGAGTTACCAGCTTCCTTATCGGCCAGTGATTTATCCTTTCCCTGGGCTTTCCCCCTGGATCCGCCTTTACTCGCAGAAGTCGAACGTGAGATCAGACTGTTGGAATTGCGTAAGACTGCTGGAGCAGATAGACTTCCACCAGTTTTCCATTTCGGGGACCAGCTCTTGTGGATGATTTGAAGCTGTGGCAGCAGAAAACTGTCTTAACAGTCTGGTTGCCGTCCGTCAATGTCCTAATTTCCATGAGAGGTTCACTTTCGGAATGCGGCAGTCATAAGGGAATCAGTTTGACCTCAATTGCCTGTAATTTACTTGCCCCTGTCGTACTCCATAAACTTGCTGATACCCGTGATGCCATATTTTCGAGCAGCAAGCCGGATTTCCTCGGTATCGATGATGTTTTGAATACATATTTACCTTACGTCAACTTTTGGAGCACCGCCATATTTATTGGCGACCCGCCGTAGTCGTGTTCCTCGAAACCAAAAGTGCCTCCACTTCAATGGATCGACTTATGCCTTTGGACTGTTTCATTACGAATTGTGCTCGATAAATACGCAAACATTATCGGAGCGGTTCACGCGCGTGATTTCGCACAGATTGTGTACAAGCTGTTACCGCTCTTCAATATCTCTAGCGCTTGCCTGCTGTCACTTCTCCTTTTTAAATTTGCCATCGACGAAGTCATTGAAACTGCGTTCACTAGGTACAGCTTGGAAGCTGTTAGGATGCTCACAGGTGCTCGACTTCTTGACTCTGAGTGTGCAGATGATATTTCACTTATTTGTGACAGTTCCCAAAATTAGCGAGTAGCACTTGAGAGATTAGCACTGGCTGGCATTCGTTTCGGGTCATGTTTTGCACCTTCGAAATACGAGATCTTGCTCTAAGGATGATAGCGACCATCCTTCCACTGTCTCTTGCTGGAGATCATCTAGAACTCGTTAAGAAATTCATGTACCTAAGAATGTATAGTAGCTTTTGTGGAATAGATGGTAAGGTCACGAACCGCATAGCAAAAGCTAGAAGTGCTTTTGCCAATCTCCGCCACCTGTGGCGCCGACGCGGCGTCACTCTTGCCATGAAGGGCAGAGTTTACAATGCAGCCGTCCGTTCGACTCTTCCTGTACAGTTGAGAAACCTGTCCCATCAGTTCGACGGACATAAAGAGGCTAGTTACTTTTGACAATCGTTGCCCTCGCGATCTATCTGTTGTCAGTTGGAAACACCGCTTGAGCAATGAGAGCGTTTGGCGTCAGATCTTTCGTGCAGGAACAGCCTGTGAACTGCTCCGATGGTTAGGCCACGTGTTGCGTATGCCAGCACCCCGACTCCCGCGTCATTGTTTGTGTCTCAGGCGTGTGGATGGAAGAATAGTAGATGAGGCCAAGCGATGACTTTGTCAAGAGGGTTGAAACCCCTCACTTCGAAGTTAGCGTCAATTAGTTTCTCCCGACTGCCATACTGGGGTTCGGAGGACGATGAACGCGTTTGGTTTGATACACTCGCTAACGTGACAAAGAGCCTTCTTCAATTGCGTTTGTGCTGTGAGTATCTTTGTCACCCCTCCCGCTTAGCTTCTTTTTCTAACAAGGATCTTGCACTGAATGTACACTTTGATACTAAGCATTGTATTACTTTGTTGACTTTTATTTTGTATTTTTTACACTCTTACTTCGCCTTTCTACATCCTTTTTGTGCCGCGGAACGCTAGCTAGTGTGTCTTTCATCTTTAGCTAACATGCAACTTCAATTAAGTTAAACGCTATCCGCGTACGATAGTACAGGTGTTACGCTAAGACCAAATCAGAAAACAGAGCTGTGTAGTAAGACGATTATTCAGACAAACGGCAAGTAACACTGTACACCAAAAAGGGAGCGCAAAGCATTCTAACTCACATGAACTGGTTACTGGTTGGAAGCAGCAAGAAGACTTATCTCTGTGTAGGTGCATCTAATATCACTCAGGTACAAAGACCCGTTATGTTGGAGTGCGCTCGATATATTTTTATCGCTAAAGTGTTTGTCCAGGAATTTCATAACTTCCGATACCGACTTTGCCTCAACTACGTGCAGGTTGTTCCACATATTCACCACTCTCCGTTCGAAACAGAGTTGATGGGTGACTTCTTCAAATCCGGTACTACAAGTTTATACCGGTGTCCTCGTGTGATGCTTAATGTGTGCAGATGCAGCAGCGGTCTCAAGATGAGATATTCACCGACGTGTAATCTCTGGTGCCTCATGATGAGGACAACCCGCAGTCGACGATAAGCTAGGGTGTAAAGTCTTAGCTTCTTACACTGGTCTTCTTAAGGCACACTTCGTAAATTGGGAATCTGTCTTGGGGCCACATGCTGCACTCGCTCAATCTTTTCTACCTCGCCCCGGGTTATAGCACAATATGCGGTTTAACCATACTCTAAAATTGGTCGTATTATTGAGACGAAGTGACGAGTGGCAATCTCTTCGGACCAAGTGTTGAAACTGCGTCTGAGCGCCCAAAGCATACGAAGGCCGTTTTGGTGAAGCTTACTCGTGTTGTCCATGGACTTTAGGTCATAGTGTGAGAGTACACCGAGGCCTCGCACGGAAGGCGTCGGATGCAACGGTTGACCGGCCGCAGTGTTGGTTCGACTGTACTCACTCTTTCCCAGCCTCATGAATTGCGACTCAACCAGGTTGATTGGAAGGTTGACCTCTGTAGACCACATGGACAGGCGCTCGAGGTCATGCAGAAGCAAGTCACAGTCATTGGGTGCGCGGATTACTCTCCACACCTTTAAAACGTCTGCAAACAACGCACACGGTGAACGGGGTAGCTGAGGCACATACTTTACATGGTGCAGGAACAAAATGGACCCCAGTACAGTATCTTGGGGCACGCCACTGCTCGATGGATAGCAGCTGGTCAAACGCTTATCGACATGGTTACAGGATCAAATTACCAATCAATAGTTACGGCAGACGGCTAATAGCCGTAGTACATACACACACGAACGCACGCAAGCGGTGAGCGTTTGGATATCCGGTCTGGAATCGATCCACTGGCCGGCGTTGGCGCGTAGACCGACGTAGAGGCATTTCGTTCGGTGGTTCAGTATCGGCCACTTGTTAATCGATCACCTCCGGTGTCTGGATTTCTGACTCACCGGTTGTTGCTAAAGTCGAAAGTCTCGGACGCCCGTAATCTAGGTGGTGTCTGACAATCTTGCCATCCTCAGTTTTTGCTTCAATGATTTGCCCGTTGACTGTTTTAACAATGGCCGGCTGCCACCCGGAATCTGTAGGTAAACGGACATAGGTGGGATCAGATTCTTATGTAAACCTGTCTCTGTTGCCTGTGTCAGAGTGTTGCTTCGCGCGTTCTTGTTTTTCGTAAACCGAACCCGATGTACCGTGCGATCAATCCAACGACGACCGACGGTTGTCGGCCGAACATTAATTCCGCGGGGCTTCTACCCGTGGTTTCGTTTGCCGTGTTTCGATAGACGGAAAGGACACGGTCCAAACGCACACGCAGTGGGGCTGCTGGTTGCTTCAGTAACATATTCTCCACTGTCTGCACAGCTCTCTCAGCCAAACCGTTTGATGATGGGTGATAGGGCGCAGCAGTTACGTGTCTAATGTCATTCGAGGTAAGGAAGACAGAAAATTCGGCACTAGCGAATTATGTTCCATTATCTGACACTACTGTTTCCGGAAGACCGAAGGTTGCAAACGTCCTACGCAGTTTAACTATTGTGTTAGCTGAATCTACTGTAGTTAGGACGTAGGCATCCATGACCAACAAGATCATCCGAGCTTCGAAAGGGCCAAACGAGCCTACGTGAATACGTTTCCATGATGCTTCTGGCCACTTCCATGACTGCATTGGCACCTGGGGCACAGCGTTCCGATTCTTCTGACAAAACACGCAACCCTCAACTTTCGACGCAATGTCCCTGTCTAGATCAGTCCACCGCACATAAAAACGGGCTAGCGATTTCATTTTGGCGACTTCAGGGTGTGTATCATGCAGTTCACCCTGAATATCTGATCGCCGCTTTTTGGGGACTACAACCCGTGTTCACCACAGTACACGCTCGTTATGGAGACTGAGTTCGGTCCATCTGTTATGAAAAGGTATGAGTCCCTTGGTCGTGTTTTCTGGCTACCCGACCTGAACGTAGGGTTACACGAGTGCTAAAATTGGGTCTCTAATAGGTTTCTCGGCGTATGTATGTTAAGGTAACGGGAGAGTTGTTAAGGTGCTGGATCAGATTCACGAGTTCTTGTGAGGCAAATTCTTTTGAAGGCGTTTCCAGTAAGAGAAGCTGACTGAGGGCGTCAGCAGTGGTATTTAACTGACCAGAGACGTGTGTTTAATTTGATATGTATATGCAGAGAGAATCAAGGCCCAACGGACCATTCTGCTGAATCCCTTTCTCATGTCCCAAAGCTGATACAAGAGTTTTATGATCTGTATAACTCACAAAAGGTCGACGGAGTAGGTATTGATGTAACAGAACAGTACCGAAAACAACCGCGGCTGCCTCTCGATGAAGCTGAGAACAATTACGTTTTGCTGCCGTCACGGTTCGTAAAGCATAAGCAATAGGTTGATGAGAGCCGTCTCCGTTACTTTGTGCAGTGATACAGCTCCAAGCCTATAGGATGAAACATCACAAGAAAGAACAATGAGCTTCCGTGCATCGTAATACACAAAAACTTCAGTGACTGCCAAAAGGTTCCTAATAGGGTTAAAAACACTTTACTGAGCTCTGTTTCAATTAGAAGGTTGGTTTTTGCGTAAGAGTTGATGAAGCGGGTGCAAATGGGTTGCCGCTGACGGTATGAATCGGGAAAACTGCGTGACCGCTCCCAGAAACGACCGCAACTCATTCATGTTTAAGGGTGCCGGTGTATTAAGTACTGCTCTCGTCTTCTGATGGGCGTAACCCATCTCTTGACAGCTGCTATCCAAGGTAACGTACACAAAGAACTCACACTTTTCCTTTTTTAAAACATGCCCAGAATTTGACAAGCTTTACAGAACTACATCCTAGGTGTGTAGATGTTCCTCAGTGGTTCCTCCAGTGATAAAGATGTCATCCAGGTAAGCGCATGTATTTGGTGTCTTTCATCAACAAATCAATAATACGGAAGCTAGCTGACACAGAGCTTACTCCAAAAGACATGCGTACGTAACGAAATAACCGAACGTGTGTGTTGATGGTGGTGTAGGCACGTAATTCCTCTTGGAGTTTAATCTGCTAGTAAGCGTGGCTCAGATCTAGTTCGGTAAAAGGCTCACCGCATGAGAGGGAAGCATAGGTACCTTCAATCTTTGACAGTGGTTATCGGTCCGGTTGTAGTGCCTGGTTGACTGTAACCTTGTAGTCCCCACAGATCCTTATGGTGCCGTCGATCTTCAATGTAAGCACCATAGGAGCTGTCCAATCGGAATACTGAACGGGTTCTATTGTTGACCTCTTGCTGTACTCGGCGGAGCTCACTCTCAATTTTGTCCCGAAGAGAATGAGGTACGGTACCCGCCTTCCAGAATCGCGGTGATGCCTGTGGTTTCAGTGTCAAATGTGCCACGTTATACTTAACAATCTTAGTTTAGTTTGATCAAACAAGGCTGCATATTTTTGCAAAATTCCGGAGAGCTGCGGACAAGCTTCCACAATGTTGACGTTTGACATGATGCCAGGACGACGTTTAATTCCATTGCGACCGAGGATGTTAGGACCGGGTCCCCCAGAGACATGCAGTTGGATGGTATCCGTCGAGTTACTGTGAGAAATGCGTGCAAGAAAAGTACCTAATACCTTCACCAATTGTCCAGTGTAAGATCGTAGTACTATTGTAGGAGGATCTAATTTTGACACTTGCGATAAGTCATCAAGCCGTATCAACGTAATTGCAGAGCCGGTATTAATTTCGAAATCTACAGGTTGCTCGTTAAGTTGGATAAACACGACCTGCGGTGATATTGGGATTAAGACCACTCATGGTGTTTATCCAATTCCATTTTAACTCCTCAACGATCTGATTTGTAGTTTTAAGGTTTCCATATGCAGCGGAATTTCTTTTGGCAAGACAAACTTTCTGGATATGTCCTCTCTTCCCACAACATTTGCATATCGATTGAAGATGCTGACAGTCAGCCAGTGTTAAATGCTGTTCATCACAGCGATAACAATGGAATTCTCTGCGTTGTACGTAGTGAGATCACCTGTTTCCAGGATTAGTCTGAGAGATTTCATGTACAGCTTTCGAAGTGGTCAGATTAGGTGAGGATAATGCCGTTAGTTCCTGAGCGAGACTAGCACCTTGTCGATCTATGTCACAGGCTCTCCCAATTCCAAGGTCTTTTCATCTTCCGATAACAGGCGCTCTCTTGCCTTCTCGTCAAGAACACCAACAATTAATGCCAGTAAAAGCATTGCTTCTTCGTATTGGACTGACTTGATCTGGTTTTAGGCACTGTCAGAAAGGTTCGCGAAATAAACTCATTCAAAGTTTCGTTCTGCTGCTGCCGCATCATGTTAAATTTGTAACGTGCTGTAAATACTTGTGGCTTTTCACCCCACAGGCGATTGAGAGAGTGAAAAACAGCTTGTAAGTTTTGTTTTGTATGTTGTTGCAGGCTATCGAAACGTCACTGCTTCTTGTTCCCTAAGATGTGACGCAGTAATTTGATTTTTGATGCATCATCCATGGTATCGTTACAACCAAGTGGAACAACTACCTCTACAACATTAGTGAGGCTAGTTTTCCACTGCAGCCATTGTTGTGTAGTATACTTTTCCGTGGAAGAATTCCAAAACGGCTGAGTTGATAAGATCAGATCAATACACGTTAGTTGAGGGTGAGAAACACACCCCAGCTAATGTGCCGCAGTATAAGAAAATAAGATACTAAAAGGATTACACAACAAAAAAATCCAATGTCAAAGATTATATTATTCGTTTTTTTCTGAGATCGGGATTGGTGGAGGAATCTAAAGGGGAGGTGGATGGACGAAGAGACTCACAATACAAACGCCATTGGGGCCGACACCTGGCCATGTCAGCAAGTGTGTCCCACCAAACGTGTTCGCCGTCCTTCGGACTCCAGTCAGGCAGTCAGGATGCACCAACCGACGCCAGCTTCGAAGTGAGGGTTTTCATTTCTCTCGACCAATTCATCGCTTGGCCTCCCGTCCTCCTCTTTCAACCGCACCCCCGGCGCACAAACAATGCACGTCGCGGGAGTCGGTGGCGAGGCATGCGCACCGCCGCCAGTATCGCATGTGGGGGATCGCAGGGTAAGCACGGAGCTGGAATCTGGCAAGCGGGTTACCGATAAACGGCAAATATCGATCGATAAGGTCTCGAGTATTCGGGCAAGTGCTGCCTTCTGGCCAATTTGTAACAAAGTGCGCACGTTGAGGCATGCCAGTCTTAACGAGGATCTAGGACTCCAAACGGAAACGGACGAACTGACATTGTCTGCTTGGTTGAACATGGACTTGTCGACTAATTTGAAACGATGCCCTTCGACTGTGTGAGCTGAAACTAGAAGACAAGCGACTATTGAAGCAAGGTGGGGGAGGGCCAAGAATTGGGGATTGAAAACGGGGGGAATAAAAGTGAAGTTGGAGCGGGACGCTAAGGATGCCAAATCGCAAGAGGGTGAATAAGAAGGCGGGAAGTCTTGCGCAGTAGCATCCGAACCCCTATCCACCCTTCTCGATGCAGCAGATAGGGCGCCGTTTATTAACTTCTGCGACAGCCAGGGTATCTACGAATTGTTTGAAGGAAAGTTCATAGTATTGCGTGGGCAGAATACTGTCAGGTTGCCCTGGCCTAGACAGGAGAATGATTAGGATTCTCAACCAAAGCCCTTGGTTCAAAAACCTGACCGCAAGGCGGCGGGGTTTCGGCACTGGACTACAGAGAGCCCGTTTTATGGAGTAAGGAGCCAATCTCCAACGCTCAACCTGTAGGGCCAGGAGACTGTGTTTATCAGGCCTCTAACCATTGACCAATCTGGGTATGAGTTGCTCTGAAGGTGCAGACAACACTACCCAGCGTAGTTCAATGGATCAATAAGGCACACAAACCATCGCACCACGTTAAGGTCCAGTCTCCTCGCGATGAAAGGCTGAGATGAGGTAATCGATTTTGTCATTAGTGATCGTAACAACCTCCGTTACCAGTTTGTTACGCTAAGACGAAATCAGAAAACAGCTGTGTAGTAAGACGGTTATTCATACAAACGGCGTAACACTGTACACCAAAAAGGGAGCGCAAGACATTCGAAGTCACATGAACACAGAATCAAATTTCCAACCAGTTGTTACGGCAGAAGACCAATAAACGTAGTACACACACACGAACGCACGCAAGCGGTGAGCGTATGGAAAGGTGTATCAGCGGCCTATCCTGTTCTAGTAACCCCGGTCGATATGCACAATAATTACCAGTTTTGGCAGGACGGTGAAAATTCATTTCTTCTTGTTGGTTTTCGCCGTAGCAACCATCTGTTTAGTTTACGACCCGAAATACCGATTGTGACTGCGGTTTGATTTGCATTGAACCTGAGCTATGGCGTTCATTCGGACCTCATCAGAATGCGTAATTTCGGTGTTACTCACTCTCGATACTGCAGTGAACGACCGATTTCTTACCTGTTTTCACTCGTCAAGCAGAGCTAACCGTAACTACATGTGGAGCCCTAGGCGCTGCAGTTGATGACTGTCGCCATGGTCGATGGGCTGGCGTAATTTAGTGGCATCCACTGCCAACCACTACATTCATGGTTTCATTCCTGACCGAGGCTATCCCTAGCTGAAACCTTCACAATAGAGCGAACTTGACCGTGGATTGCAGTATTGAGAGTGGGCAACGTCGGAACTCTCTAAACACGGAGAAAAGTAAAGGAAAATAGGTTGTCGAACGCAGTACTCTCGAGGTCACTTGGGTGTTATCCACGGAATTGGCGGAACAAATGCGTGTCACACCGTTTGTCTTTATTTCTCACGGAATTCACCAGATCGAGCGAGTAATTGTGCCCGGATCTCCCATGACGGAACGTCACGATGGGTTTATTTTGTGATATCAGGTGAAACTACTCATAATGAATAGCTATGGCAGTAAGGTAGGCAGAGATAAGCGGAGCCGATGTCCAGATACGAGGTGGCGCACAGGCTTACCGCGGAGCACGTGAACTGTCTGCTGCATACGAAGGTCACCAGCACGAGCGTGGACCGACCTTCGACTGTTTTGCCAAATTTGAGAATCGGGTGCAAACTTATTGGCCAGCAAATACAAGCCCGAGTCAACGGAGGCGAACCATTCTGCCAAACAGGGAAAATCCGTGGGACGGAATTAAGTCACATTGGCTGGGAGCCGAATGTTTCCAAAATTATTGTGTTCCGTCCAACAACAAACAGAACTGACCTATCGTGTAGAATGGACTCCCTGTTTACCGAGCCTTGGCCTTCTGTATCCCGTCGGTTGGTTGGGCGCGTGACTGAGCAATCAGGCGGTCGTAGTCTCGCAGACGCAGAATAGCAGCAGTGCAGCAGTACGAAATCTGCTTTACAACACTACTCGTAATGAACAGCTATGGCAGTTATTTTGTGTTCGATCCACTTTATAACTATGGTGGACGCGATCTTTATTAAATTCATGCACCAATTTTTCCGGCATGAAATACCAGATCTAATCTCCCACAATGACTCTCAATTCACCGGTGCTGTCCCAGACTCTCCTAACCTAGTGGGCACCGACCAACCAGCTTTCATCTTTGCATTCAACCGGAATCACCGAGGTAGAAGTGAAATAAGCCGAATGACTATTGTTATAAAGCAGATCTACTCGTGGGGACCAGCGCTATATGGCTTTAGGGTAACGCAACTCTTCGAGTATTGGTTTAAGTCCAATACCTCTACACCGGCTCTACTTATGTGCACCGTTGCAACATTCCATCAGCAACTGTGCAGTGGTTTAAGTGAACAGGTGTTGACTTCTATATGGCGATACGACGACTTGCCCATGGATCAAAGGATCACAAGCATGTCTTGTAATCCGAGGGCGCGGGTTCCAGTCAGATTATGGGGACTTGGCGATCCTCGCAGTATGCTTAACCCATACGTGATGGTTGGTGGTTGCGCGGCAGCGAAGCGTCAGTACTTCGTACCGACGTACTGCTGACATACTGCCTGACTGGTTGTATTGGAGGAACCGGAGGTCTGACGGATTCTCGATTTCCTTGAACTGTGGAAGCTGCGCGAAATCTAAGTTCCGATGAAGATCTTGTGATTCTAGTATAGGTGAATGATACTCAGAAGAAGCCAGGTAGTTTCAAAACAACATTGGAGAAAAATGCATGGATCTGGAACGTGGCATCCTGTAATGGGCAGAGGTGAGAGGAGTGCAAAGGACCAGACAGCGACGAAATTTGGGATGGCCAAACTTACAGGATGCTTGGTGAAGTGGTGGTGAATGAGAAGAAGAGAAAGGGGTTAACAGAATTAGCGGGTCCGAGTGTATTGATTGTATCCAGAAAACGAGACAACCAGACAATGCGACACGAGGCTGTTATACTCTGTCGTTAGTCGTGCCGAACACTATCATCTATCTGCGCGACTCAGCTGATTGGCCGACCGTGTTTAATAGTGGTACGATGTACCCCCTTGTTTTGTCTGATGGAGTTAAGGTTAAAATTTCTTGTTTTAAACGCACAGCAATATCCTAGATATTTATGAACGCAGTGCAGGCGTTGTTACTCTTGAAGGCGAACAAGTATCACAAATTGTTACCTCGTGAATTCTTCGCTTTTGTTTCACTAATTGGATT
Source organism: Dicrocoelium dendriticum (assembly GCA_944474145.2). Classification (NCBI taxonomy): domain Eukaryota; kingdom Metazoa; phylum Platyhelminthes; class Trematoda; order Plagiorchiida; family Dicrocoeliidae; genus Dicrocoelium; species Dicrocoelium dendriticum. Next base: position 25,494,472 of record OX104060.1, on the reverse strand, counting down.
CCCATTTACTGGATAAAATCATCCATCTACGGAGGGCAGGTATTTTGAGATGAAGTGCAACGCGACTCATCCGTTGCCATCTTCCATTGCTTGAGCTCGGAATTAGTAAAGTTGGCAAAACAGCTGCTGTCTGAGATCGACCACTTTTCTTTTCGACAACTACTTATGTTTCACAGTCTGGAGATAAGTCGCCTTGCCACCGGGAAAGAGTTGGGCTCGAAATTCATTGGATTCAAATCTATGAAATTTGAGAGGACGTAGTTGTTGAGTAGATCATACAACCAGTTGGGTACATCCTCTCCTTCTGTTAACATCAACCGATAGCGTCTGGGCTCTGCATCACTCGATCCGAGCGTGGGTCCCGTTGTCCGACTTCCTTTTGCGTCCTAGCGGTCATTTGTGTGACCACCATTGTTATTTATCGTAAACTGCGACCCTGTATTTTACCAGTATGTTCATCTCTTTTTAGTCAGCTTATCGCGGTGCTGTGCACACAGGACAACCACTGTACTCGTCTCCTACACTGTGTAGAGTTGCTGACGTCAATTCTTCATCTACTGCCCCCCAAAGAAGTGAAGACCGCTTGCGAGTGCATTCTTGAATTGGTTGAATTCCCAAATTCTCTGGTATGTGCTGACTTATTCTATGGCTCTTCTTACTTTACACTCACTTCTTTTGTCACAATGGTTAGTTTGATTTCATCTTGCAACTTTTCTAATTTTTTGTGACTGTCTACTAAACTTTGTTTATCCAACCGCACAGTTCACTTTGAAGGTTTCGATGTGGTTTACCAGACGAGCTTAAAACAGATGTTAGCTTGAGCGGCTAATGTTCAATAGTATGGAATTGCATACAGGATCGCCACCATATCCGTGTTTGCGTCCCACCTCATGATATCTAATCCCTGGTATGGCCAATCCAGAGGGATTTATCTGATCATTTTATTTCTTGCTTGCTCATCTAGACTTATTGTTGTTCTTCTTTAGCAGCGTGAATCGATGCTACAGGGTCATCCGCATTTCTGTGTACGAGTCTTACTTGTGTTGGATTATTTATAAAGAAACTTGGCTGTATATTGATGGTATGATCGCAATGGCCACCGTTTAAGAATTGGTTGCGATCTAGACGGTTATTCCTTTTTCCGCAGCTGCCCAACAACTGCCGAGCAATTGTCGATTGTTTATTTGCCTTATCCATGTCTATCACTTTGGCTTTTAAATGTAATGTTTCAAATGCACCTCCTTAGGGACACCCCCAGCTTATTGTGCTTTACTGGACTCGAAAGAGGTTTGTATCACAAGGACGTTTGCTGAACTTTGCACAAACGAGACCTGGGCAGATTACCGTCGTTGTTTTAGTTAACTCAATTACGCTTTTCCTGCCGCAGCTACCCGATTTCTTCAAACTACAAAGCTAGCTTTCTTTCCTTCCAGGTTGTCGCAAAGTCCTATGATTGCTTTCGCGTCCTTTTCGATAACCGACCTTCGTTCTCGCTTCCATTGGATTTGGCCGCGCGTTTATTAACGGCTCTGCACTCCTTTCGCCCGAATGACCCAGCTGTTTTAGATGTATCGGGCGGCTCGAGCACATCCACGGGCGGATTCACTGGTGTTGATGTCATGATCTCCTGGTGCAAAGCCATTCGGTCGGGCTGTACGTATTTATGTGAGCTCAGCTGCGAATCGATCGAATCTAGTGTCACGCACTCGCGTGCATCTGATCCTTCATCCGCTGACCCTCAAAATGTAGCAACTGAGCATATGGATAAGTTGCTGAAGTGTTTTTTGGATATCCTGATCACTACACCACTACCAAATCTCAAGGATACAGTCGCCAAAATGATGGATGATTTGATGGTTACTCAGCTGGTACGTTTAGTGTCTTTTCTGCCCTCTGATGACACTCCTGTTTTGTTCTATTCGTTACTCTGTTTTTGGAAATGTGGATTGCTAATCCTTTTTTTATCACATGTATCTCCCACTGAGGAACCGTTACTTAGGATCCACGCTACCCGAACGCGCTTGATGTCAGGACATGCGAGCAGCGGATTTGTCCGAGATCTGCCTCGGTGTTACTTTCCGGCCAGACAAAGGAGCACACAATTGATTGATCGCTATCCTTTCTGAGAGCTGATGCTCTCAATGTTCATTACTTTGGCGTAGTCGGCTTAGTGTGTCCGTGCCATGAATTGTTTCCTATAGCGGGGACGTGGTCACCACCAGTCTCAAGTCATGTAGTTTATATTCCTTAGGATGAAAACCAAACGAAATTCATCCGTGATTAATGGCGGTTAGGAGGTGTCATCATGCGATGGAAAAACGTATTAGTTCCCCTAAGCTTACTGGTATGCGACTTCAATAAAACCCCTGCTTCTCTACATCATCCTAAATGGAAAACCACTACAAGAAGGTTATGTCTGGTAGATGCAGGTATTTCGTGTTTTCTCCTCGGTAGCAATTACAATAACCGATATGAATAAGTATAACGAGTAACAAGTGTGATTAAACTAGCTTAAATTACTTAAAATCGATGATGACAGTTCGTTTCCTATGTTCACGGCAGTCTAAGGCTGACAAATAACTGTTTATGGTCGCAACACCGGCTGCCTCCGGCTAGTTGTGACGGCATCGGCAAACTGAAGGAATTATGGATTAAAGTGATGCAGCCCCATTTTGAACACTTCGTCGATCTGAATTAGATGATCTTGATCAATAGGTGTTCGTCTTTCAAGGAAGCAAGTGACTTGCGCAAATACGCAGCTTAGACAGGGTAACACTGCTGTGCAAAACTTTCCTCCAAGATTTGCAGGCACCGCCTCCTTTCTGGCTCTTGGTGGAGACCAGCTAGAAGCCGTAAAGAAATTCAACTATCTAGACAGTTCTAATGTGTTCGTATTCCTAGACAGTTGTATCAGCGCCTCTGGAGTCGAAGACGAGGTCACGAATAGTATGGCAAATGCTCAAGGCGCTTTTGCTAATCTTCGCCACCCGTGGCGCCGGTCTGACATCACTCTTTCCCTGAAGGGTAGTGTACAATGCAGCCGTACGTTCGACCACACTGTACGGTTGTGAAACCTGCCCCATTAGATCGGCAGGCGGGAGGAGTCTAGTTACGTTCGACCACCGGTGTCTTCGCAGTATAGCTCACATCTTGTGGGAACACCGTATGAGCAATCGAGCATGTTCGACGCTTTGTCTATGGCACAGAAAGTGCAAGTAAACCGCTCAGCACCGTTATATCACGCACAAGGCTCCGATGACTGGGCCACATGGCAACACACCGACTCCCGCGACGTGCGTTGTTTGCACAACGGGGGTGTGAATTGAAGAATTGGTGGTCAACCGACGACATGGCCAAGAGGAATGCAGACGCTTAATCCGAAGTTGACCTCGGTTGGAGTCTGTCGGCTCCCTTGTTGGTACCCGAAAGACTATGAGCACCTTTGATTGGATACACTTGTTGACATGACGAACACCTGACCTCATTGCCGTTTGTGTTGTGAGTTTCTTTTTCCCTCCCATTTCTACCATGATCTCATTTATGACTTATAATACAACCACTTTTTGCGGCACAAAAGCCGACTGCTAGCTCTCCCCGGAGCTATGCCCATCCATTACTGGTGGCTATGCTAGCATGCCTGGGTTACTTCTTTTTCCTTTCTCTTCTACTGCGGCACAATAGCTGATGTATTTCCCACCCCTAGCTAACGTGTATAATGATGATAATGAGGGTGACGCCGCTGGGCTGTCACGTTAGATCCACTTCGGTACATGCTCGCACATTCGGAATGCGATTCAGCTATCGGGTGTGCCAATGATAATGGCCGGAATGTCACACGTGGACTGATGTACACGGTGAAAATTTAGCCCCGATTGGCATAGTGTCCTTTGCTGGCGATACTGACGAATTTCTATTTTGATTGATGACGAAAACTTGAACAGTGCCGTAGCTCGTCTGCCTAGCGGCGATCAAATACTTTGTTGTCCACTGCGTGGCAAAAGTAACTCTATACAAACTTCTTGCTCGGCGTGTGCGCCAACTCCCTCAGCCCTTACAGTGCTTCTCTGTAAAGGTATCCGTTCGGCATCAACACAGTCATACTTAACATCGACTTATCGTCTAGACAATTTACCGAGCAATGTTATCTGACACGACTAAGCTCTTCATAGGTGTTCATCCGTACCGCATCGTTGTAAAACTTGTCAAATGCAGGTGCCTGTTAGGGATGTCTAAGTACACTAAACAGTTCTCCTGTTCCACTTCACATGTGACGCACAAGTTGGTCTGTGCGTTGTTAAGTCATTCTGCTAACTGTACGAGCTGCCGTTCTTGGGAATAAAAGGCTAAATGTCATCGATATAGCGTCTGTAGTATGGCAACTGGGCTCTCTCTATAGCCATTTTCTCTCTATCATAAGCATAGGGAAGGCTTCTAGCACAGGGCCCAGTGAATTGGCTGCCCATTGATTTGGCGGTACATCATCTTCTGATAGTTCAAGTCAACGTTCGTTGTGCAAAGCAATATGAATTCTCTTAGTAATTCAGCGGGAATCGGCAACGAACAATCAGTGTATCCCGCCAGTTCCCACACATCAACAGTTTCACGTAGCGGGACGCTAGTGAAAGGGATTCCACATCCAGGGTTCATATGACCTTGTAGAACAAGTTGATCGCATGGAGTTCATACACAAGTTAAAAAGAGACCATCAGGCTGTACAGATTGGCCCCCTGCCTGAACAGTGAAAGAATCTTTAGCAGTCAGTGAGCTAATTTGTGCTGGGGCTCATTTACTGTCAAAAGAATCAACCTAAGCGGCATTCCACTCCTGTGTGATCTCATTAACCCGTACAGATGCAGATTAGTGAAGCCACTGGGCTTTAAACTGGTATAAATACCACTGTCCATGGCACGATGGAGGAGAAGCATTTTAAGGTGACGTGTAACGCGAGCTTCGAGCTAAATCACCTCCTCTGGATTCTTAAACCGTTCAACTTTGCTCGCGTTGTTGTGTCAGGCTCATTTTCTGCACGTAATCGGGCTTGTCCACGATTACCACTCCCGTGCTCCAATCCGGTTTCATCACAACCACCTTCTTATCACGCGTTTTATGACACGCCTGTAGGTGTCGGCTTGTGAGCTCACATTTTCGTTTACTTGCACCTTGTACATTTCCCGATCACTCGCCTTCTTATCATGATCAGGCCTGCGCTGGCATGCCTCGCGTTGTCGAGAATAAACAATTTATTAATTAATTAAACGTACTGTTCATTGTAGCTAAATCAGAACTTTGATGGTCAACTCAAGGAGCTTTAAACAATCAACCCTGACATGCATGTCTGGTTTTGAAACAAGTTAACTGTTATCGTTCAGGAGGTTAAAACTGTGCCCGTAAACGAAAAAATGTGAGCTCACAAGCCGACACCTACAGGCGTTTTATAAAACGTGTGATGAAAGCGGATTGGAGCACGGGAGTGGTAATCGTGGACAAGCCCGATTACGTGCAGAAAATGAGCCTGACACAACAACGCGAGCAAAGTTGAACGGTTTAAGAATCCAGAGGAGGTGATTTAGCTCGAAGCTCGCGTTACACGTCACCTTAAAATGCTTCTCCTCCATCGTGCCATGGACAGTGGTATTTATACCAGTTTAAAGCCCAGTGGCTTCACTAATCTGCATCTGTACGGGTTAATGAGATCACACAGGAGTGGAATGCCGCTTAGGTTGATTCTTTTGACAGTAAATGAGCCCCAGCACAAATTAGCTCACTGACTGCTAAAGATTCTTTCACTGTTCAGGCAGGGGGCCAATCTGTACAGCCTGATGGTCTCTTTTTAACTTGTGTATGAACTCCATGCGATCAACTTGTTCTACAAGGTCATATGAACCCTGGATGTGGAATCTCTTTCACTAGCGTCCCGCTACGTGAAACTGTTGATGTGTGGGAACTGGCGGGATACACTGATTGTTCGTTGCCGATTCCCGCTGAATTACTAAGAGAATTCATATTGCTTTGCACAACGAACGTTGACTTGAACTATCAGAAGATGATGTACCGCCAAATCAATGGGCAGCCAATTCACTGGGCCCTGTGCTAGAAGCCTTCCCTATGCTTATGATAGAGAGAAAAATGGCTATAGAGAGAGCTCAGCTGCCATACTACAGACGCTATATCGATGACATTTAGCCTTTTATTCCCAAGAACGGCAGCTCGTACAGTTAGCAGAATGACTTAACAACGCACAGACCAACTTGTGCGTCACATGTGAAGTGGAACAGGAGAACTGTCTAGCGTACTTAGACATGGTTATCAGGCACCTGAGGTTTGAGATGGGATGGCGTCCATTTCTGTAAAACTAAATCACTGCCACCTCCGCGCTGCCTTGCGGACAGGCTTTTGAGCCAAGGACTATGTTGGAGGACCTTAGTCGTCCTCCTGTCTAGGTCTGGGCGCCCTGGCTGTATCAATCCACATCCAGCCATGGCTTTTTCTTCCCACATAAACTGTATCCTGCTTCGGTCGTCGCGCAGATTATCAAGGATCCCCTTATCTGCTGCATTCAGCAGGGTGGTTAAGCGAAAACATGTTACTGCTGGCGCTTCCGTTTTTCCTTTTCCACCTGTTTCTCTTACTCCTATCCCGACCCCCATTACTTAACCTTCCTTCCATAATTCCCAGCTTAATTGACAGCAACCGAAGTTTCACTGGTGTAAAACCATCTGCAGCCACCTCGCGACACGCACCGAACGCCTGTCGGCTTGGGCTCGCCGATCAACCTCCTCGTGGTGCCAGCTAGGCGGTTCGGGAATTTCCCGTTCCGGCGAATGGTTTCTTCGGCAGTGTTCCATGACGTGGTGGGTTTTCGCCTGGCAAGCGTTTTCCCTATAAAAAGTCCCAAATATCCGTTTAACAACTCTGCGGCGTGGTGTGTGACTCGTCACTAAATAAAGTCACTGCCCCTTGGGAGACATTGTACACCGGCAAAAAATCCGAGCATCGAATCTTGTCTCAGACTTCGAGAGTGTTGGGCCCCTGGCATGGCTTATCATCATCCGAAAGGCGTATAAACTGGGTGTCCAGTCATCGGCTCCTAACGGGTGCGAATCCCTCATCTCACTCTGCTGCCTTGTGGGTTAGGCCCTTTGGTCAAAGGCCTGGGGGCGGTGGTCCCCTAAGACAACCTACCTACCTCGGCCTAGGCAACCTGGTAGTATCTCACCTGCTGACGAACTATGGCCTTAACTACAACCATTCCCTGCTCTCTCTTGCTGCTACGATGCTGTTCAGTCATGTTACCATGAAAACTTCACAAGCGCAAGCCAACATTTTACCTACCCTTCCCTTGTACCATTCACACCCACTTTTACTTGATTCCTCTCTAGCGATCAACCCAACCTACACGGATGAAGCTGTTCCCGTGACATCTGCCGACTCAACCACACAGTGCTCAAAAGAGAGCTGCCAGTCCCAAAGTCTCCCATCTTCGCTCCTGCAAGCAGGAACGCAGTTCAAACTTGCAGCCCTCAACGTACGCACATTACTGCAGATCAGTCAGCAAGCTGTACTTGCACGCACGTTAGAGACCCTTGGACTTGATATCTGCTGCCTGAATGAAACGCGACTCCAGGACTCTAACTCAGTCTGCTAGCTGGTGTCACCGCTCCACCCACGCACCCGCTTCCATCTTTGCCTCTCTGGTGACGCCTGGTCTGCCGCATCTAGGAAAGCTGGTGTTGGAATCGCCCTCAGTGCTAGAGCCGAGATTGCTGTGATTGATTGGATTCCGCCCAATAGTCGCCTTTTTGCGATGAGGCTGCATGTCTCTTGTAAAGTTACCAGACATCGAGTCGAAAAGCGTGCTCTCTTCGTGACCTTTGTCTACGTGTCCACTGACTGTAGCTCGGACACAAAGACCAGTTCTACCAGAACCTTCATGAGCTGTTCCTAAGGGCTCCTAAAACAGACATCATTGTTTTGGTAGAAGACTTCAATGCGCTTGTCGGTCGGCTGCTGCCATGTGAGCGCCACCTCGGGGACCGCATGGATATGATAATGTTCGCTCAGCCACCTTAGAGAGACTGCTCAGTCTATGTGCTGATCACCAGCTTTTCCTCTCTAGCACCGGCTTTCGTCATCCTGGACGCCAGTAGGCCACCAAGCGCCCTCCATCATCAACCCAACGCGCTGGTCAGAAATTGACCACATAGCCATAAGTCGCTGGTGGCGCGGCAGCGTAAGCGACTGCCGATCATTTTAGTCAACATATGTGGATACCGATCATACACTGATATGTGCGACCGTTTGCATGCGTTTCAGTGGTTCATCCAGGTCCAAACACACCCTACTGAACACCTACAAGTTGGAGGGTCCAATGGTGAAGAAAGAGTACCAACAAAGGCTTCTCGAAAATCTCGCTCTCCCTCTCTCTCTCCCACTCTGGATGTTGATCAACACTGGTAAAGTCTGCCATAAGCCTTGTTGTCGCCCGGTTTGTCCAACTGTGGCCTCTCTCACTCCACTCTTAAGAACTGGATCTCGGAAAGATCCTCGGAATTGCTTTATCGCCGACGGGCGGTGCCTGCTGACTCAGAGCATAACAAACACCGCCCATCTACTACGCAACAGATGAATGCAAGTCTTTGCTCTGGTCGTGAATGATGGTGGTCAAAACAAGCTGATAAGTTGGAAGCCACTGCATCAGCTGGCAACTTCCGCCGTCTATTTTGCATCATCAGGACCACCGGTTGCAATTCCCACGCTATCAGCCAGACGATTTACGAATCAGACGGCACGAAGATCACCAACCTTCACAGGCGATTGGGTCGCTGCGCAAACCCTTTCGCTCTTCAATTCAACTGCCCAACACAGCCCCCTGTGGCACCTCCAGCCCCAATGGATGATACTTGGCCTGTCTCCACAGCCCCCAAATGAAGCAGGGATCCGAGATACAATCCAATCTTTGGAACGCCACAAGGCTCCGGGTCCCGACATCCTACCACCGGCTCTATTCAAAAATGGCTGGAGTGTACTTTTCAACGAAATCCTATCGCTGTTCACGAAAGTTTGGACTGAGGAGAAGGTTCCGAACTTATGGGGAGAATCGGTCATTGTTCCGATTCACAAGAAAGGTTCCCGCGACTATTCTTGCAACTACCGCGGAATCTCCCTAAGCTCTGTCGCATCCAAAATCTTCGTGTCGGGCCTACTTGGCAGGCTTTCAACGACTAGTTTTCCCGAGAATAACAAGCCGGTTTTCGTCCAGGTTGCGGCTGTATCGACCAAATCTTCACGCTTCGGCAGCTTCTCGAACTCCGTCACATCCACCGGCGGCCAACAATCGTAGTGTTTTTGGACATTCGAGCGGCATTTGATTCAGTAGATAGATCTGCGTTGTGGAACTGTTTAATGAGGATAGGTGTGCCCAACAAGTTTGTAACCATCCAGAAAGAACTTTACAGTCACACGTCGGGCAAACTCAGGACTTACGGCACCCTCACTTCTTCGTTTGCTCTGACCAGCGGTGTTCGCCGAGGTTGCCCTATTTCACCTTTCCTCTTCAATTTCGCCATCGAAGATGTCCAAAGAGCACTGGAAGGTATCCAGAACTGTGGTGTTGAGCTCCTCCCTGGAGACAGAGTCACGGACTTGGACTACACCGATGATATCGCCTTGCTAGCGGACGACCCACAAACCGTCCAGAGCGCTTTGGACCGCTTAGCGATGGAGGCGTCTATAAAAGGCTTGTACTTCACTCCGGAAAAATGTAAAACGCTGCTCCAGGACTGGCAGGTGCCTGAACCCGCGCTCACCATTGCTGGGCATGCTCTGAAGCAAGTCCCTTGCTTTACTTATTTAGGGAGTTGCATCACGGCTGGCGGCGGTGTTGGAGATAAAGTCTCACAACGGATTGCAAACGCCCACCTTGCGTTCATCAAACTGAGACACCTATGGCGTCATCGTGATTTCAGTCTCCAGCTCAATGGCGGGGTGTACAATGCTTCCGTCCGCGCAGTACTTTTGTACGGCTGTGAGACTTGACCTATTCGCTCGGAAGATATGAAGCGACTGTCAGTCTTCTACAATCGCTGTCTACTAAGGATTGCTCGGGTGTGGTGGCAACACCACGTAAGCAACGCAGAGGTGCGGGACCGCGTGCTTGGGGCGAATAGTGCCAGTCTTCATGGCGTTATTCTCCGACGTCACATGCGTTGGCTCGGGCACGTTTTGCGCATGCCAACCCATCATCTTCTATGTCGAACGCTATTTGAACTCTCAGGGAGCGATTGTAAAAAGTGCAGCTGTGGACAGCCACTGACGTGGAGAAGGAGCATGAAGAAAGCAACCTCAAGTTTGGCGGCAGTCGGATCAGTCCATCTTCCAGGTTGTGGACCACGAAATCCTGAATCTCAGTGGTTGGAAACATTGGATGTCATGGGCCGCAACAGACATCCGTGGCGTCAATGTTGTTTTGTCATTATATCCCCCCTTTAATGCACACAAAAACTCACGTAACAAAAGCAAAAATAATAATCAAAGTGGCGTGTATAAAACCATCAAAACAATCGTTTTCCTTTTTTTATTTATCGCATTTCGTGTTTCTATCTTCTCTATTTTTATCTTTTGCCATGGTTCTGATGGTACAATGTCCGTTAACAGACGGTGAATATTTACTTATACATACTTTTCGACCACAGTCCCTTATAAGGCCACGTTGTCTCGTTTCCATGGCGATGTTCAACGTTCGCAATCTAGGACAAGTAGATCAACAGACTGCACTCGCACGCACCTTGGACACACTGGGTATTGATTTGTGTTGTGTGTCCGAAACCGGGATATATAGCCCTAATGTGGTTGTTGAAGTAACTGCACCCGGCTTATCCTCTCGTTATTGGTTGCACGCATCCGGAGACGCCGATGCAGCACTCACTGGTCAAGCTGGTGTAGGTATCATTCTAAGCTCCACGGCGGAGCCATCGTTCGTTGACTGGATTCCGGTGAACAGCCGTTTATGTGCAGTCCATTTGACGACATCAGCTAAGTTTTATTCGCGAAGTAAAACAAAACGCTGTTTGTTTGTGATTTCCGCTTATGCTCCCACCGACTGCAGTTCAAATGCTGCCAAGGACACAGTCTAGTTCGGATAGTATAGTACTTGCAGTGGATATGATCGCACAAGTAGTGTGTCTGCGCTCTTCAGAAGCTCAGCTGGGTGGTAATTACGGGATTAACGCTGAACGGACTGACAACGGCGAGCGTCTGCTGCAACTGTGTGCGGTGCACCAGTTGTTTCTTAGTAGCACTGCTTTTAGACATAGTGGGCGCCGAAGTGTCGCTTCGTGCACTCCTGTAGCTGGCCGGCTATGGACTCAAATTGACCACATAGCCATAAGTTACAGGTGGCGTGATTCCATCATGTACTGCCACTCCTACTGGAATACCTGTGTCGACTCTGATCATATCCTGGAACGCTGTCGTTTCTCCATGAACTTTACCGGGAGGCGCACCAAGCGCCCCTACGATTGGCAACTGAGAAATTGTCTCAGTCCTCGGTCAAGCAAGCCTAGCAAGACGCACTACCTTCCGAACTGTCTTGTTCTAATGACACTGAGCTTCAGTGGAATAGGATCTCGGCATCCTTGCACTACGCAGGAGCATTAGCTTGTGGCACTATCAATCGTCACCGCATCAGTCACTGGATATCCGAGAGGTCGGTGAACCTGTTGGAATCTAGAAGAAACCTCCCGGCTAGCTCTGAGCACAATGTGACCAGACGGGCTATTAGGCGTGAACTAAAGCAGAGCCTACGTGCTGACAAGGAAGTCTGGTGGACCAGTAGGGCTCCAAATGGACTAGGCAGGAGCAGTAGGCAATTACCGCAAGCTCTTCCAGCTGAGTCGCACCACTGGTCTCAGGAAACCAAGCGTCAGCGCGGGTGCGCTGATACACAATAAGGAGCGCGGTATGACTCGTTGGGCGGAACACTTTCAAGATCATTTCAGCTGGCCCTTAGCTACCGGACCTCTTCCTACCCAGGTTATCCAGGTCGAGCCATGAGCGGTTATTTTAGAGCCTCCGTCGGAGGCGGATGTCCGAAACACGATCACAGCCCTCAATCCTTTTCGTTCAGCTGGCCCGGATTCCCTCCCACCTGCACTATTTAAGGATGGAGGTGAGGTCCTCTACAAAGCACTGACCTCTCCGTTCAAACGTGTATGGCAGCGAAGCAACAGTTCAAATGGCTGATGTACTGTTGTTGTTGTTGTTGAATGATGATATATATATATATATATATACATATATATATATATATATATATATATATATATATATATATATATATATATACAGAGAGAGAGAGAGAGATAGCCCGCGGTCCCGACTGCCTGAGTCAGGCAGGCCTAGTGAGCCATGAGCGAGGCCACTCGGGACCACTACGGAAGCGACGACGGGTCCTGCAAAGAACGTATGCAGAACCGGCGCAGCGTTTGTATGAACGCTGTATTCAATTTATTAACCGCATGTTTTCATGCTAAGTCTCTTTATTTCAGGTGGTGGCCTTTCAATTTTGTACAAATACTTTTCTTTCTCATATAAATGTCTACCTTTACTCTTTTCTATAAACTTGCGCGTGTCGCTTAAGCCAATTGTAGTTAATTTCGATAACATTTTCGCGTTTGTGACATTTCCGTAAAATATACTTTCTGACCTCGTGAACTTATCTCGGATTCTTTTGTAAACAACTTATTGCATATGCTCATTAATTTAGAATTTATGTCACCGTTTCCTTATACATTACTCGACTTATTTTCTTTGTTATCTTTCTCTCAAGTGATTTGCTGTTGCTTGATATCCCCGGTGTGGCTGTGCTTGATGTGCATGTTGACAAGGTGCCTACCTGTCTATTACTCACTACCTCGTCCATACTGGCTCCAGGAGACAGTTGGTCGTTGCTGGAGAGGACGGGGTGCACGGTCCTTGTGGCCGTGTTAGCCTCAAAAGTGGTTCCATGCACTCATTGTGGATGTGACTACGGTCCAGCCACCGCATTGTGTACGCTTGGTTCCTCAAATACAGCGTGCTTGTGTTTGCCTGTGAAGGAGTGTGGGCCGACTCCGTTGATGAAACGTGGATCCCATCCACATGCCTCCCGGTCTTATTCATATGGGGTATGTGGTTGGAGCTGTGGGTGGTCCAGTGCAAGCCACCCATGATCCTTCTGTAGGCGCAGGCGTCCTGTGGCTTGCCACAGTGACAGGCAAATCCGAAACCGGATGCCGCCAACCATATGGAGATTGAGAGAGGTGTATACGTGTAGCTGTTTTGCTTGCCTTTTCAAATGTGGGGCTACTTTTTAGGCTGTTTGATTGTGTCACCAATGTGACAAGAGATCATTGACATCCGTGGATTGTATATGATTATCCGGATAAGAAAGGAGCAGGGATTTTGGCTGTTTCAGTGTTGTTGCAATGACATTTGTGATTTTTTATAGAAAGATTGGTTGCCAGACAAAAACCCACCTTCTGGAACATTGCCGCTGAACTATTTGCTGAAACTGGATAAACCCGAAGCACCTAACTGGCACCACGTGGAGATTGTTTGGCTAGCCACGGACAAATTTATAATCACGTCCAAGTTACGATTCCTCACATTGCGTCGTGTCAGGCTCTACCTCCGATGCATTCATCACATACTTACTTGGATTACGAGGAATCAGGTCTTGCTCGTTTGTAAAGGAATTTCCTAGACGAGTGATTCGCTTTCTTTGCGTGCGGTCAAGAATGATTTTGCAGAAGTTCGTGGACGCAATCCGACAACACAAGAACTGCTTTTAGACCACAGGGAGCCGGCGTTCATGGGTTTCCGGTAATTCCCCAAGCTTGTTTTCAGCGGTTTCTTGGCGGACGGATGCCATTCGTCTTAAGTTTGTTCCAGAGGGTTTTTAGCTTGTTTTTACGCAATATTTAGGGAACCGAACGCGGACAGCCACTCACATGATTACCCTTTGAGGAAACGGAAAGTTACACACGTACGTCCGCATTCTTCCACCTCATGTTGATTTAATGAAGCAGCCTGAGTGTTTCAGCGATATTCGTCCTTTGAGAAATTTAGAGCAATTGGTTTCCTTCAGCAGCATGAAAACCACAGCAAGAAGACGGTAATTGGTAGATGCAAGCGTTTCGTTGTTTCAGTACCAATTACAACAACCGTTATGAATACCTATAAAAGCAGTGGGTGTGAATAAACCGGCTTGAGGCACAAAAAACCGATGACAACATTTCGGTTCTTGCGTCCACCATGGTCTTGGCGGTTATGTTGCTGAGACAGAGGCTAGATACGAAAGACTTCTGACAGAAGTTCCTCTGGTTGAGCATAGTCTCATCTTCTAACAGAGCGGCATCAATCCTCCTTTCCCTCTGCTTGTTCTTTTTTCAAACCTCTGTGCAAATTGTTGAATTTGAAATCACTTATGTCTTGTAATCCGTTCTGATGACGTAACGCGATGGATTATCAGCTCAACTGTTACACTTCACATCCCAATTCGGTTCACAAACAGCTTTTGCTCCCATTCTGTCTCTGAACTACGTAAGCAGGACGGCGGTAGATTAGCCAATAATCGACAAGGACCAGCTGCATTGCGCTTCTGAGGACTTCTAGCCGGTAACGGTGGCTATATAGCAGCCAACGGTGAAACCGAAGGCAACTCACTCGAGTGAACTTCATTGATCCACTACATGTTCAGCGCCCGAATCCGAACATCCGTCGTCATGGCGCGCGGTGTCGTTTGTCTGTTTCGGTGTTTGCCTCACCTATTGCAGCTTTGAAGCCGTAAAGGACAAATTATGTCCATAACTCTTACATATCACAGTTAGATTTCAATACATAGTGGTCAACTATTGTCCCTCATAGCTTAGTGGCATATACTGCTGGCTAGTGGTACAAGCCACTATTGGTCATGGGTTCGGTTCCCTGAAGCAGACAGAGGGAATGCTCACGGCCGACGAACGAAATCATCATTTAGTGCTTTTCTAGATTGTTAGTTGACCTAATTAGCTTGTAAGCTAATTGCGATAAACTAGATAAATCATTCTAAATCCTCCCACTCATAATTAATCTTATCTGCTTTGCCTAAAATACTCAACACATAATTGCTGCTGGTGACACGGATTTTCAAACAGACCGCTTATCGTGAGTGAAGTCATTTTGGAGTCGATGCCCGCTGGATTGCTGATGGCAAACTGTTCCCTTATGTGTGTATAATCCACAGCCACGCTGGTGTGTGCCATGCTTCGTGGATGAGAGTCTCGGGGCAGTCCACGCCAATGTTTGGAAACCGTGTCGAACATGGCGCAGTCACGAACTCAGCGGCATTCCTGCATTCGGTTTTTTTTCATCTAGCTATAATTTCCCCTCCATTGTGATTGGTTGAATGCGTTTCCTTCTTGCTTCTATCTTCTATACATTCTATCTGCAGCATATCCCACGGTCCTACCACTGTTATTTATTGTCATTCTTACCGTATGAGTCGTTGTAACTGGACCCACCGCACTGCAGTGCTCGGATCCTAGTTGTTCAACTGTACTGAACTGAATTGTGCAGTCCAAATCCCTTGCATCTTCAGCACAAATGTTCGCATCGCGTCAACTGAAGCCCAACGTAAGAGACTATTCTCTAATTCCAAATTGACCGTTTGCTAGCAACTACACATCAGCGTAAGATTGACAGTCTGCTTTTTGCTTGTGATCCTGCTTTCGAATACGTCTTGATGTATGCATGCGAAGAGCTAACGGAGCCAACGTTACGTTCATTATCAAGCCTACTTACTTCCAGCTACCTCGCAGTCCGCGAAAATGCCAGTGTCGTACCAACTTGGGTCTTCACCTATCACTGACGATCTAGATGAATGAAATGTATATCACTCGGAGTCACTTACTGCATGTAGGGGAGACAACTGTTGCCGCCACTTATTCGTCCGGTTTGGACTGTCCAAATTGTGGACGAACGTCTTCCGTTTGAAATCGGCTTGATTAAGCGCGTAAAATGACCCCATCGTTTACAACATTACTATTGCGCTTCATCATTGAACTCAAAAATAACCTTGCGTGTCGGTGTATAACCTCGAAATGAGGAGATTTAATGCCTTTGAGAGCAACGGTGCAATGTTCCAGCTCACCCGGACCACATATTATTCTGGCGCTCGTTGAGCGAAGGGCACAATGGTTAGGGAATTGTACTGGTAATTGTTGACATTCGCCAATGCGTTCGGAACGAACACGTAAGCGGCCCTTTGTGATCGATTGTTCGCCACCAGCTGAGCCACAACGCTTATATCCGTGGGCGCTTATCGTCTTGTATACCTATACGATCGATCGACTCAATTCACGAATTTGCTAGCTTTCCGCCAGAGGCACTTCGATCAAGGGAGACCAACTCGGAATTGCTAGCCAAAGCATAGATTGCTCTATAAATAGTATGTTTATTTCTGATCAGACAGATTTGTATTGCATTCCAGCCTCCATTTCTCATTTCCGGAGGACATTACATGACAGATGCTCATACGATGCAGCCACCAGAGAAAGCGCTCCTGTTTAAACTAACGCACTTCACGCCCTCACACGCGTTTTCCACCTTTGGGTTGAAATTAACTGTTATAAGACTGGTCCGACACACCACCACTTCCTACTAATATCGGTGTAGTCGCTTTGTTCATCTCCCTGGTTAGTAATTTCTCCACAAACAGTCAAGTCAACGAGCAGGTTGGCGTGCAAGCTGTACGTTCCCGGATTTAGTTCCAAATTTCTTGAGTCTTGCCACTGAGACCGCTTAAGTGAATGAAGCTCCAATATGACGGGAACAGAACGTGGCAAAGAAGCGTGAACTAATTGACCGAGACACTCAACTGAGTGTAGCATATCGTTCTCCTGGGCGAGGGCCTCCCACCTCTTCCACATCAATGTGGAAATACCTGGAGAAACGTGGAGCATTCACAAATTTTTGGTTTCCTCGTACCCAGTCACTTGTTTCTAACTTTATTGGGAAATGTTTCCCGCTAGAGTTATATTGCCCAGATAGCGCTTCACTCTACCTGTAAGTTGTCCTTAGTCACCGCGGCGACGCGTCTTTAAAGTTGACATATCCGCACCTTGCTCCGATCATAGTTGCCTATTGCTCAATTGTTGTTGTTGCTCAATTGCTCTGTACTTTGCGAGATGTTGATCCACTGCGATGAGGACTGCCATTACTGACTAACCAGGAGTGGTATAGTTTGTTCTATGTTTTAAAGGAAGCTTGTTCAGAAGATGGCCAGGAGACTGTCTGAGATAGTACGAGAACACTGCCCGGCGTGGCTCTACACTGGTGTCAGAAAGACAGTAGTCAGCGCGGTGCTAGGGCAATTTGGCGGACACAAATCACCAAGTGAATGTGCGAGAGGCCTTCCGACTCATCTACAAGATATCTGGACGCCGCACGCGAGCCGTCCTATGTCGAGTATTGGCGAAAGCGGAAGCAATCGCTATTCGGCTCCATAATCCCGAATTATGTGCCCAAAAGAAGTTTGTACAGGCTCTACAGCTGCCATGGCCTCAAGCTTCCTCATGTTACGACACCACGCTTGATCTTTCCACTAATGATGCCCAAGCCAGTGTGGTCACTTAATCGCATTAACCGGTCAATTCACTTCATTGATTCATCGTATTTAAATACACTGTGTTTGTTTTATTCCTATTATTCTGTGGTGTGTTGGCCTGATGCGAACCACCGAAAACAAGCTTGTTCGCCTAATTGTCTTTTGATTCTAGGCTACTATTATTGTGATCTTCCTTTTGCGTACACACCATTTTTACTTCTTTCAACTTTCCATTGATAAACTTTAAATGGAGCAAGTGTAGTAACAAAAGTTTGACCATTGGCATGCATGTCATGGGTATGCAAGACCCGTTTGTCTTGCCAGGTTTCCCGATTTCTTTGTTAGCATTTCACTTGTCTGACTTGAAGCAGCTAGGTCCCCAAGCTGAGCTTCCACACACGCACACACACACACACACACACACTGGATACCAGATTACTCTTACGTATTTGTCGAGCTAACTGCACCCAGTTTCTTTTCTATCTGTTGGCTGCTCAAATCCGGAGATGCTGTTACACCGACCACAGGCCAAATCGATCTGGGCTGTTTTATCGCCGATGGATTGGATTTCCACAAACAAGTTTGTTCTGCCTAGTTTCCCGTGGTCAGTTTATGGCAAGCTTATGCGGCAGCGATAGATCTCTGATCTTCATGGCCGCTCTCTTGTTTCTACCGATTTCATCTTGGTACTGCCACATTCCTTCTCTCGTCGACTTAACACGGTAGTTAGCATTGCTACTTGTAGGAAATATTATCGCCTTTCAGTTAGATGGGTTTAACTCTGACCGCTTGTTGCCGCTTGGCATCTCGCAACCGCTGACCGTCGGCGAGCGCACACAGATCACGTCACTATATATCTCAACTTTGTACAATTCCATCCTTAACTGCTGATCGTTTTAGAGCACACAGTGCCACTCTGATAATGCGTCAGTCCGTTTCCAACTGGTTGACATTCTACTAGAAGCGCAGCAACACGTCCCGTCACCGGCCACAAGGATGCTGTTGCACCTTGCAATTAGACGCGTAGTGTATTACCTTGTTGGCTACGCATTTACCTCAACCTTAAGTAATCAAGTCTCAATACAATAAGATTTTTATGGTGCAGAAACCTATGCTTCTGGCGTTATTCCATTGAACCTATGAATTCCGGGAAATCGGTGAACCTTCTGGAATGCAGAAGCATGAATCCCACTGAAACGGTACAGATTGCGATTACATGGGTCATGAGGCACCATGTTGAACATGACCATGTGGTCTTAAAAGGGTAGCGGACTCACCTGGCTCAACTAATAAATGAGACAGGAGCGGTGCTTAACTATCGTAAACCCTTCGAATTAATCCACCTCACCTGTTCCATGTGTTCATCTGTTAGTATGATAACCAAAAGCATTTTTTAAACATGGAACGCCATGCTAGTGGATAAGCGGAACAAATCCGGAAACGGTTCTGTTTGCCTCCTTCCTCCGAACCTCCTTACGTTCTGATATTGCGACTTGAACTTGCAGGTCATGTCTACTGAGGTCTAAAATGTTGTCACCTTTCTTCGTGTTCCCCCGCGCTTCTCGTATAGATTTTCCTTGTGCTCTTGGTTTACCGGCGGTGGTGAAGCGTTCTGTAAGAGATCGTCTAACCTGTTCGAATAGATGTGGAACGAGGAGACCATCGCAGCTAGCTGATATGGATCGAGCACATTTGCGAGGATCAGGGAGTGCAGTCGCATCACTAGTGACTGTTCTTGTTCTCCACTCTTATCCTCTGCTTCAGCGTCAAGCTGGAACTTGCGTGGAATCCCAGTCGGTGTGAATTGTGCAGACGACATCTCGATGTACGGTAATCTCGAAACTAGGAAATAAACATCCCATGGTAGTCCATATTTTGACATGCACCTTATGCCTTCAAAATGCAAAGTTCAACCAGAGCTACTAGCCTCTTACATTCACTCAGATACAGGACGGTGGGGACTTAAAGGTAGTTAGCGAAGTCACAGCTATTGGTTGATTCCTCAGCATCGACAGTTGCATGACTGCTGATCTTGACTCATGTTTGGAAAAGTGGAACTGACCTCACTATCCTCTTGCGACACTTTTGATGTCACCAAGTGTGGATTAACCCTGGTCTTACTGACCTTGTGTAACAGACCTCTGAGACCAAATACTTCGGTCCTTTTCATGTCCTTAACACTCGTTGTTTAAAGAGTTTCGCTTGTGTGGGTTGTTAACAGTGCGTTCGAAACCATGCAGTACACAAGCAAGTACTAGGTGGTGTTTACCAGACAGACTGGTTTAGTTACGTTGTCTTTTGAGCGTGTTACGTCTGTCCACTCACTGCTTGTCGAGAAGACCTTCGTTGCATCTACATGACACTGTATGGCACAAAGTTCCACAGTGACACCGATTGACCTGGTTACGGAAAGCGACGTTATTGAGCACCAGACGAGTTCTTCTTGTTTTTCAGATTGACGTCTCCACATTCTCTGCCTGGCCTGAGTCGTTGTAGCTCATACATTGCAACCTTACGCTGTCGTCTACCAGGCGGACTATCCATTTAGAATGTCTGTGGTACGGAGTTATCTCTGGGATGAGACCAATTATGCCATGGGACAGTAAAGGCTGTAATAATGCTGTCTCACTTGTGATGTGTTGTTTTCGCGTGCCAGCCATGATTTTTGTGACGTCGTACCGCTGACACTTTGTAGATACGTTGATCTTGAAAATTGCCGCATTATTTGCTTTTATCTTTAGTTTTCCTGTTCATCCGTTCTTTTCTGTTTGCTTGTTAGCCGATAGAGAAGCAGCTTCGCAAAGTATCGGCGTACCTTGTTGTTGATCATTATGATGATGATGATGAGCAGTTACGCATTACTTCCATTATTCGCAATTATTCATTAGATATCACGCCATTTCGTGTCCCCTACCATATACATTGATTCGTGGAACCTTCTCTTTGTCCACTGCTGTTGCACCTTTATTTATCTACCGGTTTGCGCCTTTCTTTTTAGTCCAGTATACTTGGAAATATTACAAATACTGGTTCCGCATACCCGCGCCGAGGAGATCAGTTCGTTCCTCACCAACCTAAATGATTATTTCACAGTGAGTCACACCACGATTCTTTCACTTTACAAGGTGGTCATATAGGTCTTTGTAACTTCTGAACTGCACAGAAAAACCTATTTGCTTCGAATCTAGCTTTATGTTACCAGCCATTGTTTACCGCTCATTATTTCATCACTGCGATCCAGCCAAGGGCAGGGGGATGAAGCCGGTCGTTGAATGAACAACGTGGTATTCCGGTGCCCATTTGGTTGTTTTGAGCCACTGGTTCCACATAGTAAAGCACGTGCAATCCGCTCTGTGCATAACTGTGCGATGCATCGCGCGATCTTCATCGACGCTTTTCTCTTGTGCTCCAATCGACCTTACTTCAGGAACTTCTTCCGCATAGAGGGATCGACGAAATAGACAGAATGCTCGGTGGCCACAGAGTAACTCTATATTTTAGTAGCTCCCAGCACAATCAAATGCACTGAGGTCGTGCGTTTAAAGGAATCGTCTTTCTCGGTCAAACAAGAGGTCAGCGAACTGGTTGGAACGTGGCGGGAGTTTGTATGCAAATCAATGTGGCCGCATAGACGGACCACTATACCTAATGCGACCGATAGCAGTCTGTACGATTCACCTCTGTTTGGCTGCAAGATGCGTGTACACGGGATTTGGACACGTCCTAGTGACCACCAGTGTGGCCAATCGACCGGCTGTTTCGGGTGCATTTTATTCTATGCCGCGATGTACTGGGGTTCTGTTGGAGCAGCCTATTCACACGACAGTTCCCATAGTTAGACAGCGGTACATATCCAATCGGTTCACCAAAGCAAGTCGTCTCGTCCAACACTATTTCGTTTTGCGATCATTTATGTGATCTTCCTTATGGCGAACTTGCATCGCGGAGTCACTCACGCTACCGCATATCTTGGTATGACCTTAGCTTGGACACTGACTGTCGGTGGAGTGTTTGTTCAGCACCCATCCATCAATCTTCTTTGGACAGAGTCATTATTCACTTTTTGGGTTCTTTTGAATATGGGACGACAATTATTCTTGAAGGACCACCTATCTTACGAGTGCGGCTTGCAGCGGAGTTCATAAGTTTGCTTTTCTATTCCAACCAACCTGTTGATAATTTTTAACGATTATTCTTTTCCAGAGCTCTTCAAGAACCTTACAGAAACGAGCCTATCGGCTGTTGGAGCTGATTTGCCTTGGGTCCACTCCGTCATCCAAGGAGTATTTGAAGGAGCACCTGAACCAGTTACTCTGTTGGCTACATTTACTGGCCGGCACAGTCACCAGGACCAGTGGTTTTGATGCTCCTCTGGATGTGCCATCTAAAGAGGATCTCAGTGGGTCCAGTGATGCACCTGACTTATCCAGCCACTTAGCCAAGCTGTCCTTCGTCGGCTCCAACGTCGCGACGGACCACCACCTGGTTAAGGGGAACAAGAGAGCACGAACCAACGTTCCATGGAAGCCGCGGATCCGCTGTCTACATCACCTCTTGATACAGCTTGTCACTCAGGAACAGGAAGTCATCTCAGATCCCTCTACCGCCCTCGAAAACCCTCGGTTGCGAGAGTTTGCAAACATGTTTCTTCCGGAGGTAGGATAATTACTAGCACGCTTAGCCATTAAGTTTATGTTACAACATTGACCACTACAACGATTCCGGCAAAGCGCATTTGTAGTGTCTCGGGCCTTGACGTCACTGCAGATCCTACATCCTTTTTTATAGTGATACATTGCCAGCTGTAGACTAACCAACGATAAACATCACCGGTCTGTGGTCTTAAGAACCACAAGCCTGCCTTGTAATCCTGAAGTTGCGAGTTCGAGCCTGCTTAGGGAACCAGGCGACCCTCGCTGTGTCCTTAGCGCACGCGCGACTGGTGGTGGTTGCGCGGCAGCGATGCGTCGGTACTGCATACCGGCGTGCTGCTGATGCTTGTTTTTTTCCTACCGTTTAGGTGGGTAAGTTGATATGGGGAACTGGACAGCCACGCCTCTTCAAACGAGCCCGCAACATTGATCGTCTACCAGGCGTGACCTTATTATCTGATAGGCGACAACAAGTGTGGTATGAAGAACCAGAAAGATTGCTGGTTCCTGGAACCACACTGCGGCACAGGGTAGGAACCGATTAATTTCACCTAATCGAATTACCTCCGTTTTCATTTCTTTTTGCTGGGTTATGCTCTTCTGTTCTGAACAGTAGTTTTCCCCACTCCACGCTGCATTCTCCCAGATTACACACAACCCACTCCAGTGAGTTTAGCAGTATGTCTTTGCTAGACAAACTGTTCGCTGAGCTTGGTATTCGTGTTTCAAACGTTTCACATCATCAGTGCGTTGATGTGTTGCGGAACATAGCGGGGTGCCATGGTTGCGAACACCAGATGTCATTTCTGTGCCTTTCCGTTGCTGTCCTTAAATGTCCTTAGCAATATGAAACGGATGAATGTCCACTTTGGTGGGGGCACCATAGTCTGAAGTGAATTGTTTTGTCTTCCTGTCTCTTGTCATTGTTATTGTGTTCCCCTCCCCAACTTCACGGGCAAATAATTACATCGACCAGCCGCTTCTTACTAATCGCTCAGCGTTGATAGGATGTTGAAGCTGTAACGTTGCAGATACCATTTTGCGCACTTCAAGAGTCTACGTGCATCTCGAAGTATACTTCCTTTTTATCTGCTTAGTCGGATTTGAAACTCATTCATCCGGATCTTCCATTTTCTGTTGTTTCCAATGTGCTTTTTCTTAACCTAAAAGCCAGACAACTTATTGGCTGCTGAACCGCTTCGTGCATCGACTTCGCGCTGTATGCTCTGCATAATATAGGGCATGAAATTCAGGTGTACTTGCGTATTGGGCCACTTGCAGCTTTTAGCACTCGGTTGTGAGTTATGTGTATGAGACGCGTTCTATCTCTTTCACCGGGCCGTTTTTTGTTTCACGCAACTTTCTCTGACAACCCTGATGCATAGGTTGAGCGCGTCATGGTCATGTTACACTACCTAGCCTGTGGAGCCGCATTGTGCGTGCTAGTGCGTGAGTGTCCATCTCTCGACTAACCAGCGGTGCTTATTGATTGGTTCAAAAGAGTGTGCTTAGGTAAAACATGTGGACTGCAAAACTAAGCAGTTGATGTCTACCCAGTGTGGACTGCCGATGTACCATTGCCCTTACTTCTACTAAACTTCCATTTACAATACTGTTGTTCTGATTTCGGTTGAGTGTAACAATTTGGCGACGGAGGTGGGATAAATTCTTTCGATGGTGTCTCTGGTAAGGGAAGCCGGCTAAGAACATCAGCGGTGGTATTCTGTTTGCCTGGAACGTACTGAATTTCGTATGTATACGCAGAAAGAATAACAACCAACGTACCATTCTAGGTGAAGCCATTTGATGAATACCTTTCTCGTGGCCGAGGAGGAAAACAAGAGGTTTATGATCCGTATGGATCACCAAAGGTCGCCCGAGTAAATATGGGTGAAATCGAGTGGTGCCGAAGATGACAGCGGCTGCCTCTCGATCAAGTTGAGAGTAGTTCCGTTCTGCTGGTGTCAGGATTCTTGAAGCATAAGCAATGGGACGTTGAGAGCCATCCGGTAATTTGTGCATTAAAACAGCTCCGAGACCATAAGGTGACGCGTCACAAGAAAGAACAACAGGCTTCTGCGGATCATAATGCACAAGAACATCTGTAGATGCTAAGAGCTTCTTGACCGCTTTGAATGCATTTTCATGAGTATTGTTCCAATTCCAGCTTTGGTTTTTACGTAACAGCTGGTGAAGGGGATGCAGATGAGTTGCTGCCGATGGTATAAACCTGGAAAACTGAGTGACAACACCGAGGAACGACTGCAATTCATGAACATTTTTGGGTGCTGGCGCCTCAAGTAGCGCCTTTGTCTTTTCTTCCAGTGGGCACAATCCTCCACGTGACAACTGATAGCCCAGATACTGTACACTCGGAACAAGGAACTCACACTTTTCTCTTTTTAGAACCAAACCGGCATCCGATAACCGCTTCAGGACGACGTCCAATGTATGTAAGTGCTCGGCGGTAGTACGTCCAGTAATTAAAATGTCATCTAAGTACGCACTTGTGTTTGGTATATCTTTCACGAGTGAGTCAATAATACGAGGTGCTTTTGCCAATCTCCACCACCTGTGGCACAGACGCGACATTACTCTCGCCCTCAAGGGCAGAGTTTACAACGCAGCCGTCCGTTCAACTCTCCTATATGGCTGTGAAACCTGGCCCATCAGGCCGACAGACATGAAGAGACTCGTCACATTCGATCATCGCTGCCTTCGCAGCTTAGCTCATGTCTGGTGGGAACACCGCGTGAGCAATGAGCGTGTTCGGCGTCGCGCATTTAGTGCAGGAAGAGCGAGTGAACCGCTCAGCACGATTATATCACGCACCAGGCTCCGATGGCTGGGCCACGTGTTGCGCATGCCAGCACACCGACTCCCACGACGTGCATTGTTTGCGCGTTGTGGGTGCGGTTGGAAGAGGAGGAGGGGAGGCCAAGTGATGACTTGGTCGAGAGAAATGAAAACCCTCACTTCGAAGTTGGCGTCGGTTGGTGCATCCGGACTGCCTGGTTGGGGTCCTAAGGACGGGGAACACGTTTGGTTGGACACACTTGCTGATATGGCTAGGAGCCGGCCCCAATGGCGTTTGTGTTGTGAGTTCCTTTGTCCATCCCCCTCCAATCACGATCTCAATCGTTAGGCATAATATGACTTTCTTTTACGGCAGCCAGCTGTTAGCTCTCCGGAACGATGTCCATCCGTTACGGGGGACTCAGCGGGCGTGCCACTGTTTGTTTTTTCTCTTTTCTTGCCTTTTGTATTGCGGCACAATAGCTGAGGTGTTTTCCACCTCCTGCTAACGTGTAATGATGATAATGATGATGACGTTGCAAAATAGATGGAGCCGAGCTTATGCCAAAAGGCATGCTTATATAGCGGAATAATCCGAAATGAGTACTGATGGTGGTGTACGTACGTGATTCCTCATCGAGTTCAATTTGTTGGTAGGCATGACTCAAATCTAGTTTTGTAAATAGATCACCACATGTCAAACGAGACCACAGGCGGAAGCCCCACAGATTTAATGCTTGGTCGTCGACTGCGTACACAATTGGATTTATTGCATGGATCTATTGAGCCACAAGTTTCGGAAAAACAACAACGAGTGAAAGAGCGTTTTGATACTTGTAGCAGAGACAAGCATGTGACAGATTCAGATCCCATCTACATCCGCTTACCTACAGGCTCGGGGTGCGAGCCAGCCGTCGTTAAAACAACTAACGGCCAGATAATAGAAGCAGAGACTGAGGATGGCAAGATCGTTCGACGCCATTTTGATCATGTGCGACCGAGATTGTCCGGCACAGAAACAGTTGCCGAGACAGAGCAGCCGGCTCAAGCATCGAACGACATGCACGTGCGTGACGCTGAACCGGTAGTTGAGTCACAATTGCGGCGCTCTGAGCGCCGACGCCGACCGGTCGATCGTTTCCAGGCTGGATAGCTCCAACTAAAGGTGGGAGAAGTGATGCATAGGTTGAGCGCGTCATGGTCGTGTTACACTACCTAGCCTGTGGAGCCGCATTGTGCGTGCTAGTGCGTGAGTGTACATCTCCCGACAAGCCAGTGACGCTTATTGATTGGTTCAAAAGAGTGTGCTTAGCTAAAACGTGTGAACTACAGAACTAAGCAGTTGATGTCTACCCAGTGTGGACTGCCGATGTACCATTGCCCTTACTTCTACTAAACTTCCATTTACAATACTGTTGTTCTGATTTCGGTTGAGTGTAACAAACCCCCATGCAACTTCGGTTTTCCCGAAAATTTCCAGACACCTGCTCGTTTCGATGCATTCGTTTTGGACCTTTTATCCAAATTCTTCGGTCATTTGCAACTTTCTTCCGATCTCACCTTTTCGTTTTCTCATTTCCTCTACTCACCGTACTGATGAATTTGAGAGGCGGCATTTCTACTTATCACACTTGTTCTGCGTTCACAGTTGGATAAAATGGCATCACCAGTGCGCCGGTATTGCGTACCGGCGCTTCGTTGCCGCACAACCAGCACCAGTCACATGTGGGCCAAGTATATCGCGGGGGTCGCCCGGTCCCTACGTAGGCTCCAACCCGCCCCGTTGGATTACAAGGCAGGCTTGTGAGATTCTTAAGGTCACGGGCCGGCTGGATTACTGTACTCAAGTGTACTAATTTCCTGGATCACTTTTTCATCGTTTGTTGTCTCCTACTATGGAAACAGCCGGCTTTTTAATTTCAGTTTTTCGACTACTTTCACCACATGCTTGATGTCTTATGTAGGATTGTGTTGAGTTTCGACCCGTGTATGTGCGTAACCCTCATTTCTTCTATTGTGTGCCTGGACACACTTAGCTTAAGCCCTCATCTGCTCCCTGTCTACTATCATCTGGTTCGTCATAACCCACCGTCGTGTTCCAACCACTTCCTTTTATGATCCAGATCCTTGCTGCAGTGTGTGAAGCCAATCGAGTAGTTCGAACTCTTGCATATCGACTAGTCGTTCAGTTGACTCTCGCTTTCGCTGGGCGTGCCGCTGAGGCGTCATCGAACATACCCGCTTCTGACGTCGGTTCTGGAATTTTCCGTAGCACCCGCAATTACAAGCAGGTGCTTCCTACTGGAGACGAAACTGATGATGATAACAGCAGCATCGGCGGTTCTGACGGTACGTCAGTCGGTCAACCGTCGTCGCTTGGGCGCTTCACGTGTGCAGATGGCGATGACCTCAGGTCCACCAGGTCGATTGCAAGCCCGATGTGCCTTAATGTAAGTCCTTGTCATAGGGAGGTATACATACTGTGCATGCGTATTTTTAGAGATCAACACTGACCAAATATTATTTACTCATCTCGTTATCATGTAGCATGGTTTCCTACATGAAACTTTTCCAAAAAAGGCTTGCGTGATTGGGGCATCATGATGAGGTTTCATTGGCACCTCCACTCAACCTGTTGGCGGCCACAGCCCGTCCTATTCATTTCAGGGAGTAACTCTCCTATGACATAGATTGTCTAGTAGACTCTCAAGCGCCGCGGCGTAGAAGTGGGACAACCTCATATGATTTCTGATATGATTTCTACATGAGCGAACACCGTTAACACAGTCAGTAATCGGTCTTTTCGACTCAACCACGTGGTAAATACTATTGATCCAAGGCGCACCGTCATCTACTAGCCTACTTACACGGATCATGCCAACATTAGGATTTAATACCTCATCTTTTGCCTCCAAGAGTGTGCTAAAGCGATTGCTCTCTCTCTCTCTCTGTGCAAGCACAATCTATCTGGTGCAGATGTACTCTGCCCATTGGTATAGAAGATTGCCGCGATGAATTCATTCAAACACTTGGCCAAGCTATTTCATCGGTGTGTCGATGAGACGCAAGTCCCCATTATGTAGAAGCACGGGACCATCACTCCAATTTACTAAAATGTCATTCGTGCAGATGCCGCGAATTAAAAATAAATAATTAAAAAGAATAAATCGTCAGCTGTAGGCCGTAACGGCCCTTTGCTGCTGCGCTACCACCACCAGTCGCTCGTGGACTGATTATACCACAAGGACGCCCGCCCCTACGCGGATTCGAACCGGCGACTTTATGATTCAAGCCAGGCGTGAAGACTACTCGGCCACCGGTCGAAGTGGTGGGATTCGCCATGGTTGTCCTCTATCTCCTTTCCTCTAGAACTTCGTGATGGAAATGATCATGAACGACTCGGTTCTCTCAGACTCTACCGGAGTGGATGTTTGGCTGGATGCACTTGTTCACATGAGTTGGAGCCGACTCAGTAGTGTTTATGTTGTGAATTTGTCTGTCATTTCTCCTCCCGCTTAGCCTCCCCCTCCCATCATAATCTCATTTATAAAGCTTAATGTAACTGTTTTTTGCGGCACAATCGCCGACTGTTGGCTCTCCGGAACGATGCGTATCCGTTACTGGTGACATCTGGTTCCTTTTCAACCATGTCAACTACCCCATTGGGCGAAACACTTTGAAGAGCAGTTCCAGCAGGCCTAATTTGACAGTGCTGTTTTCCGAATCACAAGAGCCGACGTGGGAAGTATATGTCACACGTCCCACTTTGGAATGGATACCATAGACACTCGCTGCGTTGAAACAAAACGAAGCTCCTGGACCAGTCTACCTTCATCCTCCATGTTTGCTGAAAGGTGGTGCTGATTCCTTTTTGGTATTTCTTCCATCTTTACTTAACACGATTTAGAACACTGACTGGCGACAGTCAACTGTCGTGCTCTTCTTCAAGAAAGGTCAGTGTACTTTGTGCGAAGATCATCGAGGTAGTAGCCTTGTTTCCATTACCTCCAAACTTATCACGGGTGTCATTCACCGGCGACTTATTGGTCCCCGTTAGAACCGCATCACTGGAAGCCAGGTTGGCTTCCGCCCTGGTCGTGGTTGTATTCACCACATAATTACTCTTCGCCAAGTGCTGGAACAGAGACATACATACAGACGACCGATTATAATGGTTTTCCTTGGCTTAATATTTGTCTTCGACTCTGTTGATCGCGCCAGCTGGTGGAACTGCCTATCCATAAAGGACGTGCCAGCTACAGTCCTTTCCATTCTGAAGTCCCTCTACCGTGAATCCCGAGGCCGCGTAAAGTTCTACGCGAAACTGTGCTGAGTTCCCCACGATAAGTGGAGTTCGCCAGGGTTGCCCTTTATCTCCTTATATCTTCAACTTTCTTCTCGGAATCACCATGAATGACTCGATTTTTTCAGACTATTCTGGGGTCGAAGTTCTGCCTTGCGACTGACTGATATACCTGGAGTATGCGGAAGACATTACCCTTATCGGGTCTGAAGCACTTGCTATGCAAACACCACTGGATAGACTGACACGTAGCCCTGCACGCTTCGGCATGTGCTTTACGCTTCAAAGTGCAAAGTACTGTTACAGTACTGGACCTACACTCTCCAGTTCTAGCTGTTCGGAAACAACCACTGGGAGTGGTTGTTCGATTCACATACCTTGGTAGCTGTGTCACTTCTTGCGGTGATATCACTGAGGAAGTTACTTTGCGTATCAGCAAGGCCGGTGTAACTTTTCAGGGATGACGGGAGATCAGTCTGTCAGTGTACGGTAGAGTGTATAACGATGCGGTAAGGCCGGTGTTACTGTGTGCATCAGAGACCTGGTCAGTTCGTAAGGAAGACATAAAACGCTTGGCCGTTTTTGACCACCGGTGCTTGCAGTGTATTGCTCACGTCTGGTTTGAACACCGCGTGAGCAATGCTGAGGTTCGCCAGTTGGTTTTTTGCGAGAAGCCTTCTGGTGCTTCATTCGGGTCTTTATTGAATCTTAATGGTTTACGTTGGCTAGGTCATGTCTTGCGTTTGCCCATTGACCGGCTACATTGGCGTGCATTATACGTAGTGGTTGCATCAACTTGGGTGCAATCACTTGGTTGCCAGTCCATGACGTGGTGTAGAAGCATGAAAATGTTCACTGAGAGACTTGGTCAGGCT
Organism: Dicrocoelium dendriticum; assembly: GCA_944474145.2. Lineage (NCBI taxonomy): Eukaryota > Metazoa > Platyhelminthes > Trematoda > Plagiorchiida > Dicrocoeliidae > Dicrocoelium > Dicrocoelium dendriticum. Next base: position 25,464,223 of record OX104060.1, on the reverse strand, counting down.
GGTGCGTGACGTCTTTGTAGTTGTGGGCCTCGGGATTCTACGTACCAGTGGTTGGAAACCATATCATACATGGCGTAGTCTGTGACGTTCCTGCATTCGGTTTCTAGCATCTGCTTGTTAATTTTCGCTCCATTCTGATCAGTATAATGCTCTTTCTACTTTTTTCCATTTTCTTTGCATTCTCTTTGCCTTTAGCCTCAATATCTTGCAGCTGTTGTTTATTGTTACTCTTGCGATATTAATCCTGGCAACTGGATCCACCGCACATCATTGCTCGGATCATAGTTGCTGAAGTGAACTGAACTACTGGCGACTCAGCCGGGCTGTCTCTTTTATGTCTTCTCTTCTTTTCTTTTGTATTGCGGCACAATAGCTGTGTTTTCCACCTCTTGCTAATGTGTATATTGTATGAATGAATGACTCACCTCTCTCCGGCACGCGCGTTCTGTAGTACACATAGCCACTATGGCAAGTAGTTCTGAACATGATTTTTATCAACCACAGGTGTGGTCAGTATCGGGTGATTGGTCACCTACTGCCGTTACCAGAGTGAACGTTTTACTTCACTCATCGTTGTTTTTAGTTTAAGTATATATAACCCGACCCGTGGCTTAGAGTCACAAGCCTGCTTGGTAATCCGGCGGTCGCGGGGACCGGGCTACCCACGCGCAACGGTGGTAGTTGCGCGGCAGCGAAACATCGGTGCCGCGTACCGGCCCACTGCTGCTGCCCTTACACAACCTAGTCGTAACAGAATCCCTTAATTTTTGCATTCCTTTCCTTACGAGCTTCTGCACTGTTTTGTTCCCTATTTATCCCGTATCGATACCTTTTCCAGATTTGCAGCGCACTCCATCTGATGCTTTCGCGCCTCTGGGGTTGTCTGCCTCCTCAAGCATCAGTTGCCTCTAACCGAGGAGAATTAGTGGCTCAAGAATCTGCCGGGCGCGTTATGTGCCACTTGTTGAAACATCTTCGGTTTCGGCGGTCACTTCTACTCGTCTTGGAGTCTGACGATGATGAAGGTGCTCAAACACGTGTGCACGCCTCCGCCATCCTCAATAATGCCCACATCATATCACAGCTCTTGATACGTTCACCACAACGTCCTTTTGCTCGTCTCGGTCTGCAGTTGGTTCGATTACTTCTGGCGTTCGTCGGGTTCTCCTCCATAAGTTTGACTGATCTTGTGAGTCTACTGTATTCTGCTTCTGTGGTTATCTCCCATGCGTATCAGAAAGATTTGTGCCTCACACTATGATTGTGTCGCTATGCTCACACTGATCATATCACGTCAAGGGCCTGCGTGGATTCCCTTGCACCAAAGGTGCTCTGAGGCCTGTGGAATCAATCTGTCGCTTATTTTGTAGCCAAACATCACGAGTAGCTCACCGTCTGATTAGGACGCGCAAATTCTCGTTGTTCGCCCGCACCTCCAGCTAATATGCACATGATGCGATTTGTGAAATTGCGTTTGTCAAGTTATCCAATAAAGGGATTTCGGCTATTCTATTTAGCAAACCCCTGCTACTCTGGAGACGGTCCTCTCTGATGTGCAATGCAATACACAGCAGAGTACCGTGGATTGCATTTAGGCTCGATGACTTCACTTTGCTTGTCACACGCAAGATCCAAGAATTTCGTTTGCTACATCTTTGGTATCCGGCCATATCAATTTTGTAAAGGGTCACTATAAATGGACCAGCTAAGGAATGAAGGTGGAATTCAAATCGCAAGCGCATTATGCTTTCCACTGCTTTCAGCATTTACAAACTTGACTTTCCCTCACTGCCTATAGCCTATAGTACTGCCTAATTTGTAACCCGACCCTTCAGGTCTACAAGTGTGCAGAGATCAACTGCCCTCGACCCCTATCTAACTGATATACGACAGCTGCCATTCGTTGCATCTGTTTTCATGTCACCGGGATACTGCAACTGTTCTACCTCTGTGTCAGGCCATTCGTCGCACATACTGTACGCTGACGGCTTTAGATTATAATAGGTTCATCTGGGTGAACTATTTGATCGGTAAATATGAATGTGAGGTCCATCGCCGCCAGTTTCCAATTCAGATAGTCGTCCACATGCCCGGGAAAGCACTAGACTGCAGTTTCAGCCTGTTGGGCATCATCAGTAGTGCGCATCCATCGGATCCGTCAGCATTCGAACTCATGACCACCAGCCGCTTGAACCGCCAGTCAGCAGCTTATGCCACTGGGCCACGGGGGACAGCTTCGGACCGTCATGATTTACAAGCTAACTGCGATATAGCGCGATGGGCCTCACATAATTACATCAAAATCCCCTACTCATGAGTACATCAAATATGAATTTACCTACTAAGTTCCGCTTAACACCTGTCTTACGACTTCGGTCTCTTGAAGCTAAAGCTCCTAACTGAGGCCCACGTAGAAAGTAGTTTGTTAGCTATGTGTTTTTACGTCACTTCGCCAATTTTGTATTCACCTCTGCGGTTGTTTGATTTATACTTTCTACAACTTCTTGTTTTCAACACAGGTTCTATTCGTTTGCTCGATTTCATATGCTACCCTGGTGACAAGCATCTGTCCATCAGAACAACTGTGGAAATTGCTACATAGTCTATAGCCATATTTCGAGCTCGTTTCTGATTATTTCGCACTGGTTCGATTCACATTTTGCACTGATCGATGTTGAGCCTTGCGACTAAGCACTATACGTCACCATCTCGTCGTTGATGGCATGACTCCTAACCGCCTTCCTATACTCTGTATGCGGCCACCTTCCGCTCTGATTGTATTTTTTTGTCTCTATGTTTAATATCTGCAATCTCGTCCATTCCGAAACGCTTTTCGACTCGGATGCTACCTAATGTCTGGTTTTTGACTATTATACGGCAACCTCAGTATTCCTAACAGTACCGGCTATCACTTGTGCGTGGATGTATATTTTCGATGCTCAGTCTACGTTTCACTTCCTTTCCTTAGGGTACACGCTATACCCAATACCAAACGAGTGACATAGGCGTATTCTCATGCATATTATCAACCATCACTTTCGACTTCTACCAACAAGCGTACGATAAAACTAATCTTTACTTCCCAATGTATTTTTCATCATAGGTGCAATCATTGCAGTCTCTACACTCTACTCAGAAACGCCCACTCCGATTCGCCGTGAAGGCCATTTTGGAGAAGATGGTCAAGCGCTTCGGGTAGGTCATCCGCGTCCACCTCAAACTTCATTGCTCACGACGTACCATCTTGAGTTAAATGTATAGTTTATCCTCAGCGTTCTTCAAATTGAACGCCAGGTATGCTGTCTCTCACTTATACTTAGCCAACATAAATGCTACCTCGGGTGCTTGTTGGGTCTGCAATACTTTCACATGCTTCCATAATCAAAATCGATTTAATTGCATATTTGCGCTTGGTATTGCCGAAGGATTTGAAAAAAGTCGGTTTGTAATACCCAAACACAGACTATTACATCAGATACACCATACTAATTCACAACACATCATACCTCAAATTTCCCAGAAATCTTTATCCTATTTGAATTTCGTTCAAAAGCGGTGACTGTATTCCACTGATTTTAAGGCTACCAACCGTTTATCTTGTTGTGTCTGATTGTCGGGGAATGTATAGAGGTCAACCTTTTACGGCAAAACATATCCTCCGCATACTCAGGATGAATACATTTCCCACCAGGTAGCACCACAACGCCGGCATCGTGAGGAAATTGGATGGCCCTATCATGGTTCCGATGGCATATCGTCTTTAATCAGGCAGAATATATATATATATATATATATATATATATATATATATATATATATATATATATATATATATATATATATATATATATAGTGACACCTTTACTCACAAGTATTTCGAACAAAATAAATCGATCGAGAGAGTCGAATGCACCCTGGAAGCAGAGGCACACAGCTATCGTTGGTCTGCGATGCATGTGATACTGTTCTGGCGTGTGTCTCTGAGTGGTTTATACATCCCTGTCCTGGACGGAAACTCACTTTTTCTAGACCTCTTCGAACAGGGACATCTGTGCTTCGCGGGGGACCTCACAACTATCCATAAGCAGTGCGGGTGCAATGGAATCCGGTTCAGTAACTCGAAAACAACAGAGGGTTGTGATCGTGTTTCGGACTCCAGTCTTCGACGAAGCCTCCAAACTAACCCGCCATGGCTCACCCCACATAAAATGTATAGAAAGGAGGCCAACTGAACTGATCTTGAAAGTGCTCCACCCAACCAGCCAGATGGTGTTGCCTATTGTGAGTACGCGCACACGCACTCCCTCTTAATGTCTAACTGGCAAATAACCTCTTGAAAACGGCGGTGCGGATCAGTTAGAGTAGCTTGCGATAATTGCCTACAGCAATATCCCCCTCTATTTCTTGAACAATACTGGTCCACCGTAACTTGTCTGCACACAGGCTCGGCATTAGGTTGCGTTCAATTTCCCGTCTGGTTACATTGCGCAGACCCGGTAGGCAGTTTTCCGGATTCCAACAGGTTCACCGACCTCTTGGATATCCAGCGACGGATGCGGTGACCATTGATAGTGCCGCCAGCAGTGAGTCACGCATCGTGCATGGTGGCCGAGATCCTGTTCCACTGTATTTCAGCGTCTCTAGTAGGATGCAGCGAATGTTAGGTATGCAGAGCATCCTGGTAGGCTTACCTGACCGATAGGTAAAATAATTTCTGAGTTGTAAATCGAAGAGAGGCACTTTGTGCACCTATCGATTAAGTCCATGGAAAAGCGTCAGCGAACCAAAGCATGATCGGAGTTGACGTAGGTACTCTAGGACAAACGGCAATGAAGCATGGAACCATGACATGTATAATTTACGGCATGATCTTTTTGGGTGCAATGTTAGGTAACTATATTAGGACACCATGTGGCATATCTGCACCCACTGTGTCTAAAAGCGGTTCTACTAAGAAACAGCCGGTGCTCCGCGCACAGTTGCAACAGACGCTCGATGTTGTCCGTCAGTTCGGAGTTGAGCCCATAAGTACCACCTAGCTGAGCTTGTGAAGAACTCGGGTCACCTACTTGTGCATTCATATCCCCTGGAACAACCACGAAATCTTAACTGGTAATATTGTAAAGTAGCGTGTTCATTTCATGGTAACTATTCTTGGCAACATCAGGACTACAGTCGGTAAGGGCATAAGCGGAAACCACAAACGGCGTCTAGTGCCACTGTGAATCAATCTTCGTTGATGTCTGGTTGCACACGAATAGCTGCTCACGGAAATTGAATAAACCAGTGACCACTCTCCCCTGGAGTTGTGAATGCCCACATCAGCTTGACCAGTGATATGAGCGTTTCTGGCTGCGGGCACAGTTAGTTCAACAACCATTTGAAGGTCATTGATCCGGGTTTCGGACACAACACATGTCAATATTGTGTGTCTAACATGCGCACCAGTGCATCCTGTCAACCTAATTGTCTGATGTGCGAACGTTGAACGCCGCCATGAAAGCGAGACACTATGGCCTTATGAGGACTTGTTGCCGAAAGGTGTCCAGTGGGTGGTGGGGGAAGATATCTGCGGATGGTAGATCTGCAGTGGCATTGCAGCTGCTGTCAAGCTGGGGATTATAGGACGGTTAGTGACGGGGGTCAGGATGGCAGTAAGAGAAACATGTGGAAGAGAAAGAAGGGAGGCGCCCGCAGTAGTATATTTTCGCTTGCCCGTCGTGCTGTATGCAGCAGACAAGGTGGCTCTTGATAATTTGCGCGACGGCCGATGCAAGATGTGGTTAGTTTGACGAAATAGTAATGGTTGTACGTTAGTTGTGATATTGCCCCCCTCGCTCAAATCATTAACCAAAGCCCTTTGTTCAAACACCTGTCCGAAAGACAGTGGGGAAGTGGCAACGGTTCGCTTTTATAGTGTGGCTCAATAAGTCGATAGCGTATGCAATCCAATTATCATTGCTCCGACAATGAGATACGAATGTGTACCTGGTGCAGCTTCCAACCCTCTGCCATATGCTCCCAAACTTCTGTTTCTTGCTGTGATTGTGACACCTTTCTACTAACTGTGCATGTGACACGGCCTAAGAGTTGTGACTTTTGGCCTACCAAGCCCCAACTCGGAAGTCGGTAATTTTGTCAACAGGTTGCACTTTCTGGTTATATTACTGAGCATGCGACCTTATCGATTGTTATCTTGCTACTAGACATTACCATACCCTGTCATTCGCTCTGATTGGTTGGTTGTGAAGGCCATACAGTTTCGTTATTTGGCCCCTGTCTAACCTACTTTAAATATAACTCACCCAAAATTGCAGTTGTTCAGCTATGATAGGACTTTGACTATTTCTATTAACGATCTCGATCGGCAAATCTTCAATTGCCCCTGGGTTCGGGTAACTCAAGCCTGTGCGTCTCCTTGTGTTCTCTATTGGGATTGCGTTGTCGGAACAAATCAAGCTTGCACTTTTCGGCTGACGGCATCATCACACCCGCGTATATGCTGGTCATGCATATGCCTTTCCTAGTTCAATGCCACGTGGTTTCACTACTTTACTCACGTCTGTGTAACCTTGATGCTCTTCATCTCTGTTTCTATTCATTACGTTCAGCCGAAAGACTTTGCAGGGCATGATGACACCGGAGTACGCAAAAGTGGTTCGTAACTCTGCCCGCACCATGGCTCGCTTGGAACGTCGACGGACTGCATTGCCCACCGCAAATGAACGTGCTAATAAGGCTCTCAGTGCCGCTGGCTCCGTGAGTCTGAAAGAAAGTACGAGCGCTGTCAATTCTCATCGCAAGAATGTCAGAAGCATCTCTGGCCGCACCCACCTGTCTCTCCCACCTCGGGTTCATATACCGTCGTAAGTAAAACGCGTCACTCACATTGGTCTACGGAACCATTAGGCTGTTCACCACCACTCGAATTCATAAGGATTGCACTCAGTAATATGTAGCAGCGGATATTAGTAGCTTTAGCACGCATAAGCAATATTACGAAGCGGCGCACCGCATACCATCCATATTAGACAGTGCTGCTCAGTAAATTGGAATTTTGCGTTTTTCAAAGCGCGCCTCTCAGATGCGAAACTCTTCAAGGCAGGTAGAATTCAGACTCACAGATTAGCCTCATCACGAATACGCTCCTTAAACTGCACATCCTTAATTGCCGTTTTGTGGTGATTGCGCCGAACGAGCACCTACATACGGCCTGACAACGCGGCTATCCGAGTGAGCATCTGATTAGTCACGCGAGCAGATGACCAGTTACCCAATCAAAACTTCATAGCTATGACCCGGAAGGCGTAGACGTACGGCTGAACTATAAATGCGACCACTCTTCATTGAGTAAAATTTTCTACCATTTGGATCTTGGCTTCTGAATCTTTTGTTTAATATTTGGAGCATCAGGCAGAGAAAACAGAAGAGCAGCACCATCTTTTGCTGTGCTTTATCAATTTAACAATTGTGGCCGAAGGCCAAATTCACATATTTGTGCACGAATAGCTCACATTATGGATCAAACATCTGCCGTGCGGCAATTTTCGCATTCAAGCACTCATTCATGAAATTTGGATAAGTACCGTAAAACCGGCTAACTTTGGTCCACATTTTGCTTTGGAATGTACCACATGTTTATCAATGCTTTTGATAGAATTATTAAGTGATCTGGTCTATAGTGTTATAATGCTGTTGAAAATGTTAACTGATGCAGTTCTGTGACCTTAAGGGAGTACTTTTATGGCACGTACTATGGCCAAAATTATCCCTCAACGGGGATATTTTGGCCATGAAGATAACACACACACACACACACACACAGAACCCATGTTGTATAAAGCAAGGCCGCTGTTTATGTGCAAAAAAGCATTACAAAACGCATCTATAACATTGCTAATTACTTAAGCAAATATCTCAGATCATGTGACAACATTTAGAAGCAGACTCTCCAGGTACCTTGATCTAAATGCCATAATCACTATATTTATCCGCGAAAAATCTTTCGATGAGATATTTCAAGAGGGGCCCAGAAACATCTAAGCAACAATGCTTTCAAAACTAGGCTTATGCCTCAACGTAACTACATGAAACGCATACCCCAATATTCCACTTATGCATGTCACCCATGCAAAAGCATGGATACTTCTGTACAAATTGATCAGTGCCGCCACAGACAGTTTCTCGCATCAGGAGAAATACACATATAATAATGATTATTAATTATGCACTCTTGTTTCACTATATTCTCAGTTTCGAAGAGCTTTTGGTCGCATCCAGTGATGAGGAGATCCCAATAACTCAGCGTGCCACATCAGTCCGTTCTGCTGTGTCAGACAAAAGAAGTAAGAAGTCGGTCGCTTCCGCTTTGGGTCCAAAGTCTTTGGCCGAAGAACTGGAATCTTTAGCTGAGACGGCTGGCCTCTGTCAGCGTTCTCGAAAGCGTATGCTTCGCGATCGTGGTTCAGTGAATGACTCCGATGGCAGTGATGATGACGGCGTTGAAGTAGATGGCCGCACCTTCGCCACGATAGATACGAAGAGGAAGGGTATACGACGTGGAGTTCGATTTGCCGACACGACCAGCATGATATCTGACAGTGTGCCGAAGAGAAAGCGATCTCGTGCCATATCTGAAGGTTCGGGTACTCCTGGTTTGTGGCTCGTGGAACAGCCGGACACCGACGATATTATCGATCTGTCTGATCCAAAAGCGCTTGCTCGTCACACGGCCTTTACCACAGATGCAAAGACAGCTAGAGCAGCAGCGAACGCATTGCGTAAGATTACGGCCAAACAGTCCGTGAGCACAACTTTCCCAATTGTTGACGGGAAAATTCTGATCGATGGGGGTGAAAGGACGACTAGGGGAGCGACGCAAGAGATTGGTAAGAATTTCTCCATGTACTTATCCTTAGTCCATGCTTTCACTTAGTACACACATTCTTCCTTTTGGAAATGGAGTGGAAATCAGGACGTGTTTGATCATTTGTGCTGCAGCGGCAACCACCACAGATCACGAGATAGAATTTTGCAAAACTTGATTGTATCATGATTATCTAGATCATTAGCACTATGCTGCTCAATTCTGTCTGGTACAAATAGTTGTGACCACCTGCGGCTACAGACGAATATAGGGCGCTAGGCATCCTGCTGTGCTGAGTTTCTTATGTTAACAAACATACGTCCTAATGTTTTTCCTCCTTGCCTACTGAAATTCTCAAAACTTGAGCCCAAGGACGTAATTTAAGCAATGATCAAATTCATGCTTTTCACTCCTATCAGATTGGGGCGAACTTTCAAGCGACGATGATGGCAACAATCTGAAAGCCACTGGCACTTGGTCAGACTACAGAACCCCGACGAAAATAAAAGGTAAACGTTCGGCGGTAAAATCTATTCCTGGACGGATCTACGCCTCTTCCAAAGCCGAGGGAGATATGCGACGTGCAGGTCAGCCAGAACCATATGCATATGTGGCTTTGGGATCTGGGCTTGGCGCACGTGGAAAAACGGCTTCTACCGCGGAACGCAGACGTCTTCTTAAGGCAGTCGGCGTTGGCAAGCACAAACGGAACAAGTTGAAAGTCGGGTTAGGATCTGCTGCTAAAAAAAGCAAACCAAGACATAAGAAATCCTGAGCTTGCTTTTTGTGGGAACATTTCGACTGTTATTTATCCGTGACACCAATAGCGTTTTCGAGCGGATACTTGCAGCAAGAATTAATTGTGCCAGTGATGCGCGACTATTAACTGCTGCTTCTGTTCAACTGACTGATTGATACTTTCTTACCTGGACATCTGTTGTTTACACGGACGTAATCGCGTAAGCTTTTTTCGGATTCATCTTTTTGCTAACTAAATGATAGTCCTATCCTAAGCCCATTAGTTTGCTGTTTGAACACACTTCAAGAGTTTCATATTTTCATGTGTGACACTTGTACAGGTATCGCGAGTGAACTTTCTTGATTCCGCTTGCTCTGTGTGGTCAGATGTTTCTTCACTAATTCTCGTCTTTTTTGCGTGAAATACATGGCTTTTCCTACGAATTTTACATACTTCTTAGGGGACTTCAATCCAGAATAGCTATCTAGTTCAACCAGTGAGCTTGAATTCGGGCAATAGGTTGTTTGTCCAGTTTATTAGCTATATAAGAATATTCATTCTTGCGCTGTGTTAGACCGTAACTTACCACGCAGGCTCTTAGGGCGAATGTGGGGTCGAATCGTTTAGAAGCAAGAAAGTGCGCTTTACTATTTACAGTGATAGACGAGAATATATCGGATGAACCAGCGATCCCTGAACTGCTACCATGTAGTATTCCGCCAATTTTACCACATGAACTGTTCGTCGAACAGTTGCTTATTTTGAATTGTGCACACACATTTATTGCCTGTCGTATGACAGCAGGCTTTTAACTTTCAGTGTCTTTGTCATCTTTAGGTGAGTCAACAAAAGTAGTTTATAGCAACTAGTTCAGTTCAATAACGCGTCAAAGACAGACTTCCGATTCAGTCCCAAGCTTACATCTTATATCATTTCACCTGCGCCTGTGGTGCGAGGTACGTGGGACACAACCAGGCATCTGTTTAAACGCATAGCGGAGCACTGCTCAGCGGCTTTACGGAGAGGCATCGTCAGTCGCCCCAACAATCCCAACCTGGAACATCTGGTGGAAAGCGCATGCCAAATTAGGACCGCTGACGTCATCAAAGTACTTTATGTAGTAAGAACACAATTTTGCGAACTCTTTTCGACAAATCTCCTCAGGCATATACGATTATAAAATGGAAAGGCAGGGCACAAATAGCTGATGAAGTCAAAGAGGTGGGAATAGTGGAATCACAACAAACAGAAACTCAAGACTTGATCAATAAAGTCCACGAACAACACGTGACAGAGCACGTGTTGATTGATCGGTGGGATGCCATGCGCATCATCCGACCACTGTAGGCGCACGAAGTGCTAAGCTAACTAAGGCCAAAGTAGAAGAAGCCTTTGCAGTAGTCTTCTGTTTGCATAATTCCGGTGGAATTATTCTAATTGCGATCGCTTCGGCCGTCCGTAAGATTTGCTTCCTAAGACCTTTAGTGTACCGTGGCTATGTTACATAGAGTATTTGGAAAGCATCAGCGATCCTAATCCGGTGCCTGCTTTCCACCAGATGTTACATTCTGGAACCGTTGGGGCGACTGACGATACCTTTCCGTAAAGCCGCTGGTCGAAGCGATCGTGATTAGGATAACCCAACAGGGATTATGTAAATGGAAAGCTTTGCTGCAAGGGCTTCTTCTACCTTGGTCCTAGTTAGCTTACCAACTTTTATCACTTCGTGCGCTGACAACGATCGCCTGGCATTCCACCGACCAATCAACACGTGCTCTGTCATATGAGTTGTTAGTCTACTTTATCGATCAAGGCTTTTGAGTTTATGTTTATCGTGATTCCACTATCCTACCTCTTTGTACTGTGCCCTTCCATTTTATAATTGTAGATTTTTCGAAAAGAGTATTCTTTGCAAGATTGTGTTCTTGGATTTTAGAATATCCATAGTGTATTTAGATTGCTGCACGCGAATTCATCTGGGACCACCGTCCACATTGATCCATTCCAATTCTTGGAATTGCATTCGAATTGAAGAGTTTCGTTGTTGCTGTTATAACTGTCTGGTTGAAACCACTTAGTGGAAATGAACGGCTTATAGATTGTTTACGCGCCGGAAAAGTAGCCGACATAATTTGGTCCGTACGACGCGTGAGGCACTCGCCAAACGTTTTCTACGCGTGAGCTGAATCGAGCGACTAAAACAAACGCGGACCTCATCCGTGTCTACACGACACCGAAAGTGAGGGTGAGAAAAAGCAGGCCCTTCGCAGCGGGTGCTTTCACCTGGGCAGCAAAATGGGAATGCATGGTTTTCCGGCTCGACTTTATAACGAGTATATATATATATATATATATATATATATATATATATATATATATATATATATATATATATATATATATATATATATATATATATATATGATTTCTCACATAGAGCAGTTCGCCAGGGCTAAACCAGGAGAGCGGGGTGTAAGTGAATTGGCATAATGCAACTGTAAGCGGAATATTTCGAAAGATGTATGCTTGTAATTCCTGAGACTGCGAGGAGTAAAGTGAATCCTTCTAAATGTGGGGGCTGTTGGAATCATGGGTGCTGGTTTGAGTTCGAGTGTCCGAGCTTTACGCGATTTCGCTTGTGGGAATATGTGTTCCCCATAGCAGTTGCTCACCCCAAGCACCACACTTCACTACTGGTCTCTTCAGGGATATATAGCCGTGAATTTAAATGGAACCACGGACGTAGTTTTTGACAGCTGTGGCCTTAGTCACTATACCATTGAGCTCCACGAGCAACGCCTGGCACGGCGGTTAGAAGTTCGTTCTCAGCTTTTGGAGTATTCCGATTAATGCATGCTGTTTTATTTGGGACCACGGTTTTAGTTGAAAATTGGGCCATTACAATCACTGGGGCCTCATCAGAGGCGAAGAGTTAATAGCCAGTACTAGGTGGGCTTTCCGTCATTAGTGCCCAGGGCGTTTCCAAATAATTACTTTTGAACGCCCATCCGGATTGTCGCGGCTACCTCAACAACACAGATGAGCTCTACCCAGTGGCTTGGGTGAGCTAATCGATGATAACAGCGGCATTGCGAATACGGAGCTTAATGGGGGTGTAAGTACAGCTACCGATTTCATAAGTGACATGATTCGGCACAAGTTGTCTCACTCGAGAGGTCTGTCCGCACTAGCATACGAGTTAGCGGCGTGAGTTCACGCCGATTCCCTAAATTCATTGGTGATGCGGAAAAATATTTCGGGTTCAATTGGTGACAACTCAAGCGGTATATAGCAAGCCCTGAGTTGTGGATACGATTCGCTTCCTTACCCTCCTAAGAGCGAAATCACTCTTAAAAGTTAGTTCAGTGTAAGGCGAACAGTTTCCATCTCCCCGGAATAGCTTGACAAAATCGATAGTTCCCGCACGAGCGGTACAAGAACTTCACACCACAAATTGCTCTGGTTTACCTAAGGTCATTGAAAGTGTGATCCTCTAAACGGTTTCTTGATGGCGCCTAGTATGTTTCTAAAGCATATTTCATTCTGAAACCGGTATAGAACAGTGACCCAAACGATCCCAACGGTCAAACTGGCGACGAAGTTCTAGGTTGTCCTGCACTGTTGAGCTCGAGTGGTGGATTTAGAATCCAAGGATGTTGATCTACATAAGTCTGCCGTAGTACCCTAATCATTGTAGCACAACATATGTGATCGGACAGAACGTTCACCAATCTCAACTCTCCACAGAACACGTGTGAAGGGGTGTTATTTTATGTTAACCAGCCGAGCTCTTTGGCGGTCTCGTTCTTGGCATTTAGCCGACTCTGATGGAAATTCACCCTCTCCACTTTTGATGGTGTGAAGTGAGACCATCCTGTCGGATATCATCTTGTATTGCCCAGTGAGTTGTTCTTTCAAACCCTCAGCCGAGACAACTCCTCTCTTCGTAATCAAGAGCAAATAAACTTGAGCACGCGCTCTCACGTAGGTCATTAACTTGACTGCATTTATTGTTCCGTTTGGCGATGCTGGACGGCACCGCTCGACTGTCATTATCCAAACTTCGGCTGTGCTATCCAAGTCGACAATAGCCATAAGCGGTCGTAAAATAGGTATGAATACTTTTAAATGTCTCCGTGTTTGTACTCAGCTTTCAGCTAAGCGAATTAGATGGTGCTTCTGGAATTGGCCAATGTGATTAGACTATTCAGTCAACTTACCACACATGCGCTTGCCATATTATGAACTGGCGACTCGGATACATCACCTAGAAGGGCTCGGTGTCCGGAAAGAATAAAGCCTAGGTAGACGCGCAGAAACCGAACGAAGGATAAGACTAAGTTAATGTATAGGGTTTAAGTGCAAAGAATTGTTTAGTGCTCCAATAGTAGATCCAAGGACATCACTCATGGCCGACACGTAGTTCTAAGGACCACAAGCCTGCCTTGTAACCCGAGAGCGCGAGTTCGAGCCTATCTAGGGACCAGGTGACCCTCGCACGTGCGACTGGCAGTGGTTGCGCGGTATAGAATCCTCGGTACTGCGTACCGGTGTGCTGTTGATGTCTGTACCATGAATGTGGTGCTCCTATCATATGGTCACTGCTTTGCAGACATCAGAGGTCTAACGCGATCCGTTTTTGCTTTCACCCATACATAAAATAACATTGGCTGTACTCACTTCTCTTAACTGGCCTCAAACTGACCGCAATCTTGGGAAGGCGTACGGCTCAAACAATGTGTGCGGTAACTGTTTCATCGCGACGAGCATGGACCTTAACGTGGTGCGATGGTTTGCGTGTTTCAGCGATCCATTGGGCTACGCTTGGTGGTGCTTTGCGCCTTCAGAGCCGCTCATACCAGATTGGTGAATGGTTAGAGGCCAGACTAACTCAAGCTCTTGGTCCTCCAAGGTTGGGGGTTGAAGTGAAGGTGGCTTCTTGTTCTATAATACGGAATCTGTGAAGCCCGTGCAAGTATTTTAACTAAAAACATTGTTTCCCTATCCATACCCGATCAGTCTTACAGTATCATGCCTACGCAATACAATGAGCTTCTTTTCAAGCCATTTTACGCTCTGGCACAGGATAATCAACAATGATGCATCAACTAGGGTAAATATGGATGACTGTCCTACTGCTCCAGCCTTCCCATCCTATTCCTCCTCCTCTTAAGCCTTTCCATCGCTATGCTTCCGTTCCAACATAACTTTTATCCCCCAATAATTGGCCCACTTCCATCTTACTTCTTCCAGTCATTTATTATCAACTATCGAATCACATACAATCGCAGAGGGTCGCTCCGGCCGATAAGTCGATGTCCGACCAAGCGGACAACGTCAGTTCATCCGTTTCTATTTGGAACTTCGGATCCGCGCAAATATCTACATACCACAACATGCGCACTTTGTTGCAGTTACTCAACAGGCAGCACTTGGCAGAACAGTGGAAATTCAATCGACAGATATCTGCTGCTTATCGAAAAGCAGTCTGTAAGACTCCAGCATTGTGCTCATTCTGTGATGCCTTTCAAATGACGTTGGTGGTACTTTCGCACTGCATCTATCCGGAGATGAGGTAACTTCGAACGTCGGTGAAGACATTTTCGGCATCTCTGAGTCCCCGGACTGAAGATGCCCTGATAGATTGAATCCCGATCAACAGCCGGATTTGCGCCTTCAGACTGGCGTACTCGTTTATCACTGCTGCTAGGCCTTCATAAAGTGTGGCGCTGACTAGATTAACAATGACTTCTATTGTCAACTGAACGAGCCAGTTTGTCACAGAAGAAGCAGGAATACTGTAGTAATGGCTGGCGACCCGAACGCTTCCGCTGGGAAATGGTTTACTGAGAGATACATCTTGTTGGAGAACGCGGCGAGCGGATATGGAAACAAACTACGTGAAACCTTCCGTTTTAACAGCTAGCAACTACGTAGTCATTGATCCAACTCACTCCAGTGTCACTTCTGCACTTCTAACGAGTTCCCTGAGGCAATCCTTTCCTTGTCTCTGGAGATTTTTGTACGGTCGACATCGATTGTTGTGAGCCTAAATCTCGCTTCTTCCATTATCTTACTGTAGTCGGCTCGATAATTTGGTGAAAGCCCTGATAAAACTAGGACATGAAGACATTTCCCTCCGCCGGTTGCCGAATGGTCTGCTTGCCTAACTTGCAATCATAAGGTCACCGGTTCGAATCCGCGTAGGGGCGGGCGTCCTCGCGGTATACAGCCCACGCACGACTGGTGGCGGTCGTGAGGCAGCGAAGCGCTGTTACGGCCTACAGGTGACGATTTATTGTCAGTCGCTGGCTGAAGGGTCTGCACGCCTGGTTTACAAGCATAAGGTCACCGGTTCGTAGCCGCCTAGGGGCAGGCGTCCTCATGGTATACTCAGCCCACGCGCGACTTGTGGTGGTCGCGCGACATCGAAACGCCGTTACGGCGTACAGCTGACGATTATAGTTAGGAAGAAGAAGAACGTTGCGGTCATTCTCTGAGACAATTTCGGTTCCGCGTATGTTAACAAAAATTGCTGTCAAACTAGTCACACTCTTGTCCAATTTCAAATTAGGGGCACACACATAAAATGGCAAAGGCATAAGCAGTACGCCGTTATGTGGTACCGAGGCTTCGCTGCAACGCAACCACCACCAGTTGCACGTAGGCTAAGGATACTGCAATGGTCGCCCTGTCCCTACGCAGGCTCGAACCCGCGCCGTCAGATTACAAGGCAATCTCGTTACCTTTAGGCTACGGGCCGGAAACTGTAAAATAATATAAAATAATTTTCTATATGTTATGTAGATCGACTTTTGGGGCTGATTGTGGAATTAGGCGGTTCGCTCCTTTGAATGTTACTCACGTTTGTTTGAGTCAGCACACACGTACCCGCTTTGCTCCCTAATACCAGAGAACTGTAATTTTGTTATAGAAAATTTTACGCAATCAAACGGGGGAATTTCCAGCTCACTAAAACCTTATCGCTTGTTTAACAGCTGGTTAACATGAATTTTGTCTTCCTTGATGTGCAGATATCACTCAGTCGAATGTCACATAGTTGATTTATACCTCAATTAATCACATTTGAAATGAGATCTAACACGGCGGGCGATCCAAACCCAAAAATCAACTTCCTAACCGCTGTGTCAAGCACTGCTCGCGGAGCTCAATGGCCTAGTGATCATGGCGATACCCGCCAAACACTATGCACCGAGTACCACTCCCAGCTCGGTTATCGCTATCTGATAAGTCTAAACAAAGAAGAAACCGTCGGCTGTGAATTGCATAGATGGGAGAGAGCCATATCAAAACCGTCCAATTCGGTGACGGTCCCACTGACCGTATTGGCAGGGGCTGACTTCAAAGTTAACCGAGGCCATGGTTGAGATTGCGTGTCGTAATCCAAGACACACAGCGGGTGATCTAAAATCCGAAAATCAAATTAGTACTAATCTTCTTTTCGCGGTTTCTATGGTACCTTAAAAACGGAACCTAGTTAGTAAGAATTCAGCACTATACCTCGAAACCGGAGTTAGTCATGGCACTGTCCCAAACCCTCTACTTTTGTCACAAATTTAATTTAAGGTATTCCTTTCCTGTAAATACTTTATGTTTGCATATGACAGAGATTGCTCGTGTTTTTGATTCTGTCCACGCTAGTGATACGAACAGTAATCTACAACATGACCCGTATGCCCTCGGATAGTGGTGCTCTATGTAGCCGGTGTCACTTTTTGTTGACAAGTGTCATGTGCTATATCAGTGATGTTATTCACGATTTGATACTTTACGAAATTCCGACGAAGTTAGTGCTTCGAAAACGAAACCACGCTAAAATACCACACCAACTGATCGTTCACAAATCTGTTTGAACATGTTACTGAGGATCAGATTATCTTCAGATCGTTCACTTCAAAGGACTCAATAAGTACTTTGTAAAAAGTATAGCATCTTATTACGTGAAGGTTCCACTTCGTAGGCTTTTTTAAATTCTTGATCAATATGTTAGATTATCCGTTCTCTTGAATATCCTAGCCTAAACCCGCAAACCGTTTTGTTGCTACTTGTTTCTATGCTGCCAGCTCTAATGCAGATGCTAACTAGAACAGGCATTTCAGATTACTTACGATGGAAGAACCTGCAGTGCAGAAGAGTAGCGAGAGAGGACAAAGATCTGACGACGGAATTCTGCACTGGATGATGTCGTTATATCAACAATATGCCGGTACGCGGTACAGACTTTTCGCTGTTGCACAACCACTGCCAGTCGCGCGTAAGCTAAAGATGCTGCGAAGGCCGCCCGGTCCCCTATGCAAGCTCGAACCAGCGCTCTCGGATTACAAAGTAGGCTTGTGATCCATCAGGCCGCGGGCCGGCGGGCGATATTGTCAGAACTCTTATTTCACTAGATATTACCCATCTCTAGCCTTTGAATCAATACGGTGGTCCACCAATCAGTTGGCAGGTGTGGCTCAGGAGCGATTGTAGACTTGCTTACAAGTCACCTTGAGACTAAGCATGCGCATCAATGTGCTTTATGCTCATAAAAGGTGATACGCCTGCCGCATTTCACCTAACCAACCAACGACTTTTACATTCGGCACCGAAGCTACTTACAAACAATAGTTTGCGTACCTCCGCGACCCACTGAGCTAAGCTGGGTGACACTTTTCAAATGCCTTCGCGCTCACCTGTTGATCGCTTCAGTGCGCACTGAAGATGCCACCTCGCATGGTAGTGAAACGTATGCAATCCCTTTATCAAGCTCGGAGAAACGATCAACAGGCTAGCAACCAACCCGGGCTACCAGTGTTCCAAATTATTTCGCCTTCGGAGCCACTCATACCAGACAGGTCAACGCTTATGTGTCAAACTAACTCAGTCTCATAATCTAATCATATTCGGAGATTAGGGAGAGGTTGATGGCCCTCTTCCTTTAAAACCTAGTCACGGAAGGCAGCAGGTCTACAGATTATAAGCTCATAGCTCCAATGGCGTAGGGCACGAGCGCCACGCATTGTCTCTGACGATGGGAGGGCACCTGCCGGTGCTCAATGGTTTGCTACCGCCCACCTCAAGCCAAGCATTTATGGTCACATTGGTGCAAACCCGCCAGCTCCCATCTGCGGCTGGCCGTAGTTGCAGGTGCGTAACGCAATATAGTCGTAAAATACATGATTCGTTCAAAATCTTCAAAGGCCTCAATCAGATCCCAGTGGGCCTCTACAATCACACTCCCGAGGTGGACTTGCTCCCCACTGCCTTGTGGTTCAGACTGTTGAGTCAAAGGCTAAAGGTAGGGCACGTCGAAGAAAACCCCTTTCTTGGAATGGGTAGCAGGAGGATATCATCTGCACTCTCGACAACGTCGATAAGATTCTCTTCTTATTTTTCCCTCCTCTCAACTCTCTTCCCCGTGTATTTAATAAGAATCTACCGCTGACATCGCCGCTGCTGCCATCGATACTCTTAACTCGTCCATCAAACCACGAGTCTCATTTCACATTGGTTCTTCTAACGTCCACACTTTGGGTCAGATTGGTCAACAAGCAGTCTACCGAAAAGCAACCTGGACGGGTCAATACTTACATTTTAGAGCCTTTCGCCTATACACCACAAACGCTCTTTAGTTTAAGCATTGTTCCATCGGGCTCATATGATTTGCACCAGATACACTATAAAAACGTCAGCAATACACCTGGTCGCATTACCGACGCTTTGCTGCCGCGTAACCAACAACGGTCGCACGTGGGCTAAGGATATTGCTAGGGTCGCCCTGCTCCTACGCAGGTACGATCCCGCGCCGTCAGATTACAAGACAAGCTCGTTACCTTAAGGCTACAGGTCGGGCAGATACACTAGAAGCTGGGAAAGAAATACTATTTAAGGTGCTACAATCTAATGGCTATCCATCGTCAGTATCAATACACGTTAGCTGATGGTGAGAAACGCACCTCAGCTAAGGTGCCGCAATACAAGAAGGTAAGGGACTAAAAACTTAAACTAAAAAAGATTCCAACCGAGTCATGTGATGTTAGATATCATAGTAGACATTTGCAAGAGATCGAGCTTGGATGGGGAATCTAAAGAGAAGAGGGATGGACAAAGAAACTCACAACACAAACGCCACTGGGACCGCCTTTTCGCCATATTAGCAAGTGTGTCGAACAGGATCTCGTCCATCACGAAGTTGAACGAGCACGTAGAGGCTGGGCAACCCTGTCTAACACCGCTAGTGGTACTGAAAGGGGCGAAATTTCTCCGTATGCTCGCACGTAGCCCGAAATTTGATGGAATAGCACGGAGAATGCTGATGTACTTCTCAGGTACTCTCCTCGTCAGTAAGTAGTCCCAAAGAGCCACTCTGTCAACAGAGTCAAATGCTGCTTGAATTTCCGAGAATATGACTATAGTTGGTCGACTGAACGTATGGCGTTGTCAAGTATCTGTCGGATCGTAAAGATGTGTTCGACGCAACCGCGACCCGGGTGAAATCCAGCTTATTGTTCACGCAGGTGCTGTTCCCGTGCGCAACTGAGCCTCCGTTAGAGTAGGGCAGCGAGCAGTTTGGATGCGACACAAATGAGACTGATGCCACGATGGTTGAAGCAAATAGTCCGGTTTCCTTTTTTGTAAACAGGTGCATCATCCGCTAAATTCCAGTCGGATGGAATGGTTTCAGTAGTCCAAATCTAATGGAATAGACATGTCAGTTCGCGAGTGAGAGCAGGACCTCCATATTTGAAAAGGGCAGGAGAAAGTTCGTCTGGACCAGGTGACTTGTGACGCTTTGGTAGGCGATGCTCTTTAAAAACCTCAGCCTCTGTCGGTGGAGAAACATCCACGCGCCAGGGAGCACTGTGAACCCCCGGAAGATAGACTCGGTTGAGTTGCTGGCCAATTGAATTGATCTTCAAAGTGCTCTGCCCATCGTACCAGACGACACTGACGGCTGTGAATTAGTTCACCGTCATTTTCACGTAAAATCTCACTCATTGTTGATCTTCTGTCTCCCGTGGAGCGAATAAATTGGAAGTTTGCGGGTGTTTCCTGATGAGGTTTCCCACTCCATCTCAACGACGCGCTGTGTCCACCAAACCTCGGGATCCTTCCTGATAAGCGGTTTGAGCTCAGCACCTGTGTTTCTGCGTAGTGCCTTGTACTCAACTCCGGCGGGAATTGTTCGACGACTTTCCATTAATTGGAGAGACTGTGCGGAGATCCAGTGACTAACAGCTTGTCTAGTGTAGCCACAGACCGGGGTAGCGGACTTCTGTAAGGCGCTCTGGATCTGTACCCAGTGTGTCTCAACATCGGAGGATAGAGAATGTAGGTTGGAGGCTAATGTGTTCTGAAATGCGCCGAGAACATTTGGGGCGGCGAGCTTGTTTATGTCAAATCGTTTCCGGCAACGCTGTTGGGGGCCTCTAAAGCGCAGAACGAACTTAGCACAAAAGCGCATAATCCGAAGTCAGGTAAATGTTCCATATTGACTTACAGTCCGTTATGCAGCCACGCCAACAGTAACCAACAGCGATGTGGTCAATTTGCTTCCAAGATTGACCAGGCGCCGGAGGTCGCCAGATGGCTCGTTGGCACCAGAAACGTCGGAAATTGGTGTTGGAGAGGAACAAGCCGTGGTCGGCGCACTGTTGCAGGAGTCGTACGCCGTTATCCGTCCTGGGAGTACCGTGGCTGTGTTGAGCCCCAAGTTCGCGCTCATGAATCTCTAGCCATCCGACCTGCGCATTTAGGTCACCGGCGAGTATCACGATGTCCGTGCGACGTTTCTTGTGGAGGAAGTGGGTGAGTTGGCGGTAGAACTCGTCTTTAGCTTCGTCCGGGCTGTAGTCATCTTAGTAAGAATCGAGGACACCAAAAGGGGCTATCTACTATAGTTCATAAACGAAACATTCAATCAACATGCGCATGGACATCGATTCAGTATACGAGCCACTACGACAGAAAGACATAAAGAAACTTTGGTCACGCGGTTTGAGGCAGAACAACTCGGGCGCCGAATTTAACCTTGGGGAAAGTGGGTAGAGGTCACGGCACCTAAATCGACACTGCCACGTTCAAAGTCACCTGCAGGTGGATCATGGATGGAGGATTCATTTAGTAAGCTTAAACGCTACATATCACTGCACTGAGGATGCCACCTCGCATGGTGGTGAAACGTTTGCGAGAAAACCGCCAAGCTCGGCGAACAAATGAACAATTGATAGTTCATAAAACATTTCAGTGACACAGTTAAACGAGATCAAGAGAAAACCGGTTTTCGTTGAGTTGCCCTTAAAAGGTGGCCACATGGAAATCACAGCGAAATAAATAAGTGCTTCAATTAGAAAGCATACAACGCAGCGGAGCTGCGCCTTCTATGTCCAAAAGACCACTGCTCAAGTGTTAATTGGACACCGATGTAGAAGTAATGCATGTCCCGTTGTCTATACAAATTTACATGTAGCTGCGAGGACAGCTATGTTGGGCACACTGACCGTAATCTAAGTGTCCGAATCAACGAACACATTCCGAACTGGCTCCGCAAACGGATAGAACATGCAACAGTTTCACCAAGCGAATCGAATAGTAAAACTGACTCAGCAGTTACGAAGCATTTGATGACCACCGATCGACTGGCGAACCCGGATGAGTCATTCACAGTAATCATGCGCAGCCAAAGGCCTCATATTCTCAAGCTCCTCGAGATCTTTATGATCGATTGACAGCGCCACCTCTGCACTCAAAAAACACCGACTGTTCTTTTCACCATCAAAGTGCAAAGTATTGGACCTGCACTCCTCCGGTCCTAGCTATCATTAGATAGCCACTGGAAGTTTTGGATCGATTCACTTACCTTGGTAGCTGTCTCACCTATGGTGGTCACATCAACGAAGATATTATTTCGCGTATCAGCAAGTCCCTTGTGGCTTTCCAGAGATTCTACCATCGATGGGGACGTCGGGATATCAGCTTATCAGTGAAAGGTAGGATGTATAACGCTGCGGTAAGGCCGGTGCTACTGTATGGATCAGAGATCTGGCCAGTCCTTGGTGGAGAAATTCAACGTTTGGCCCTGTTTGATCACCGGTGCTTGCGAAGTATTGCTCACGTCTGGTGGAAACACTGGGTGAGCAATGCTGAGGTTCGCCAGTTGGTTTTTTGCGAGAAGCCTTCTGGTGCCTCATTCGGGTGTTTATTGAATCTTAATGGTTTACGTTGGCTAGGTCATGTCTTCCGTTAACCGGCTACATTGGCATGCACTGTACGCCGCGGCTGCACCAAGTGGGGTGAAACCGTGAGGTTTCCAGTCCATGACGTGACATAGAGGCATGAAGAAATTGACTGAGAGACTTGATCAGGTTGGTGCGCGCCGTTTTCCTGGTTGGGGGCCTCTTGACGGCCCACTCTAATGATTGGAGACCGCGTCAGACATGGCGCAGTCACGAAGTCAGCGACGTTCCTGCATTCAGTTTTTTGTATCTGGTTGTTAATTTTAGTTCCATACTATATAGCTCCCATTGTCTTTACATTCTACTTGTATTCAACCCTACTCTCTCTCTCTCTCTCACTCTTGCTGTTGCTGTTTATTATTATACTTGCGATGTGAGCCTTGTTAACTGAATCCCCTGCATTTCAGTGCTCAGATAAGTTAAATACATAAACAATTTGTATATTTACCGACAAACGGTACACGGTGGCATCGGTCATTGGTGCAGTGAATAGGTTTATAGGTTCCATGGTTTATACGGCCTAAATCATAATAGTAAAGGAAGGTTAAATAATAGAATTTCGGATCATGATTTTTTTCCTCAGGTCCTAGACCCAAGCACCTAATATGTAAAATTTACCGATATTTGTATCATCATTTTCTAGTTTGTGGGGCTCAGGAGTAGATAATAAATGAGAGGGGATACTAGGCTGCACAGACACAGGATTTGGTATTGTAGGTAATGACATGTAGTGGGTAAGCTAGTTGTAAGCAAATATCTGCTCATATGTTTTTTATACCAGCTTCTGTCAATGCTTCTAGAGTTTGCTGTGAGTCAAACATCTTCAACACATTTGATATAGTGGGTAATTTCGAAGTGTGACATAGCTTGCACTCATGCCTATCTGAGGGGTAGTTTGTTCCATAGATTAGTGTATCTCACTAAGAAGAAATTCGATCCAGTTTTATGACTTGCAAGCTTTGTGCGCAGCAAGTAGCCGCCATTACGTATGGGGTAGACTGCACTCTCCCGTAGTTCAAGTGCGGTGGTATCTGTGTAAATTCGTTGGTTTATAATATTGTAGAAGAGAACGAGGTTGTTCTTTAAGCGTCTCAGCCAAAGAGGATCCGGTTGAAGTTTTCGACAGCGATCATAATAACTCAGGTTTGAGCAGCACCCCATGGCCAGTTTGGTAAATGATCATTGGACATTTTCTAGAGCCGTTCTGTCTTTCTTTCTCATTTGGCTGTAAACGATAGTACAATATTCCAGAGTCGGTCGTACGACTGTCTTTGATGACTCAAGTCGGGATATAGCTCTGGTGATATATCTGCATAACTACCTTGCTTTCGCAACGTGATAAAGCACATGTTCGGAGAAATTGAAAGAGTTGGAGTACCTAAGTACTAAGTCTCGAACTGAATCAGACGTTTCCGGCAAACGTGATAGAACCTCCTGGGACGCGGCATCTGTGTAAGTACTTGGAATTTCACTGCGGAGAACTTCATTAATAAACGTTCACTAGCTATATTTAGTGCGGATAGGTCTTCACAGTTGCTTGCCAGACCCATTTGTAAGTTGTCCGGATGAAATGAATAGACCAGTTTGACGTCATCTGTAACCAGAAATGGGCGTCCATGTTTGAACGGGTCGCATGTGTTGTTTACGTAGATATGAAAAAGTAGTGGTCCGAGCACACTTCACTGGAAGACGCCGCTGGTTATTTGTTTCAGTGTAGAATATTGCTGACCGATTCTTACTACCTGGGTTCGACCGTTTAGGTATGAGTCGAACCAGTTTAGCAGAGGATTTCCAATTCCATATGACTCTAGAGCAGACAGCAGTGGCTTGAGCGACACGGGGTTGAACGGCTTTTGTATGTCCAAAAGGATTATAATGATTACCATTCCTCTGTCCATCATAGTCGTGACCTGATCGAGGTATTGTAGCTGGCATGTAACGCAGGAGCGTTTTGAGAGAAAGCCATGTTGTGAGGGGTTGATCAGATCCAGTCTTGTAAGATATTGAACAATGTTCTTGACTATTCCCTCGAGGGCATTAGAACCAGCAGAGGTGTGATTTATTGGGTGGTAGCTTGGTATTTTATTTCTCGGGCCACTCTTGTGCCTAGGCATTTTAATGGATGGTTGCCGTTGAGATGGAAAGCAGACGGTAGTGAAGGTGTGAAGATGTTTAATAACAATAGAGCGAGATTTTTTCCTCCGAGTTTTATACCAGTTGGGGAGATGCCATCTTGGCCCGGACGAGTTGATGGTTTTATGTATACGATGGCACTTTGGACCCCTTCCAACGTCACAGGGATATTACAGCGTAGCTCGGTGCTTCTTGTTGAAAGTGGAGGATGAAACGGCTGTGTTGGGGACAAAGCAGGAGGCATTGCCGCCTTCAAAAGTCACCTGCCCGTGGATGACGGACTGACGATTCAATAAGCAGGATTATACACTGCCTATTACCGCACTGAAGATGCCACCTCACATGGTGGTGAAACGTATGCGATCCCTTTACCAAGCTCGGAAAAACGATCAACAAGTGATAAATGGGAATTTTCCAGTCACTGATAGCGATCTGAGTTTCTTTAGTTTGGTTTTGGCTTTGTACAGAAGCTTTTCACCATTATGTCCAAGGGTATTTCTCCATACGGTAAGTGCCAGTAGATCCACACCAAGGGCAATATTGTTCATAAACCCATATGTAGCCACAGTAGGGTTGTGAGTTAGGAATGATGTATTCCAACCTAAGGTGCTGATAACTTCATTAAATGAGTTCCAGTCCACACGATGGAGATTGCGAACGGGTGTTAGAATTTTACTTGGTCGTTTTGGTGAATCATTAGTCATATCACAAAGTGCCGTGTTGTGATCACAGCCAGGTAGTGGAATACCAATGAATATATAAGGGTAAGAGATCCCCCTCGTGAATACAAGGTCTAAGCTAGTGGTAATTCTGGTTGGCTCTCTGACATGCTGGGTCCAGTCATTGAGGTGAATACATGAGATGATTTCCTCAATCCCCGTAGTGTTTCTGAGTGTAGGCAGCATCCAGTTAACATGTGGCAGGTTGAAATCTCCACACATAATTTCGGATGTGTATGTGGTGCTGGAAGCAGCATTGATTGCATCGATTAGCTTTTGGGTTGCCAGTTGAATAATGCAGGGGGTGGTGGTGGGTAAATTTTGCCTTGAGGTAGATAGGGGTTGCACCCTCTTACCTGTAAGTCCGTGTGGCCTACCACCATTTTGTTTGCTAATTCGGTGTCGCACACATAAGAGTTTTGGCATTTTGAGGTTGCGAGATTTGGAATCGTAGTCAGAGACATTGTGGGTAAGTATTTGGTCAGCTCTCTGCTACTTATCCCGACAACTGTCGCTGTTACATGTGGAGGCTTGAAGATGTACACTTTTTCAGTTGGTCCAGCTGCATATCATTACGTTCTTGTAGTGGTCGCTTCAGATCTACTAAGCTTTGAGTGATAATGGGATAAATTCTAGCAGGATGTTTTCTCCTGTTTTTGCATACGCCTCGGTTGGTCGGAGATATGCCATAGTTTACTTCATTCGGGTTGGACTTAGATTTTTTTCGTGATGTCAATGTTACGATCTGAGTTTCTCAGGTACAGTTACTATCAACTTTTGTAAAGGCTCGCGGCTTGGAGAAGGGACAAAGGAGTTGAGTGTGTGGTCAGCAGGTGTCTGCGTCGTTATATTTTCAGCTTGGTTGATATTTTTAGGTATGGGCACATAACTATTGCTGTTTTTGAACCTCTCATGAGGCCGCTGAAGACTGAGATGCTATTTATCGCCTATTTTGGACGACGCGGTTGACTTATCAGTGGACATTGCTGATGATACCGTAAGTACTGGGTTCAACAGAAAGAGCATGAGGTGTATGATGAGCGGAGGGGTTTAGTTTCATTATTAGTCACCTTTGAAGATGCGTGCACGGGGCAACAGGCACAATACAAGTGGCGCATTGAAGCGCGGAGGCCACAGGTTACTTACGTCACACCGCTAAATCGTATGTGCGCCGGTGGACATAGACACCTTCACTGGTGCGATGATAGCAGCGCAGAAAATCTTCCTGGTCTCCTGCGATTTTGATGGCCAACGTATCAATGTGGACAATAAGATTGTAATACAGCTGATATATGAGTTGTCTTAGTGTTTTTTCCACGGCTAGCCCGCAGTACGCCTCAAAGCAACGTGTAAAAGTTACACTGAGTATTAAACTAAATAAATAAACTGTATATGGCTCGACGATGCGAGAAGCCGTTTCCAGAAGGGACGGATCAACTAATGGTACAGCATTTTCATATCATGGTATAATAAATTTAAAAAATGTGAACACAAAATGAAAATTTGTGTAGCGCGAAGCGGTCCAAAATATTTACATTCCTCTTGTTCTATCGTCTGACAAGTTTTTAGCAGTCACATGAGAGTTGATCGCACACGAGAAAAAAAGAGAATAAAGTGCTGCGGGCCAACAAAATATAACCACTTGTGCACTTGACCACATGCATTTTCAGGCACCATGAACTCCGTTCTAAAAAGCGTTATCTAAGGTCTGTGCTGTTCGAAACATTATTATCACATTTTGAACGGTTAAATAATCTTTTATCGAAAGCCTAAACAAACGTAATGTGCAACAAGTTCTGATAGCTCTTGGAAGTTTGTTCCAAAGCTTTGAGGAGTGTAGTAAGAAGAAACGCTCCCTAATTCGCGTATTGAACTTTGGAATCATGACCGTTGTCTCCTTATTTCGTAGCTCGTATCTAGTGTTAACGGCCATATGAACATAGTTAGCATAATTGTGCATGTGATGGTGAATTATTCTGTACAGGAAACACAAGTTCATCTTCATTATCCGTAGCCAAAGTGGGTCAAGTCCAAGTTTTTCACTGCGCTCTCTGTAGGTCATCTTGGAGGAATATCCGCACAGCTTCTTTGTAAAGCGTCGCTGTACCCTCTCAAGAGCATGCTGGTCAGATTTCCACAGATTCGACTGTAGTAGTGAGCAGTATTCCATGCCAGGTAACACATATGTTTTGTAAAGCCAGATACGAGATTCTGTGAGTTGAAATTTATGACAGATATAGCCAATAGTCTTCATGGCTTTCGAAACTTGGAAGTCACAATGTTCCGAAAAGTTGAAGGTAGTGGAATACCGCACACCCAAGTCGCGAATCACTATGCACTGTGATATAAACGTGCCTTGTAATAATAGACTGTCTGGTGGAACTTCGCATTTGTACGACAGAATATTACACTTGTCCACGGAAAAGGACATCTGCCACAGTTTGCACCAGGTTTCAAGTGCCAATAGATCTTCCTGAATGTGGCACAAGGCTGCGCGGGTATCTGCACGTTCTTGTGAGTAGACGATTTTAATGTCATCAGCAAACAGAAAAGTAGCACCATGTCTTATTCTATGAAATACATCGTTGACGTAGAGGAGAAAAAGAAGTGGACCAAGTACACTTCCCTGAATTACTCCACTGGTGACTGCTTTCGGTTTAGAGACACGGTTGCCAATACGCACCACCTGATGTCTGTCAGCTAGGTATGACGACAACCAAGAAAACATTGGTTCTCCAATACCTATTTCCTTCAGTTTGAGGAGTAGTCTTCGATGCGGTACTCTGTCGAATGCTTTTTGCATGTCTAAGAACAGGACAATAACACTGTTGCCTTTGTCTATGGCAGCCGTTGTGTTGTTTAAGAATTCTGTCTGGCATGTCGCACAAGATCTGCCCTGCAAAAAACCGTGTTGTGAATTGTGGATGACGTTTTTCTTATTCAAGAAAATAAGTAATTCCACTTTTACTATCCTTTCCATAATTCTAGATATTACAGGTGTGTGGTTGATGGGGCGATAGTTTTTAATTTCGTGAACGTTTCCATTCTTATGCCGCGGGATAACAACGGAAGTCTTCCAGTGATTAGGATATACTGCACTGTTAAAAGAGAGCGTAGAAATGTAGAGCAATAGAAGAGGCAAGTCGCTCCCACCGCTTTTTAACAAACAAAGGGGAATTCCATCAGGTCCTGGGTAAGTCGAGGAAGACAAGCGGGAGACTTGACCGAAGATTTTTGCCAAAGTGAATTCCACTGTGCATAAACTTTCAGCAATGTGTGGTGTGACAAGCGCTGGTGTGGCTAGCAGTTCATTAACCATTGATTCGGCGAAATAGGCGCTGAAAGCCTCACAAATTTCACCCGGAGCATCAAGGTATGTGCCATCCGGCATAGTAATAAAATTGATGGAACTACTGCGACGCAAACCTCTGGCACGAAACAGTTTGGACAGTTCCGTTGTTTTACTCGGGCCATTCAAAGCTTTTTATTCTTCTAATATGAGATTGCGAACATTTAGATGCCCGAGTTCCTCGATGATCTTTGCCTGCTGCAGTATTAGTGCAAAGTCTGCTGTTAATCTGAATTTCCGCCGGATCTTATGAAGCTTGCGTGTGACACCTAACACTTTGCGATCGAGTTTTTGTTTTCTTAGGCGGGCACACTTTAGAGGCACTAATGAATCAATGCAAAGACCGATGATATCATAGAACACGTCTGCTGCTTTTTGAGGGCATGGAGAGAGGAAGAAATCATCCCAGTTCATCGAACGAACCATATCCTTAAACGTGTTCCAGTTGACGGAGTTGAATAAACGATAGTGCAGTGGGTGTGGTTCATTGGCCATGCGTAATCTTAAACAGCATTTGACCACCCGATGATCGCTCCCAGGGAATTCATTAAGGACCGTTACATTAATAGCAGGTATGCCCAGCGAGAAAATGAGATCAAGGATGCTGTTTCCTCTGGTAGGTTTGGAGACATGTTGTTGCCAACCATTCATATGAATACAAGAGATAAGATTATGAAATTTCAGAGGAGCAGTTCCTGCAGACCATGCAATCGATGGCAGATTGAAATCACCACCGATAATCTTGTGTTTAAACGGAAGGCTTGTGGCACATTCAAATGCAGACGTCAAAACTACTAAATCTTCTTGGCTACAGTTTGGCGTGCTGTATATACAACCAACAAGCAGTTGCTGGTGTCTGATCGTTATCGTAAGCCAAAGTGACTCTTGCACATTATTCAGCACTGGATTCTCGAATGTCGTTGCTGCCAGCGATTGTTTCGCGCAAAGTACGCATCCTCCTCCTCGACGACACTGCCGATTTCCCATAAACATATCATATCCGAAAATGGTTAGCTGGGTGTTAGACATGTCGTCATGGCACCACGACTCAGTTATAAATATTATGTCAGGATCGGTCACAGAAAGAAATGAGCGTAGTATGTGGATCTTGGAATGAAGCGAACGAATATTAATCAAAAATATTAACTTACATGCGAGATGTGAAGAACGTTGTTTATACTGCTTTATGAACATTCGGTCTGATAGCTTTGTGTCTGTGTCCATGCTAAAAATTGGTGAAACAAGGCGTGGATTGACACTTTCGTTGAAAAGGGATTGGGAGGCAGCCACAGGGGAGGGGGTTGTGACTGAGTATGGCCCTGTAGAAAATGGGATACGGGGGCGGGTTCATGGTAGGCATAGCAGCTCATGCGGGCAGGAGGAATATACAGCGGGCTTCCATGGAACTCGCTAGTAGACGCTAAATTTCGAGGCTGTGTCGCCTGCGTTTAGCAGGGGCAATAAAGTGAATGCTCAACGAGTCCCGTAGGCTAGTTAATAGGCTGTAGACCACAAAATCCAAAGAGTATGGTGAAACTACAGTTAGGTGTATACTAATGTTGCGGTGATACCATGAGGTGCTATGGGTAGAGAAGTAGTGATGCACAACGAGACTGAGAATGGGATGTCTACACAGGGAGCGGTTTACGGGCTCGTTGTACGCTGTCGCGCGCTACCGCAGATTGCGAATCGAGGAATGTCTTCCGACTGAGGACAAATGTGAATGAGTCTCGCTTATTCCGCAGGTGTGCTTAGTAGGCAGCCGCGGGCAATTAGCGCAGCATCTCAGAGCGTGGGAAGTTCGAGGCTGGCCATCTGGTTATGTATTAAATACCACAAATCCAATGTTTCCGGATATAGGATCAGTGACCACCCACTTTTTAACCGGAATAAAGTATCTAACAGAGGGTGGATGAACAACCTCGATTACTACTCGCTTCTGTGTGGACTACCATCAACCACTAAGAAGGCGTTTGAGCCAATTGGCTGTCGACTGTGTTCGCATTCAGCAACGAGTCGGCTGTTTCAGGAAACGTTTCAAGTTCCCTTTATTCCTATACTCGTACTATTCCGGCGACTTAGGTAGTTTGTTGTCACTCGAAAGCCGTGTTATCGGCATACCACGGTGCGCTACATACGGTAATCGCCTCACAGCTTTGCGGGTAAGGGATCAAAGAACTAAGGTGTCGGCTCGGGTTACAGAAGTTAACCCCGTTCCCTCACCTGGATAATTAAAAAGCTCTATGTGCGCACAACACACTTGGACATGAATTTACGTAATGCTCGGATCGATTGCAGAACACATGCACGCCAGACTTATCCGGAGACATAAGTGAAGAAACCGCGGACTAGGTTGGTGTACGAATTGTGTTTACTGCGCGCACAGAAGCAGCGCTACTTGTTTGGATTCTAACTAACAACTAATCCTGTGCAATTCAACTAGAGGTCTCCATACGATTGTGCAGCCGCGAGGCAACCAAACACTGTTTGTTTGGCGCAACAGTGCATGTTCCAACGAGTCGCAGCCCGAACTCAGCTAAAGATGAGTTCTACCGTCAACTCGGACCTATTCCATAAGAATCACCGCAAGTATATCGTGGTTCTCATCGGGGACCTGAGCGCACTGTTTGGTAGGCTCGAAGCTTTGGAACGAGATGTCGATAGTCTGGATTGTTATGGAATTCGCATGTCGGATTAAGAAAGAAAGAGAAAGGTATCAGCAGTACGTCAGTACGCAGTAGTAGTTATGTTAAAATGCGAACGCCCATCGCACATCTCCTATCGGGCAAGTCACCTGCAACTACCTGTTTACACTCCGCTCTGGGAGGGGGGAGTGGCGGAACCCTGTATATCGATCACGATGACACAGGCTCGAAAATAAATGCAATACGGTAAAAGTAATAGTCGGGTACACGGTAACTGGGATACTTGCACGTGAATGCTGTAATAAGTAGCTCTGGATGCCTCACGGAGCACAGTTGGTACGTCGCAAAATTTGCGATCATTACCTTCACCGCCTAGACAATAGTTCAAATATATATATATATATATATATTGTCCTGTGCTTTTGATGCCGCTTGTGCTTACGGTGTTCGTGTGGAGCACCGTATTGATGGTGGGTTGCTGAACATCCGTCATTTCGGTGTAAGAACTCTAGTCTGTGAGACAACTATCCGAATGTTGCTGTTTGCTGACGACTGTGCGTTGTTTTCACACAGCGCGGATGAGCTGCAGCATATGACTAGTGCTCTGGCTTCGACAGCGGCCAAATTCGGGCTCACCATCAACATAAGCAAAACTGTCTGTCTCTTTCAGCCTTCACCGGAGGTGCAATCTTCAATATTGCCGCGAATCAGCATTGGTGCTGAAGTATTAGAAACCACCTCCCGCTTTTGCTACCTTGGTAGTGTGATGTCGACTGATCAGCAGCTACACATGGAGCTGCGTATCCGCGTGTCGAAGGCAGCGGCTGCATTCGGGAAGCTAGAGTACCGAGTGTGGAACAACCATCAGCTTACCATTGGCACGAAGCTGATGGTGTACAAATCCATGGTGCTGTCCGTTCTTCTATACGGCAGTGAAACGTGGACGATGTACCGTCGGGATGTGCGATATCTCGAGCGGTTCCATCAGCAGTGCTTGCGACGGATTTTGCGCATCGGTTGTGGCGACAGAGTTGCTGACACGGAAGTGTTCCGACAAAGTGGAGTGTATACAGTGGACTGCATACTTTTGCTGAGACATCTGAGATGGCTCGGTCATGTGAGCCGTATGGATTCGACGCGGATACCGAAACAACTCTTATATGGTCAGCTAAGTATTGGGAAGCGGCACGTGGGGAAACCAAAGTTACGTTACCAGGACATGATTAAAGTGAGCCTCTCACGTTCTAATCTTGATTGCAGATCATGGGAATCGAAGGCATTTGATCGGCGTGCATGGCGCGATCTGATCACGAAAGCAGTTGCCGAGGTGCAGGTGAGAGCCCTCATGCATGCAGAGAAGAAGCGGCAAGTGCCAATGGGTTGTACTTCATCGACATCAAGCGCATGGTGCTGTAGCACATGCGGTCGCGAGTGCCTGAGCCAGGCAGGCTTAGTGAGCCATGAGCGAGGCCACTTGGGACCACTAGCGAAGCGACGACGGGTCATGCACAGAACGTAGGCAGAACCAGCGCAGCGTTTGTAGGTACGCTGCATTCGATTTTACTAACCGCGTGCTTGCATGCTAAGTCTCTTTATTTCAGGTGGTGGGTTTTCAATTTTGTACTAATGCTTTTCTTTCTCAAATAAATGTCCACATGTACGCTCTTCTATAAACCTGCACAACTCGCTTAAGCCAATTGTGGTTAACTTTGATAACACTTTGGTGTTTGTGTCGTTTCCGTAAAATATGGTTCCTAACCTCCTGAACTTATCTCGCATCCTTTGTTAACAACTTATTTCATATGCTCATTAAGTTAATATTTTTGTCACGTTTCCTTATGCATTACTCGATTTATTTTCTTTGTTAGCTTTCTCTCAAGTGATTGGCTGTTGCTTGGTATCCCCGGTGTGGCTGCGCTTGATGTGCATGTTGACAAGGTGCCTACCTGTCTATTACCCACTACCACGTCCATACTGGCTCTAGGAGACAGTTGGTCGTTGCTGGAGGGGACGGGGTGCACAGTTCTTGTGGCCGTGTTAGGATCAAAGAGTGGTTCCATGCACTCAGTGTGGAGCGAACTACGGTCCAGCCACCGCCTTGTGTGCGCTTGATTCCTCAAATACAGCGTGCTTGTGTTTGCCTGTGAAGGAGTGTGGGCCGACTCCGTTGATGAAACGTGGCTCCCATCCACATGCCTCCCGGTCTTATTCCTTCGGGTTTACACTGGATATGGGGTGTGTGGTTGGAGCTGTGGGTGGTGCAGCGCAAGCCACCCATGGTCCCTGTGTAGGCGCAGGCGTCCTGTGGCTGGCCACAGTGACAGGCAAATCCGAAACCGAATGCCGCCAACCATTTATATATATATATATATATATATATATATATATATATATATATATATATATATATATATATATATATATAGCGTTGTTATTAATCGGCCGTCTAAGTACCTGGCAACCGTGCTTGTGCATATCTCAACCTTAAACTCCGCTTTCAACCGTAATCGAAGAGCTTCAAGGGTGACTGTTGGCTCTGCAAACACCCAATGAACCAGAGCGTCGACATGACTTCTTGTCAACGCTCTGCAGCAAACCCCTCCATGCTGTCCCCTAAGTTCGGTTGACTACCACATACGAATCCAACTGCGGCAGGTTTTCACGTGTACGTTAAGCACACTAGCAACCCGCTTCCAATCCACTCCCTCCTCATACGTTTTCATTATTCTGCTTTTCACTTCCATGGAATGGTTAGCATACGGTTCTCTTCGTGTCATCGCTTTTCGGCAAACTGCACGTTCACAGTGTCACTGAAAACTCATTCCTCTACGTCTCATATTCCCACCCTCCCCCAAATTGCTTGTGTATTGGGCTCGACCGTTTGCCTGTCCTACCTCGCAAAACTGGCTGTCTCATTGACCCAAACCTGCTAAGCTCTTTACGTCCAGTCTCATGCCTGTCCGCGTTGCCTATTCGTCATCGCAACAAGACCCCGTGTGCATGTGTTCTTTGTTTGTGGCCACGGAACATAGCTGTCCCCCTACGGTGACTTGTGATACATAAGGGCTATGGACTGTGGAGTCTACGAACCGCATAGACTCTGGAGCCAGGTGTTAATCCGTGAGGGCGTGTATATCACCCTTGCCTCTAGTGCAAGGAACGCAGGAATCTAACTCATGGTACTTCGTTCCCTCCTGCAGCATACCGGTTAGATTTGTAATCTCGGTTTCATTAGTGGTGTTAATCAAACCTGTAAGGTAGATGGAAGCGGACGATGTAACGCAAACTCCAGATGGAATGCGGTTGGCGACGACCGCACCACATAAACCTAGTGTTTTAAAGGACACTTCGGGGAGTCCAGATTTCGGTTAAGGTTGCCACCAACATCAGAACACACCATAGGACTATGGTGCCAGATAAAATCAACGTGGCAAGTATGTTGTATGCGCTTAGGCGACGCGCTTTACTCTTCAGTTGCGTCTGTTCATTCGATAACTGGCAGGTCTGTCTTTCCGTCATTTTACCAGTAACCGAAAGCACGTTAAGAAGTTGCTATTCGGTTGCAACTCATTTTCACTTGGGCAAGTGAAGCGTCTCACACTAATAATTTCATCAAAGAGGTTGAATTCTGTAGTCAGATTAAAATGTGACCGCACAGCGGACAAGTCGCCTGCAACCGACCTGTTTACACTTCCTTCGGAGGGGGGGAGGGGAAACGGAACCTGTGAATCGGTCACGATGACAGGGCTCGGAGATAAATGCAGTATGATAGAAACAATGGTAGGGTAACCAGTACCTCGGATGCTTCGGCGTGAATGCTGGAAGGAAATCAGTAGCTCTGGATGCCTCAGGGAACACAGGCGGTGCTTTGCAAAATACACGGTCACTGCCATTAGGCTCCGCCGTCTTCCATGGTGAGCTGTTTGAGCTCGGTGTTGAGATCTTAGCGTAAAGATACAGTAATTGTATCGTTATCTTCCATAAGTTGAACGCCGAGCGGAAATCTGTCGGTTGATGTGCCTAGTGAACATACAGATGGTATTAGCAGATTTGTGCACGGCATTCCAGATATGTGTCCAATGCGCCTCAACATCTGACTAGAGAGCTACCCAGAATAGCTGACGAATTCCGCAAGGCACCCAGCTTATGTGAAACAACAAGTTTGCCTACTTCTAGCTGTGTCCGATGATGCTGCTAGGTGCCAACAAAATGCAGGACGATTCCAGTACACACAAGCGCGTGATCAGAAGTGAGGTAAGTACTTCAAACTGATCTGCTGTACGTTAAACAGCCTCGTCAATGGTAATCGATCACCATGTGGTCAGTCCGTATCCACGACCGTGAGCAGCACAGATCTGTCGCGGTCGACCTCCTCAATTCCGTAGCCTAAAGGTAACGAGCTAGTATCGTAAACTGACGACGCAGATTGAGTCTGCGTAGGGACCGGGCGACTGTCAGAGCACCCTTAGCCCATGTGCGACCGGTGGTGATTGCATGGCAGCATGGTGTCGGTGCAGCGTAATGATGATGCCTTTCTAATGCTGATACCTTTCTCTTTCTTTCTTAATCCGACATGCGAATTCCATAACAATCCAGACTATCGACATCTCGTTCCAAAGCTTCGAGCCTACCAAACAGTGCGCTCAGGTCCCCGATGAGAACCACGATATACTTGCGGTGATTCTTATGGAATAGGTCCGAGTTGACGGTAGAACTCATCTTTAGCTGAGTTCGGGCTGCGACCCGTTGGAACATGCACTGTTGCGCCAAACAAACAGTGTTTGGTTGCCTCGCGGCTGCACAATCGTATGGAGACCTCTAGTTGAATTGCACAGGATTAGTTGTTAATTAGAATCCAAACAAGTAGCGCTGCTTCTGTGCGCGCAGTAAACACAATTCGTACACCAACCTAGTCCGCGGTTTCTTCACTTATGTCTCCGGATAAGTCTGGTGTGCATGTGTTCCATGTGTCCAGACTAACACTCAGTCAACTTGTTCACCGCTGGCCGGGCTAAACTACGGTCAAATGTTGCAACCGAAATAATGATAAAACTGCACACGTAGCTAATGGAAACACTGTCCTGTGTGCAGTGTAGACAATTGTCGGTACTCGTGTAAATGTAACAACATATTCACAGTGAACCCAAGGATCAAGGGTGCGAGCTAGGGAATGCACCACATAGTGAATGTGAACGGCAGTATTATTATTTACGTATCCTTGTGTGTCGATGATATCTTCAAAGTGGGTAGTTTATAGCGTTCTGATGTTCGCATGGCTGCAGTCTGAAAACCCTAATTGTGAGAAATTTGCGGTTTCGCAAGCTACATTTCCCGAACTCAGATAGATGGTAGTAATTAACTTAAAATTCCGCTTGTGTGTATCTGATGTCCTGTCAGTACCAAGTTTAACAACGATAAGCGGTATAAAAGTTGAAGTAACGGATTCTTGCGCACCCAAGCCCTGTTGAGAGATATATGTACCGTACACAACCCGGCTGCTTGGTAGTATTTCGCACTTGCACGACAGGCAATGACATTTGTCACAAATGGCACCAGGATTCAAGCGATGATCAGTCGTCGTGACACTTGATCATCCTGTCCACGGTATCGGCTCAGTGTAACACTTAGTCAACAGGACAGCTTTTTCGACGGGGGTTTCAGACACTGGGTGAGCACCGAGAAGACATCCAGGATAACAAAGCAGGCCAGGAAAATAGATTCGAACCAGTGGCCTTATGATTGCAAACCAGGCGTGCAGACCACTCGGCCACCAGGCTTCCCGGTCTCTTTTCAGGTCAGCAACCAGTTTCGCCCTGAAATCTTTGCGAGTCTCCTTGTGTTCGCTATCAGCCGGAACACGCGGGCAAGCATCCATAAGTTCCTGAGACTGCGTAGTGACCCAATGTCTAGGTTGGCAATTTGATTTGCCACATTAAGACATACCCGCTGCTAGCAAAGTCTGCCGGATTTTCGACCATTGATGTTCAATTGCGTTCGATGAGCGCTTATTCAGCTCGGATGCCAACGTCTTCAAGTAGTGCACGAAAAGTGTGCCTGTACATTTTGAACACGAGTAGTTTAACAATTCACATAGCTGCATTCAAGACAGCACTCTAAAATTAAATCTGTGATTGTTGTTATGTGAAACGAAATATTGAATGGTAATTTCAATTGCGGGCTTTACAACTACGACAGCGGCAGCAACTGTACGTCCGCCGCGGACAGCAAAAGTAGTTGCTACGCCACTGTATCCACGCCAAACACACCCCCATTTGTTTACGCACGCTGTTGGGTCAAACAAGGGATCGTCCGAACAAGCAAGACTGTATCCAAGTCGTACTGGACAGCTATTCGGGCCTTTCTGGAACGCAAATTAAATTGGGCTTACTGTAGGAATGGTTGCTTTTAAATCTAAAGTACAGCTTCAGAACCGGCTGATGTGGGTTCCGAACTTGACAGACCAACTTCCAATCGGGTAACGAATTAACGCGCCAGTGCACTCAAATACAGCGGATAGACATCGCACAGAGATGGTTCTTATTAAACACGCGATTCATTCGTTCAGCTTTAATGACGACATCTTGTCTGGCAATGGAGGCGTTTGCGAACTCGCATCTGCGCATCTATCAGTTCCTCACTCTTGGAAAAGGCTGACATGACGTGCGTAGTAACTTCCTATTCACTACTACTCAACTATCCACGCTAATATCCCATACTGTGATATATCTGACGGTTGCTTCACCCGGCAAGCTCACTTGGTCCTACAAAGCGCTTTCCAACATCCTAGTTTTCCGAACAAAGAAACTGTATCTACCTTATCTCAGACTTATCATGAAAGAGTACAGTGCAGCGAATACCAGCACGAAAAGGACCATAAGTTGAACATATCGCTCGGGCATGGCGCACTGGAAGCCGGTCCCGTGTCACTCCCTTGCGATAGGCATCAGATATCGCTTCAACCGCCGTACCAACACAAACTTACGTATGTGCATACATATTTTGAGAACACTGTGAATACTCACACGTCCCTACGCACTGCCAGTGACGTGCTATACAACCAGATACGTAAAAGAATAGGCCAGCAACGTGAGCAAAACATGTCATCTTTTTCTAGATAATTAGGAAAATGTACACACATATGTCGAATAGCATTATGACATCCCACAACGCTGATATCCTTGGTTGCTGCTCTGGCAATGTGTTCAAGGAACTGCAGCATCCATTCCATCTGCGTCATGAGTTTCTGGGGATCCCCGGCCAGAAGTTCCTCGTAGTGCACTCTCATCTCACTCTTCACTCTGGCCTTCACCACCTGCCAAACATTCTCGATCGGATGGAGGAACGTAGAGTATGGGTTGAATCTCAGAATGGTTACACCATCGGATCCATCTACTGACGACAGTTCTTCCAGTCCTGTGTGACATGGTGCATTATCACATACCACGACAACCTGCCGGAGCTCCATCTCCCGTTTCAGGTTGTCTAAATAGCTTCGCAGCCATTCGAGAGATAGGGGACCTGTAAATGAGCCTCTCCGGGTGGTCATCGACACTTTCCCATCCATTGTGAGTGCACCGATAAAAATGCAAATTGAGGCCTCTATTGTGGGCAACTTTGCAACAGACCCTCACTCCTCTAGGCACCAAAACACGAGTACGTTTGCAGTAAACGTTGAATTTCGCTTCGTCGATCCAAATGAAGAACTTGTCATCGCCCTCAAGTTGGAGAAACTGCTGAACGAATTCCCTGCGTATCCCTTTGGTTCGCTCATTGTTCATTCCCTCGGGAACCTGATAGATGTTCGTCATAGTTATCAATCGACCATACAGGTGCCGTGCGATTGTTGACTTCGAAATGTCCTTGTCCGTTTCTGCTCGTACTCGTACTTGCATGTCCCGTAGCGTATGAGTTGAGTCCCTTGCGATCCAATCCAGTATGTCATCTACGTCTTCGTCCGACAAAATCCGCTTACGACCGCGCGCCTGCGTAGTACTCGGCACCTGATCAAGAGAACGACGAATACAGTAGTAGGCTGTTTGATATTTGACGTTGTTCACTGTTGCCACTAGCTGCCAGTCATCACCGTTGACGAAAGCGCCCAAAATTCGGTCAAGAATGTCTGATGAGATACGCTGTCGAACGCGAGAACGCATGCCCACAACGTTAGTATCACAGACATGGTTTCGGCCTTGCACTTATGTTCCAGCTGTTCATCGCTCTCAGACCAGTTGTGATCCATCGTTTCGGACGTGAGGGGGGCGCATTCAAGCCCGTTGCACCGTCGAAGTGCATGCCTCTAGGGTTCATTCACAGGTCTCACCCAGTTAACGGGAAGCGCGCTCATCTCCCCAGACTAACGCACCGAACCTTGGCATCAGGCCAATGAGAACACACTCAAAGTCAGAGGATTGGCTCTGAGCGGCTGGCGAATCGCACAGCGTTTTGTAACATTTTTGACTTTCTTTGTAAAGTTTTGGACTTTGCAAAATTTTGCTCCTTCTTTGCAAAACTTTGGATCTTTTATGCAACTTCGCGGGAAATGTTATAGATTCAGCTGCTTGCCTAGAGATTCTTTAGTTGATTTTATCATTTCTAGACATCTTGATGCCTGAAATGATTTTTCTTCTAAGATACTAACTGACAGATTTCATCCACTTCACAATGATCTTTCCAAAACGCTCCCTTTCACTTCTACTCGATCAAAATTAAGAATTTTATTCTCCCGCAAGCCATCGTATCGTAATACTGTTTTGCCCTATTTGTCACGTTCGCTTGTTGACACAGCAAAAATCACTAACATGCTGCACGACCACTTGTTGGAGTAACAGTTCTGTATTTTTCCCACTATTCTACCCAAGCATGTATACTGATATCATCATCCAGGTGTCTGCAGTGGTGGTGTAAATACTGAAAATGAACCCATTAGGGTTCATAAATCTTATTTTGACTTGAGTTGAACCGTCAAGAGCCGATAACACGGCTTTCGAGTGACAACAAACTACCTAAGTCGCCGGAATAGTACGAGTATAGGAATAAAGGGAACTTGAAACGTTTCCTGAAACAGCCGACTCGTTGCTGAATGCGAACACAGTCGACAGCCAATTGGCTCAAACGCCTTCTTAGTGGTTGATGGTAGTCCACACAGAAGCGAGTAGTAATCGAGGTTGTTCATCCACCCTCTGTTAGATACTTTATTCCGGTTAAAAAGTGGGTGGTCACTGATCCTATATCCGGAAACATTGGATTTGTGGTATTTAATACATAACCAGATGGCCAGCCTCGAACTTCCCACGCTCTGAGATGCTGCGCTAATTGCCCGCGGCTGCCTACTAAGCACACCTGCGGAATAAGCGAGACTCATTCACATTTGTTCTCAGTCGGAAGACATTCCTCGATTCGCAATCTGCAGGAACACGCGACGGCGTACAACGAGCCCGTAAACCGCTCCCTGTGTAGACATCCCATTCTCAGCCTCGTCGTGCATCACTACTTCTCTACCCATAGCACCTCATGGTATCACCGCAACATTAGTATACACCTAACTGTAGTTTCACCATACTCTTTGGATTTTGTGGTCCATAGCCTACCAGCCTACGGGACTCGTTGAGCATTCACTTTATTGCCCCTGCTAAACAATACTCAGTGTAACTTTTACACGTTGCTTTGAGGCGTATTGCGGGCTAGCCGTGGAACAAACACTAAGACAACTCATATATCAGCTGTATTACAATCTTATTGTCCACATTGATACGTTGGCCATCAAAATCGCAGGAGACCAGGAAGATTTTCTGCGCTGCTATCATCGCACCAGTGAAGGTGTCTATGTCCACCGGTGCACATACGATTTAGCGGTGTGACGTAAGTAACCTGTGGCCTCCGCGCTTCAATGCGCCACTCGTATTGTGCCTGTTGCTTCGTGCACGCCATGTGTCTACAGCACGCTATAGATCGTAAGGACAAGCGCCTGGAGTTTAGCTTAGTAATGCGGATTATCGGCCGTGTCAGAAAGCAAGTAGCCAGTGACTATATTCGATAACACGCTCTGTTGTAATGGTGTTGTGAATCGCGCTCAAATTCCTTATCATACACTGACCTCATTTCCTCTTAGCCTGCCGTGGATAACCTCAGATGTTTGCGAGTTACTACCCCCAAGTCCCGTTATGTAATCCGGCACCGTTCATGTGACAAGTCTCACACGAGCAAACTCCGGGCTGCAGTGATTCCCCTACACCCCGCGTACCCATTGCTGTCTTCTATGCATTCGACATGCTATTGGCTGACAGTGCTTGGCTAAGGAACCAGCCGCACAACGGTGCGTGCATGTCACAGTCGCCTGATTCATCGGAAGGAGCAACCTGTTAGCATAGCAGATGGAGTTGATATCTGGTTAACTCAAGTTGTTACCTGTGTGGCCTAACATTACTGAGAAATGGTGTAGACTCAGTTGCATCCGAAATGCAATAACGCCTGCGTTGATCGTATGATGTTATCATTTTCAACCTGCCTGATATATCGAACATCGACAGAGTAGGAAATACGCTCTTAAAATCATGCAGTTTGGTTGGAGTCTCACATCAGTGCCTCAAGCGGAGGTTGTAGCAACCCAAAAGATATTTCTTGTTTTTTGTACACTTTTATCACTCAGTCATAAAATATTGCTTTTTGTTTTAATGCCGACTCTACGGCCATTATGAACTGCATCCGGCTCACCACATTTCTCCACGGTGAGTTCCGGCACTGACGTACGCTCTCGTCGCTTCATTCGTTTTCGTTCGATTGTAGCCTTCCGCGAATACAATCCGTTGTGCCCGTCTTTCTAGGTTTTCTGGCATCCCTACCAGCGCGAGAACACTCTCGGACTAGTAGAGACTAGTCCTATAAATTGGTGACCCCGATTCGCACGCGCGAATCTTCAACTTTTTTGATCGTCCTCGTTTTTCGGTGAGTTCGTTCCGAGTTGTCTTTTTTTCATAATCCCTGGTGGATTGTTTTCCGTCCATTTCGTTTTTTAAAACCATTCGTGTTATTTATATACTATGTCTGACGCTGATGTAAAACCCGGATCGGGCGGCAGCATGAATTTGCTCACCTTGGCTGTTCCGGATTTTATGGCACACAAGCCCAACGTCTGGTTCGCCATTTTTGAGATAGAGTTAGAAAACAGAGGGATCTCTTCCGACCAAGCTAAATACAACCAACTCGTCCCACGCCTTCCGCAACAGGTGGTGACATTGGTCGAAGACGTACTGCTTCACCCA
This sequence comes from Dicrocoelium dendriticum, assembly GCA_944474145.2. NCBI lineage: Eukaryota > Metazoa > Platyhelminthes > Trematoda > Plagiorchiida > Dicrocoeliidae > Dicrocoelium > Dicrocoelium dendriticum. The sequence goes on along the minus strand of OX104060.1, from coordinate 25,421,279 downwards.
CCTAAAGACGGTAAATACGAAGCAATGAAGCAGTTGATTCTAAAGGAGTCGCAACCCAGCGCTCGTGCTCGATTGGAGCAACTCTTTCATAGC
>OX104060.1:25356491-25421125 GCA_944474145.2 Dicrocoelium dendriticum | reverse complement strand
TGATGTTATAGTACTTGCAGGGAATATGAACGCATAACTAGGGCGTCTGAGCTCTTCAGAAGCTCAGCTGAGTGTTAATTATGGGCTTAACTCCCAACGGACTGACAACGGCGAGCGTCTGCTGCAACTGTGTGCGGAGCACCAGTTGTCTCTTAGTAGCACTGCTTTTGGACGGTGGGCACCGAAGTGCCACTTGGCGTTTTCCTGTAGCTGGCCAGCGATGGACTCAAATTGACCACACGGCCATGAGTTACAGGTGGCGTGGTTCCATCATGGATTGCCGCTCTTATTGGAATACCTGGATCGACTTTTATCATGGCTTAGTACGCTGTCGTTTCTCCATTATCTTTACCGGGAGGCGCATCAAGCGTCTTCTCGGATGGGCAACTGAGAAATTATCTGAGCCCTCGGTCACGGAAGCCTATCAAAACGCACTGCGTACCGAACTTTCGCTGTCTTCTCCTAATGACACTGAGCTGCAGTGGAATGGGGTGTCGGCCGCCATGCACGACGCAGGAGCATCTGCTTGTGGCACTGTCAATCGTCACCGCATCAGTCACTGGATATCCGAGAGGTCGGTGAACCTATTGGAATCTAAAAGACACCTCCCGGCTGGCTCTGAACACAGTGTGACCAGACGGGCTATTAGGCGTGAACTAAAGCAGATCCTACGTCCTGACAATTAAGCCTGGTGGATCAGTAGGGCTCAAGAAATGGAGGAGGCAGGAGCAGTAGTCATTTACCACAAGCTCTTCCAGCTAATCCGCACCACTGGTTCCAGGAAACCAGGCGTCAGTGAGACAATCAGAGACAGCGCGGGTGCGCTGATACACAATAAGGAGCGCCGTATGGCTCGTTGGGCTGAACACTTTGAAGATCAGTTCAGGTGACCCCCTGCTCCCTGACCTCTTCCTACTCAGGTGCTGCTGGATGAGCCATGGACGGTTAGTTTAGAGCCTCTGTCGGAGGCCTAGGTCCGACACGCGATCACATCCCTCAATCGTTTTCGTGCCGCTGGCCCGGATTCCATCCCACCTGCACTATTTAAGGATGGAGGTGAGGTCCTCTGCAAAACACTGACCTCCATGTTCGAAGGTATCTGGAAAGAAGTGTCCCGGCTAATTGGAGCAAATCGATTATAGTGGCAATATACAAGAAGAGCAGTCGCACAGACTGTTCTAACCACGGGGGTATTAGCCTACACTAGTTGTGACAAAATTATGGGCGTCGATTATCGTTCGTCACCTCACTGTGGAACAGGTATCTAGGATTAGGTAAGAGCAGGCAGGTTTTCGCCCAGGATGTGACTGCATAGACCATACATTCACTTTGCGGCAGTTGCTAGAGCAGCGCCACGCATACCGCAGACCGACAATAGCTATGTTCCTCGATTTCAAGAGTGCGTTCGATTCAGGCGATCGATCGATTCTGTTCGAACTACTTGTGCGGGAAGGTGTTCTTACGAAACATGTGAACATCCTATAGCGTCATGATCGTGTGCTATATATCCTGCACGAGACGGCGAACCAAAGGCAATGGGTAGAATACACAAAAGTTAAGCGAGGGAAAAAGTTTATTGGACGGGAGGAGAGTTAGCTAATGCTAAAAATAGGGCACCGGAAGTTAGCTAGCTAGGGAGGATGTAGCTGGGCGTCGAGTGCTTGGACGGAGCATCGTTCGCAGTCGAGTCGCGTGCCAAAGGCGGATATCGTGTTCGTGTTTCCAACAAACGGGAACAACGTTCCAACAGGCAATCAGCCTAATTCCCTAATACATAAGGAAACTATAATTTGAATATATTTTAGAAGAGTTTACACAGTCGCACGGGGGAATCTCCAAGTCACTACAAGCCCCCCTTCTAGAAGGGAAACCGTGGGTGACCCTTCGATCTACGTGAGGACTGTCCGTCGCGGGCCATCCTTCTGCAAGACCAGGTCGTGTAACCTGATGCACCTGCTGGGTGAGAACCAGGCGATCGGACCCTAGCGGGCTTCCACCCGTGTCCTTCCTTAACGGTGCCAAGAACACCAAATGGGGAAAACTTCGTAAGCGTCAAATGTTCTCAAGTTCGTGAAGGTCAAATGTTCGCTTCAGGCTCGTCATCTTCTCCGGTTCATACATGGAAGATAAACGGAAAGAAGGGCAGTGACGGTGGAGGCGAGGGCAAAAGTTAGTGACACTTACCGGACGAGGTAGGCGTCAAGCAAAACGCAACTCGACACGTGGTCACAGATGGAAACTGTTCAGATCGAGGAGACTCCATGTGTATTCATATCAGGTTCTCTCCGCTCGCCTGGTCCATGACTGGAACCGCCTTCCGGCGCTCGTCGTTGGTGTGCAGTCCGAGGAACGTTTTAAGAAATTGTTAGATTCCCACCTGCTAATTGTGTCTGAATATTGCTTCTCAATACAGTTTTAAGGTTCACTGTGGAATCCTTCATTTGCAACGACCCCAGCAAGGTGCTCAATGACTGGGAAGTGACGGAGCTGACAAAGGGCTCTCCTTCTGCTCTCTATCACACAATAAAACAATGAAAGTTCATCAATAGGGTCCGGTATTCATGTTGAAGGAGGCGCAGAAATATTTTGTTAAACATTGCGCTGGTTTGAGAAAGGTTTGTTATGCTGCTGCCATCTGGTGCTACGAGCGCGATAATGCATTACACACGCTTGGTAGTTGTGCGACTTAAACAACTGATCAGTTCACGGTTTTTGAATCGACTGTCGAGAGCCCGCTTTCATCAGTGCTTTTTTTCGTCTAATAAGCCAGATCAAGCGATGTGACCAAATTATGATGTTATTCATATTGCGGTATGTTGCAATTCGATTTTTTGAACTAAGCATCTGTTTTTCGTGAAACAGCCTTTTCGCGACCTGGAGGAAAGTGTCTGTGTTTGATAGGAGGCAGTGCGTCGTGACAGAGATTGTTGTTGTTACATAGAACATCAGCTGCAGCTTGCGGGTCGTCGGTGAGCAAGTCCCACTAAACATGCCTGAGTAAATTAACGAACTACTCTCAGCCAATTGGTTCCCAGTGCCATGAGAGCATTTGTGGTTTGGATGCATTCGTTTTTGAGAGTCGGGCGTTATTTGTGAATAAAAAGGAGACAACCATGTGGTCACTACTAGCAAGGTGTTTCAGAACATCAGCGGAATCTGGTATTAGGCCAATGGTTAATAGCAGATCTAATATATCATTCTTTCTGGTGGGAGTTGTAACATGCTGTGTACATCCGTAGGTATATGCGGATGAAGCAAGATTTGCATACCTGGTGGGCACATGATTTGATATCCTCGAGATGTCCGGCATGTTTTAATCTCCACATGTCATTTTGTTCTTGTCCGGCTGGTCCGCTACTCAACGGAACACATATTGCAGTGCATTAATTTCTGCGGAATTGTAATTGTGGTGCATGAATACACACCCGATGATTAACAGGCTATTATCCAGTTGCACATTTATAAACACGGAGTGCTGGAGACACTTATGTGAGGTAATATCTACTGATGAAGCGTACAATGATTCATGTACATAGATATCGCAAACGCTATCTAGTCCAGACTTACGACATCCAGTATATGCATTGTATTCCAATATGGTGTAGTTCCACTCAGGAGTATCTTCCATTGGCCATGTCTTGGTCACGAGTATGATTTGTGCAACAGAGAGGGAAATAAGTGAGCGTAGAAAATTCATTTTATTTTTGAGGAAACATGCATTGAGCAGTAAAACACATCTGGATTAATGTTAATGGTTCGTTTGTTGAAATAGTGCAGGAGCATCTGATGGAAATGCATTGAACTCGCCGGTATATATATATATATATATATATATATATATATATATATATATATATGTATATGTATTCAGTCTCCCAACAGACATTGGGCCATCAGAACTATGCCAGAAGAAAAATGTAGCAAATCGAATCATGAAATGCGATAAAATATGGCAAACGATATGTTTGCTTTTACACACGCCATTTTTTTCTTTTTGTTCGTTTTTTATGTGCATTAAAAGGGGGATAAATAGCAGAACAACATTGACGCCACTGATGTCTCTTGCGGGCCATGGCATCCAATATTTCCAACCATTGCGATTCAGCATCTCGTGGTCCCCAGCCTGGAAGACGGATTGGTCCGACTGCTATCAAACTTGAGGTTGCCTTCTTCATGCTCCTTCTCCACGTCATTGGCTGTTCACCACAGCACTTTTCCATTTGCTCCTTGGGAGTGCAAATATCGGTCGACGTGGAAGGTAATGGGCTGGCATGCACAAAACATGCCCGAGCCAACACATGACATGTCAGAGAATAGCGTTTTGAAGACTGGCATTACTCTCTCCAAGCACTCGGTCTCGGACATCTGCGTTGCTTACGTGGTGTTGTCACCACACCCGAGCAATCCTTCGTAGACAGCGATTATAGAAGACTGACAACCGCTTCATGTCTTCCGAGCGAATAGGCGAAGCTTCACAGCCGTACAAGAGTACTGCATGGAGGGAAGCATTGTACACTCTGCCCTTGAGCTTGCGACTGACATTACGACGACGCCATAGGTGTCTCAGTTTGATGAATGCAAGGCGGACCTTTGCAGTCCGTTGTGAGACTTCATCTCCAACACCGCCACCAGCCGTGATGCAACTCCATAGATAAGTAAAGCAAGGGACTTCTCCAGAACATGTCCAGGAATGGTGAGCGAAAGTTCAGGTACCTGCCAGTCCTTGAATAGCGTTTTACATTTTCCCGGAGTGAAGTACAAGCTGTACTTAGACGCCCCCATCGCCAAGCGGTCCAAAGCGCTCTGGACGGTTTGTGGGTCGTCCGCTAGCAAGGCAATTTCATCGGCGTAGTCCATGTCTGTAACTCTGTCTCCAGGGTGGAGCTCAACACCGCAGTTCGGGACGCCCTCCAGTGCTCCTTGGACGACATCTTCAATGGCAAAATTGAGGAGAAAAGATGAAATAGGCCAACCTTTGCAAACACCGCTGGTCACAACAAACGAAGAAGAGAGCGTGCCGTAAGCCCTGACTTTGCTCGATGTGTGACTGTAAAGTTCTTTCTGGATGGTTACACACTTATCGGGCATACCTATCTTCATTAAACTGTTCCACAACGCAGATCTATCTACTAAATTAAATGCCGCTCGGATGTCCAAGAACACTACTATTATTGGCCGCTGGTGGATGTGACGGAGTTCGGGAAGTTGGCGGAGCGTGCAGATTTGGTCGATGCACTCGCAGCTTGGACGAAATCCGGCTTGTTCTCGGGAATACTTCTCTCTAGTCGTTTAAAGTCTGCGAAGTAGGACCGACGCGAAGAGTTTGAATGCGACAAAGATTAACGATATTCCGCGGTAGTCGCAGCAATAGTCGCGTGAATCGGAACAATGACCGATTCCCCCATAAGTCCGGAACTTTCTCCTAAGTTCAAACTTTTGTGAACAGCGATAGGATTTCGCTGACAAGTACACTCCCGCCCTCTTTGAATAGAGCCGGTGGTAGGTTGTCGGGATCCGGATCCTTGTGGCGCTTCAAAGATTGGATTGCATCTTGGATCTCTGCTTCATTTCGCGGCTGTGGAGACAGGTCAACTATCATCCATTGAGGCTGGAGGTGCCACGTGGGGCTGTGTTGGGTAGTTGAATTGAAGAGCGAAATGCTCTGCTCAGTGACCCAATCGCCTGTAAAGGTTGGTGATCTTTGTGCCGTCTGATTCGCAAATCGTCTGGCTGATAGCGGGGGAATTGCAACTGGTGGTCTTGATGATGCAAAGTAAACGACAGAACTTGCCAGCTGATGCAGTGGCTTCCATCTTATCAGTTTGTTTTGACCACCATCATTCACGATCAGAGCGAAGATTTGCTTTCAGCTGTTGCGTAGTAGATTGGCGGTGTTTGTTATGCTCTGCACCAGCAGGCACCACCCGTCGGCGATCCAGCAATTCCGAGGATCTTCCCGAGATCCAGCTTTTAAGAGTGGAGCGAGAGAAGCCACAGTTGGACAAACAGGGCGACAGCAAGGGTTATGGCAGACTTGACCAGTGTTGATCAACATCCAGAGTGGGAGAGAGAGCGAGATTTTTGAGAAGTCTTTGTTGGTACTCATTCTTCACCACTAGATTCTCCAACTTGTAGGTGTTCAGTCGGGTGTGTTTAGACCTGGGTGAACCACCGAAACGCATGCAAACGGACGCATGATCGGTATCGACGTATATTGACCATAATGATCGACAGTCTCGTACGCTGCCACGCTACCTCCGACTTATAGCTATGTGGTCAATCGCTGACCAGCGCTGGACTGATGATGGAGGGCGCCAAGTGGCGTACTGGTGTCCAGGATGACGAAAGCTCGCGCTGGAGAGGAAAAGCTGATGATCAGCACACAGACTGAGCAGTCTCTGTCCGTTGTCTGAGCGAGCATCATCATATCCATGCGGTCCCCGAGGTGGCGTTCATATGGCAGCAGCCGACCGACACGCGCGTTGAAGTCTTCTGCCAAAACAATGATGTCTGTTCTAGGAGCCTTTAGGAGCAGCTCGTGAAGGTTCTGGTAGAACTGGTCTTTGATTGTGTCCGAGTTACATTCAGTGGGCGCGTACGCAGAGATCACGAAGAGAGCACACTTTTCGACTGGACGTCTGCTAACTTTACAAGAGCCATAGAGCCACATCGCACAAAGGCGACTATTGATCGGAATCCAGTCAAGCAGAGCAGCCTCGGCTATAGCACTGAGGGCGATTCCGACACCCGCTTGCCCAGGTGCGGCGGACTCGGCGTCGCCAGAGAGACGAAGATGGAAGCGGGTGCGTAGGTGGAGCGGTGACGCCAGAAAGTAGACCGAGTTGAAGTCCTGGAGTCGCGTTTCACTCAGGCAGCAGATATCAATTTCAATGGTCGCTAGCGTTCGTGCAAGTCCAGCTTGCTGACCGATCTGCAACAATGTGCGTACGTTGAAGGCTGCAAGTTTGAACTGCGTTTCTGGTTGCAGGAGCAAAGATGGGAGACTTCGGGGCTGGCAGCTCTCTGTTGAACTCTCTTCGGTTGAGTTGGCAGATGTCAGGGGAACAGATTCATCTGTGGAGCTGGGGTTGATCGTCATAGATGAAGCAGGTGGAAATGCGTCTGAATTGTACAAGGGAAAAGTAGGTAAAATAGTAGCGTGTGCTTGTGAATTTGGTATAGTAGCTTGAGTGAATAGCATCGTAGCACCAAAAGAGCGTGTGAATAGTTGTAGTTGTAAGTCCATGGTTCGTCAGTATGCGAGATACTACCCGGTTGCCTAGGCCGATGTAGGTAGGTTGTCTTAGCGGACTACCGTCCCAGCCTTTGCCTAAAGGGCCTAGGCCAAAAGGCGGTATGGCGAGATGAGGGATTCGCACCCGTTGGTAGCCGGTGACTGGGCCCTCATTTCATACGCCTTTCGGATGAAGATAATCCATACCAGGGGCCAACACTTGAAGTTGGAGACAAGATCCGATGCCAGGATTGCTTGCCCGTGTACAATGTCTCCAACGGAGACAAGGGGCAGTGACTTTATTTACTGGAGAGTCATCCGACACGTCGCAGTGTTGTTAAACGGATATTTGTGGCTTTTTATAGGGAGAACGCTTGCCAGGCGAAAACCCATCACGTCCTGGAACGCTGCCGCCGAACCATTCGCCGGAAAGGGGAAATTCACGAACCGCCGAGCTGGTACCACGAGAAGGATGTTCGACGAGCCAGGCGAACTCGTCAGTGGACTTGAGCGTTATGGTGTTTAGATCGGAATTTTCTGCAGCACTGAGGTAGATGTGTAGAGTGCAAGTGAGTAAATACCTGTTGCAGTCGGATTTTCAAGTACGAAGTTCGGGAGTAAAAACGATTTATCATTTAGGATCCCTGGTAGATCGGGGGACAAGCAAGCATCTGGGGCATTGAATATAAATTACGACTGGCGTGGTACTGAACCATGGGTGTCATTTGAAGGAATTGCATAAATAGTGGTGACATATTTGGCATCCGTGTGTAATGTCATTGTTGGGAATGCCTGCAGAACCATCCCCGCTTTCACTAAAAAAGGGTCTCTGGAGAATGCTTGCTTAAGAGTAGCTGCGCAGATGTAGGGTGAAGTAGTAGGAGACGTTCTCCAATTGTTTTTACTTGTAGACTAGACTATAGACTAGGGAATGAAAAGCAGGAGTATACAGGGGATGATATTTCGTGGTATCTATCGGCTTGAGATTCGGCGTGATGCTATGGTGAAGAAGTTTTTGTACGATGCGCTGAATGAATTCGGGGATATTGCCGATTCTCTGTAAGTGCCGGTCATCGTAGTGTGCGACTTATCGACGTGTGACAGCATCCTGTCTCCACCATCCAGTTGTCCACCTGTAGATGTGCATTGGTTGTTGACAACGGTTTCGGATCTAGTACTAGTGCCCCTTTCAGTCACTCGTTCCTCTTGTTGAGGTCCATTTACGGGTCCTACTCACGAAGCGTTCAGTTTGCGCCGATCGCTGGTCATTACACTTGTAGTGGCTATTACATTCAATAGCTGTGGTTTGAGGGGTTTTGTAATGTTGGCGTTAAGAAAATTCGACGTTGTTACTCCGAGGCTCGCGCAGTCGAGGTCTACGCCAACGCAGTTGCTTTCTCCATCGAGTGTTACTGCTTACTGGGTTGCTGTATGAAGTCTCGAGTCGCATGTTATCCTTGCTTTCGGTGTTTGTGGCACAGTTTCAATAAGTGAATCTTTTTAGAGATCCCCTATCAGGTTTAAGCAGTGCGTCCTTAATCTGAGAGTGTTGTGTCAGGATTAGCCGACACCGCATAAATCTCTCTGCCAATACTTCGCTTGAAAATTTAAAAATAATTTGACAACACTGTACTAGGGTTTCTGATGCACAATCAGTTGAATTTAACTAAGTACATACTGCTGATACTAAGTACTGATGTTTTCACTTCGTACAAGTTATATTTATCAAGAAAGTTGAATACGATAGCATTTTTCGATCCACGCGTTCGATCTTGTGCTTCAGATGCGATAGATGTACTAAGGCGTGCCACGTTTTTCATTTAGGTTGGCTCGAGGTTTTCCGAAGGATTTCTGATGCATTCTAAGGAAAGCAACTTATGCCTAAGTGGCTCGATGCATGCCAAAGTTTCTTTCACTTCAGAGTTAGTGTTCAAGGGAGGTAACTATCATTTTGCCGAGTAATAAGACTGCTATTTGAAAAAAGCAATTTTATGCGTGTTTTGTGTTTTACTGGCGCCGTTTGTGGGTGTACAACTTTTGTCTGCTGCGTGCGACCAGGTTTACTCAGAGCCAATGTGGACTAATGTCTATAGTATTGGCAGCGATAAAGTGTCCACAAATAGGTTCTCCAAATGTAACCGGATCGTGCCATGCACTACTAGACAGGGCAGAAAATCATATAGGTTGTTTAAGATTTCTTCGCAGATTAGATTTCTCGTACGTATGTGATCATTGAGACACGCAGCGTTTTGTCATTCGCGACTTGTTTCATTTCGGAGCACTCCGACTGACCGAATATATTGGTTTGTTTGGTTTGAGCTGATGTGCTACTTGATAACGAATTTGTTCATCGCAATCAATCCGGCTTTTTTCTGAATGCTTACCGCAAAAAACGAGTAGGCATTATATTACGCGGAATAGATAACTTATGTTTGTTAAAAATAGACGATGGGCTTGTGAGCCTAACCCATTGGATCTATTTAAAGAACTGAGTATTTTGTTAACCCCGCATTTTGCGACGCACAAATTATGTATATTTTTTATCAGCTACTCGTGTCAATCTCAAATCTGTTGCGCAGAAGCATAACTCGATTGATTTCATTACATAGGATGGGGCCGATTTTATATCTGAAAGAAAAGTTGTAACTAAAAGAAATTACAACTGATTCCCGAATACACTGTCCAAGGACCTAGTAAGTGAGTCTATTAGGCTGGTCGACTAGCTCAGCTTTGCGTCAGCAACACTGTAATTTGAAACGAAATGTGAATGGACACGACACGAAGTTTGTGAGACCACAAGAAGCACGAGAGCTTCCACCACTAGCAATTTGCAGAAAGTAGCATGATTAAGGCAAGCCAAAGGAGACAACCAGAAGTCTGTTGAGTCATTGATCATTCGGTCGTTTAGATGTAAAGTCATAATAAATTACTATTTCCAACACTACTAGTTTCCGCAATTCAAGTAGATTTCGAAAGACAGAATATTCATGGTTCGCTTCTCAATAAACCGTCACCTTACATGATGTGCACACTGTCCTGACTTTATCAACATTGCAAATCTCCTTTAGTGTCAGCATTACGTAAAACTAGCTTAACAAATGGATTAGTGTATCTTTCAGATGCTTACATTGCAGTTTTGAAGACCATGCTATCAGTTTCAAAGCTTTGCTTCATTTAACAAAATATTATAGAACTAAACACCTAAGGGGTTATCCGACGAATTAAATTTATCTGTAATACCTATCGATTAAATGTAGTATATTCACAGGTACATAGCGCTAATGTTAAGTAGTTAGAAAAGTACTGTAACATGTATCATTTCATTTTGCAGGACCCTCTGGTCACGCCTGCAGAACACATGAATCGTCACGACTTGCCGTAACCACAGTTCCATGAGTGATTTTGGCTTGCGAAATCCTGGCAACGGAATCGACGATAGCGACACTAACATTCCTGACGAACAAGGGATGGCAACTAAACCCACGGCGCCCCCTCGAAAGTTATCCACCGCTTTTAACGCATATCCTTTGGAGTATTCATCAAATTTTCTTGGGCATGAGAATGAGGTGATATTTATGCCAACTGGACCCACTGATCTTCCCTTATCTGTTTCCCCCACAGTCGATAGTCAACACTTACCGTCTCATTTTGGCGTTCAATCTGGGAACCAACCAGTCTGTCACGGATTTTTCTTTCCAGTTTCTAGGGCAACAATCCCTGTACAGGAACAACAACAAAACAGGGTCCCTGATTCAGTTTATAATTATCCCTCGGAAAGCGACAATTTTCCACATGATACCAATCTACTTCCTTCTTTGGAAAGTGGAGTGGAAACACGATTATTAATTCTATTACTTCAGCAGCTTATCTCGTTGCAATTAACTGGGCGGCTGTCCAGTGATAATATTTCTGACATGGTTCCAAAACCTGACGAAACACAAGGTGTTATACCACCAGTTAACCAACAGTCTTTCACTCCTGCTTTTCGATCCACTCGAGATGCTCATCAGGAAATGCACACTTATTTGGTTCCAGTTGAAGCCAGATTACAGGATCACGAAGGACTAGCTTTCCATGTTACTCCAAGAAATCCGGTTGCTTCACCGAGTCTAAATACAGAAGATGCCAAGCTAACAATGGAATGTACCACAGATAGATTGGTCCTCTATCCATACCCTACACTAGAAAAGTCGCCTTTTGGTCACTCCACTGAATCTGCTGTTGATTCAAAAATTACGGAGTCTGCAAACTCGCCAGCTGCTGCCCTTACGTTGAATGATATAAAAGACTACATTCGGCGTGGTTCTCTGGGAGCCGCTCCCAATCAACGTACCGATTTCGTGAAAGATATCAAGGGGCATGCCAAACCAGGCTTTGCACTGTTGAGCATAAGACAAGGTAGCACTGTGCATGATCAAACTCAAGCCCCCAGATACATAGTAAAGTCCTACTCAACAGAGGAGAACTTAGTTAGTTCCGATATTCCGGAGCACTGTAGTCAAGAATGTCCGGCGGCACTTCTTGCAACCATTAGCAAAAAGGGAAATAAGCGAAAACAACGCTTTCATAGGTCAAACACAGATCCACAGAAGCGGTCAGGTAAAAGGAACGGACGCATTTCTACAACATCGGCCCCCAATATTGACAAAGTGAACGATATGTTAGATACACGACAGATTACCGTGTCTAGGTTCCGCGTCAGCCGTTTCGCAGACAAAAAGCAGGCTTGGCTGGCTCCATTGGGCTCCGGATGTTTCGTTGTTCATGATTTATGGACCACAAAACTACCCGAGTATGTTCTCAAACATGTGGGTGAATCCAAGAAGGTTATCATTGATTCGAGTGGGATTGCTTCAAGCTCGAATCATGTGATATACCTCGAGGACAAGTTGGGGACCGAGTGTTCTGTCTGTCAGTCAACACTGCGTGAGTTCTATGACCGTTTACATGGGCACCTAACTGGCTTTATACATGTTATGACGGAACATGATTGTAGTTTCTTTTGTTACGTCAAACTAGACATCCTCTTAGAACGCTGTAGGTCTTAGATGAACTAAAAATAGTCATTTTACAATGTTAGTTTTGAATGCGTACCTTAGACCTCAGCTTGTGTTATTCGCCAACTTCCCTAGTGCATTCTGTTTCTGTGAGAATACGTAGCAAAGGGTATGACGAACTGCCACGTTTGACATAGTATGCTCTCTATGAGTAAATGCGAACCAGTTCTAGGCTTCCAAAAGAAGCATGCTTATATAGCTTTTAATCTCCACAAAAGCTGTTTAGCGGGTTTCCACATTTAGTTATTTTCTACTTTACATTATTGGTTTCAAATGTCCATGCTATTAGCTAATATGTTTGCAAACGGAAACCACAGTCATCTCTTTCTAGTGGATTCTAAATTTAACTAATAGCATCATTTGTTCCCCAAAACAATAACTGTTTATTTCTGTGGTGCATAATTCATTTACTACACCCAAATTACTGAAGCTATTTCGCACTTACAACATTTTGTACGCACATTTATTTTCAACTTTACCGTTTGTTGTCGATGAGATGCATGTCATATTAATTGAATCCACGACAATTTGTCACCCGCGACAGATCCGAACAACAGAACTGTTTTAAGTATATTTGTAAAAGAACATCGAAACCGTCGATTGGATAAGAGAATAGATGATTTCGAAGTGAGATACCAACCATTTGCCCGACCAACGTCAAATAATCTTTAGTCATGCGATTGTGCAACTGTTCGTGCTGTACTGTTGTACGGATGCGAGACCTGGCCCATTCGTAAAGATGACTTGCGCAGGCTATCCGTCTTCGAGCACCGCTGTCTGCGGTCCATTGCCCGTGTGTGGTGGCAGCACCACGTAAGCAATGTGGAAGTTAGACAGCGTGTCTTGGGACGTGGAAGCCACTCGCTCGAGGAGCTCATCTCACTGCATCAACTGCGGTGGTTGGGACACGTATTGCGCATGCCTGTCCAGCGTTACCCCCGTCGTGCGTTGTTTGCACTTGCTGGACAGGGCTGGAAGAGACGGTCTGGTGGACAGCCTACAACATGGAGAAGCCGCATGAAAAAGTTGACGAAACAATTGGCCTCGGCCGGTTGTTGTCGACTACCTGGTTGGGGTCCGAGAGACGAGGATACTTGCTGGTTGAAAACCTTGGAAGTTATGGCTCAAGATCGATGTCAATGGCGGACGTGTGCATCAGTGTGTTGCGGTGTCCCTTCCTCCTCCCCCTAAAAACGAACAAACTGAAAAAAATATTTCAAAAACTGTGAGTGGTAAACTTGACAAAAAAAGCATTTCTTGTTGCTCTTTTCTTATTATTCATATTGTTTTCCTATTCAGCCATGATTCCGATGGCACAATATCTGTACCACAGATTGTGTATAATATATATATATATATATATATATATATATATATATATATACGCGATAGCCCATTATGTGTTCACTACAATTGACAGTTCGCTGCAGCAACTTTCAAATCAGATTATCTTCCACATGGTCCAATAAGCATTTAGTCGGCAGTTTCACACTACTGGGATTCATCAGTAATGCGAATTCCTCTTCTCCATCGGATCCGAACCCATGACCAATAGCTGTTCGTACAGCCAGCAGCTTATGCCACTGAGCCATAGGGGACAGCAGCGTGTCGTCATGAATACTGAATACTGTATTATAGAGCAAGTAGAAATGGATTCTGTACAACTCTTTCGAGATATGGCGAAAAACGTTATAAAAGTTGTCAACCTTGAATATCATTGTCGTTCTCATGTAAAATTTAAAATATCCGACTTACGATATTTCAGGATTCACAAATGTGATGTCATCGTAAGTGTACAGTCGTTCTCTGAATCGAATAGAGGCAAAATGCAAATCTAACAACGTTTTGAACTGTTGCACAGATGTTGCCTCAATCACATGTTCGGGCAAACTATTCCAAATGTTTACCACTCTCCGTTAGAAGCACAGTGGGTGGGGAACACGTTTCAAATCCGGCACAACAAGTTTGTATCTGTGTCCGCGTGTGCTGCATGGCCCTCGTAAGTGCAGCATTGGCCTTAACATGGGGAACTCACCGAGATGTAGAATTCGGTAGGTCATAATGAGGTCGACTCGCACCCGACGGTAGGACAAGGTGTAGAGTCCTAGTTTCTCGCACCGGTCTTCATACCCAAAGCCACGTAAACTCGGGATGAGCCTGGTAGCAACGTGTTGGACCCGTTCGATCTTTTGTGCCTCGCCTCGGGTAATCGGAAAGTAGGTGGGCGAACCGTACTCTAGCATTGGTCTAATGATAGAAGAGAACAGGCGAGTGGCAACCTCTTCAGACCATGTGCAGAAGCTACGTTTGAGCGCCCAAAGCATGCGCAGTCCGTTCCGATATAGCCTGTTCGTGTTGTCCACGGACTTCAAATCGTAGCGTGAGAGTACACCTAGGTCCTTCACGGAGGGTGTGGGATATAGCGTTTGGCCGTCAAGGGTGTAGGTTCGGCCGTCTGCACCCTTCCTCGGGCTCATAAATACCGACTTGGCTGGGTTGACCAGGAGAAGAACTTCTGCAGACCATGTGGATAAGCAGTTGAGATCTTGCTGAAGTAGGCCACAATCATCGGGAGCGTCGATTTCTTTCCAAATCTTCATGTCTTCCGCAAATAATTTTGGCCTTGCAGGGCGAATTATACTACCAGCCTCAAGTGGTTTGGCTAACTGTTGAGTTACAAGCGAACTGCGATTTAGCACGTCTTATCCTCTCCTTCCTTGTAACGTTGCAGAGGGAATGGTAGACCCCGAGAGACACGACTTCCACTAACAATATTTGTGTATGACGTAGCATTGCGAAACTGTTATGGTATGTAAATTATTACATGTCTGCGCTGCATGCGCTGCTGGCTGGCTATACAAGTTGTTAGTAGTCATTGATTCCTGTCTGGTAGAGTTTAGAAATGGGTATTATTGACGAATCCCGTTATCACGAAACGGCAGCCTTATGCTTTTTAGACCATGTGAAAGTTGTTACAACGAACTTTCAATTACTTACGTACTAATCCCCTAATCATGAGTATACATAAGGGATTATTATGTAACCAAGGATTACAAGCCTGCTTCGTAATCCGAGAGTGCGAGTTCGACCATCGCACTATCCTTGGCCTACGTGCGACTGCTGGTGATTACTTGGCAGCGAAGCCTCTGTAGTGTGTACCTGTGTACTACTGATGCCTTCTTTTTTCATGAGAATAGGTGTGTTTCAACAATTCGAATAACTTAACCAATTAGGATACTAACTTCGTATTTCATATTTTTACTATACTATTTATCAGTCCAACAAAACTCTGTTTGCATTTGGGGCATGTGTCAAGCGAGATCACTAATATGTACGTCGTATCTATGTATTCTTATAGTTATTCGCGTATACCGTCTGGACCTTGGCGGTAATGGGAGGAGCAACTTTGGCTCCTTAAAGATAAACATTATCAAAAGGATCCACTTTGTGTCCTGCACTTCCCTTTTACGTCTTTTTAAATGATACAAACGAAAAGTAAATGTATGTATGTAGTAATCTCAACAGTCTAGCAACTAGACATAGAGCCATCCAAGCCATGGAAATTAGCAGAAAAGGGGAAGTCACTGCGTCATAATCATGGTGACATACTAGTTGGAGGTGAGCAACACACTTCAGCTGTGCCGCAAGAAGAAAGGAACATTTTGAGAACAAGTACAATGAAACATTTTAGTTTGTTTTTTACACGCCGATTTTTCTTCGTTTTTGTCATTTTCGACGTTTGAAGTACTAAACGTGTGAATCAACACAATTTTGTACACCATAATTCCACTGATTCCGGTTGCGGGCCATGTCTTCAGGAGTGTTAAGCCATTAGCATTCCTCATTTTTGGGTCCCCAGACTGGAAGACGTACGGATCCAACAGCGGCTAGACACGACGTCAGCGATTTCATGTGCTGCCGCCAAGTGGAAGGCTGACCACAGCGTAGTCGCCTGCAGTCAGGTCCTTGACGAGCGAATAGAGCGCGGCGTGGTAGACGCTCAGGTGCCATGCGTAGGACGTGACCGAGCCATCTCAACTGGCGCAGCAAAGCCAGTTTGTTGAAAGGAATACTCGCATTTTCCAAAGTGCGACGTCGAACATCATCACTGTTAACTCGATGTTGCCACTAAACGCGAGCAGTCTTCCTTTAGCAACCGTTATCGAAGGCAGAAAGACGACGCATGTCTTCCACTCGAACCTTCCAGGGCTCGCTCCCATACAACAACACTGAACGAACAGATGCGCTGTAAACGCAGCCCTTTAGCGAGAATGAGATGTCGCGACGACGCCACAGGTGCTTCAGCGTAGCAGATGCTGATCGGGCTTTGACGATGCGAAGATAAACGTCTTTGCTGATTGTGCTCTAAGCAGAAACAGCTCCCGAGATAGACGAAGCTATCTACCTGTTCAAGTTGTATACCTTCGAGAGTGAGCGCGGGAGCAGGTGTAAGCCAATCCTGGACGGAAGCTCATGCCATACTTAGATGCTTCAACCACCTAACGATCCGGAATGAGTTGCATACCCTGAGGATCTTCATCAAGTAAGGCGATCTCATCAGCATACTCTAAGTCGGTCGCGCGCTCACCCGGTAGAAGTTCTAGGCCAAAATGTTGGAAACCTTCTAGAGCACTCGATAAAATGTCTTCGATTGCGAAGTGGAAAATGTATGGGGACATAGCTCAGCCCTGTCGCACACCGCTATTGACAGCGAATGACGAGAAAAGCTAGCCATAGACCCTCCCTCTGCTGACGGTATGAAGGTAAAGTGCTCGTAAGGTGGTGGTATATTTCTCTGGTACCCCGTTCTTTAGCAAGTAACGCCATAAGCAAGTCGATCAACCGAGTCAAAAGCGGCACATATGTCTAGAAACGCGACGATAGTGGGCCTGTGATAAATGTGGCGATGTTCGAGGAGTTGGCGGAGCGTAAAGATTTGATACACACATCCGCGGCCGGGACGGAAACCAGCTTGTTCTTCACGGTAGGATGATTCAGGTATTGGGGATAGTCTACGGAGCAGAATGGATTCCAATAGCTTGGAAGCAACCGAAATGAGACTAGTCCCGCGATGATTTACACATGAAGTGCGAGCGCTTTTCCTAAAAATCGAGACAAAAACCGATTCGTCCCCAGATGAAGTCACTTCCTCTTCATGCCAGACTTTTGCGAACAGCGAGGTCAGCTGCTTAATGATTGTCACACCGCCATATCTGAACAGCTCCGGAGGATGTCCTTCTGAGCCCGCAGCCCTGAACCGCTTCAAGAGTCGAGCCTCGAGGCGGACTTCCGCTTCGCTGGGGGGATTCAGTGGGACGAACCATGATGGACGACAAGGTGTACTGCATGTACTGATGGACGGTGGAGGCCAGTTGAATTGTGAGTGAAAGTGCTCGGCCCAGTAGTCCATAAGCCTCTGTCGGTTGGTGATCGGAGACTCATCCGCCTCGTAAATGACCTAACTGACACCAGGCTTCCTGCAGTCGGTGGACCGAATGAGCTGGAAAAGCTTGCGAGTTTTGCCAGAGAAGGCAGCGGTCTCCATCTCTAATGGACGCTCAGATCACCATGCCTCGCTATCCTTGCATAGGCTTTGCTTGTGCAGCCGGTTGGCATAACAGCGCCGCTCGTTGCAATCTGATTGCGCGGGGATATCTTTGCGGCGTTCGGACAGCTCCAGAAAACAAGCAGAGATCCAAGCCTATAAGGCGCATCCAGCTAGGCCACAGCTTGACTGTCCGGAAATGTTCACCGCTTTCTGTATACAAGTCCAGTGTTGCTCTATTTCTTGCGGGGGATTGCAACTGAGTGCGTATGCCAGTGAAGACTGATAGCTCGTCTGGACAGAGGAATCAGTTGATCTGTTCACATCAATTTTTCGGTTCTTCCTGTTTCGGGACCCCCCAAAACATGCACATTTTTGCGCAGACCAGTGCATGATCTGAGTCAACAAAGGTGGACCGAAAGAATCTGCAGTCCAGTACGCTGCCATGCCATCTGAAGCTAATTGCAATGTGATCAATTTGAGACCACGGTTGTGTTGGCGAAGGGGGACGCCACGTTGCGGAACGCTTCTTCGTACGCCTGAAGTTAGTGTTCGAGAGAAACAGGTGGTTATCTTCGCACAATGTGAGAAGCCTCTCTCCGTTATCAGAGTGATTCTCATTGAGCGCGTGATGACCACCAAGGTGGCGTTCGTATGGTAACAGGCGGCCAACCGGTGAATTAAAATCCCCAGCAAGGATAACGACATCCGACTTTTTAGCATTAGTCAAAAGCTGACGTAGATCCCGGTAGAAGTCGTCCTTAACCGAGCCACCACTGCAGTCATTTGGAGCGTACACGGAGAGCACAAACAACTTACGTCTCTCCTCGCGGCGCTTGTTGATTCAACATGAACCCCGGAGATGAGTTGCACACAGTCGGCTGTTAACCGGGAACCATTCCAGCAGTGCCGCCTCGGCCTTGTCACTTAATGCTATACCTACACCAGCCAGACTCGCTGAGGCTGCTTCTGGATCTCCAGAAAGACGCAGGTGATATCTGGTTTCGTGGTCATTGGGGGATGTCAATGTAAGCACAATGCTATGATCTTGCAATCGGTTTCTGAAAGGCAGCAGACTTCAGTATCAAGGGACTCTGGGGTGCGCTGGACCGGCTTGCTGTCCAGTCTATATGAGTGTCCGAACGATGAAGCACGCCAGACGGAACGAGGATCGGGGGCGAAGGAGAGACATAGGTTGAGCTGTAGTTCGCGACGCAACCAGAATCGCAACCAGGTTTTTGAACACATGAATCTTGTAATTGAAAGTAAGGATTGTTAGCAAACAAACAATTGGTATGTGATGTAGTCGTGTGAATGTGAGAAGCAAAAACGGTAGCTGATAGGCACGTTGTAGTACAGTCCATGGTTTTGTGAGAGGGCGTGATACTACCCGTTGCCCAAGCCGAATTAGGAAGTTGACTTAGGGAACCCCACCCTGAGTCTTTGGCTAAGTAATCTGCTTGCAAGGCAGCGGGTGAATTCAAGAAATCGCGCCCATTAGGAGGTGCTGACTGAATGTTCAGTTCCTGCGTCTTTGTTTGGTAGATCGCCATTCAGAGGCCCAATACTCCCCATGAAGTCAGTACGATTGCTGGATTACAATGCCCTACCGAGGTGGAACACTGTCGCCGAACGTTTCGTTGGAACGGGGTACACTCGAACCACCCAGCAGGAACCATGAGGAGATAGTTCGGTAAGCCAGCCAAAAAACTAAATGAAGATAGTAGCGATGATTACTTCTCACGACATCTCGACACTGAGAATCCGCCTTCCTTGGTCCTACTGACGATACATAGGAAGTGACATTCTTCTTGCTTCTTTTCCACATCATTGATTTTCGGCCGCGGCACTTGTTCCATTCGCTACCCGAAAGTATGAAATCACAGTCAACGAAGAAAGCGATAAGCTAGCATGTGTAATACGTGACGAAGCATACGCACACGATGTTGGAGCATCATCCTCTGGAGACAGGAACTCTTCTCTCTAAGAACTCGGTCTTTGAATTCCACAGTACTTACCTGGTGCCACTACCACACACGAGCAATTGTGCATACACAGCTATTGTCCAAAGCTGATAGTTGTTGCTAATCTTTTGCTTGACAGTCCAGATCTTGTAGCCATATAGCAGGAGCGTACGGATGGTGGAAATGTACACTGTGCTCTTCAGTTTCGGACTGATGCCGCGACGACGCCACAAGTGTTTCAATTTAGTGGATGCAAGACAAGATCCAACAGTTCGTTGTGAGGCCTCATCTTTAGCATCACCGGCCGCTACGCAACTCGAGATAGTTAAAGCTATCAACTTGTTCTGGACCGTCATTTTCGAAGAAAAGTGCATACGTCGGAAGTAGCCAATCCTAACGCGAAGTTTTGCACTTTAATGGGACAAAATGCCGGTTGCATTTAAAGGACATTATCGCTAAGCAGTTCGGAATGTTTTGGACTACCTATAAATCTACACTGAAGTTATGCACTTTTTCTACTTCTCGGTGGAGAACATCTTCGCTGGCAAAATCTACTAGGAACGGTGAGGCAGAGCAACTTTGGTGTACTCACTTAGTAACAGTAAATTAAGGGAAAACGTATCATTAGGTCTAGCATTGCCATATGTGTACCTATACAATGCTTTCAGGTTTACGACAATTTATCAAGTACACCTGCTAGGGCGGAGGCAACTCGGATGTCCAAAAACACCACTTTTCTGGTATTTAGTGAA
Organism: Dicrocoelium dendriticum; assembly: GCA_944474145.2. NCBI lineage: Eukaryota > Metazoa > Platyhelminthes > Trematoda > Plagiorchiida > Dicrocoeliidae > Dicrocoelium > Dicrocoelium dendriticum. The sequence continues at coordinate 25,400,573 of OX104060.1, read as the reverse complement.
CATGACCATCTGCGAGAGTTTGACGCGGTATGAAGATCTGGTCGATACAACCCTAGCCTTCGCTAAAACCAACCTCTTCCTCACAGGACATATTCTCTCTAGTTGCTGAAAGTCAAAGAAGCATGATTTACAATAACACATTAGACGCGATGGAGATAAGTGAGATACTTTGATTGTAAGTCAAGCCAACGGCTGATTTGTCTAATGAGTAGGAAACAATTTCTTCATAAATAACGAGAATATTTCGTCGGCAACTACATCCTCTTTATCTCTGAGTAAGACCGGTGGTGTTTCAGAGCTTGGACTCCCATACGAATCCTAACTTCATTGTGTGAAGGTCTGTGCACTCGGTCTAAGCACCACATGATTGTAATGGAGGTATCACGACTGGTTGTGTTTCGTAATTAAATTGAATAGCAATGAATGCCGGTTAGAGATCCGCATGCTTGCTTGGGTAGGAGACCTATGTACTGGCTAACTCGCAGACTCTATTCCTGCTGGCATGTGACTTGATGTGACAAAGCAATTTGCGACTGATCCTAGCAGATTCAACAGCTTTCATATCAATAGTCTGTTTGTACCACCGGTGTCCATGGTTGAGACGAAGGCTTGCTTTCAGCTGTTGAAAAATGGACCAGCAGAGTTCCTTATGCTGGTGGGTACAGCCTGTTGGCTGTCAACCAGTTCCCAGGATATTGGTGAGGTGAAAATTTGGCTCTGTAACGAAGAAGACGGTAGCTGGGTAAACCCAACGAAAGCGTGATCACCTGCAACCTTAACGGGTCCTGGTCAGCGTCCCGAGAAGGGGGAAAGTGAGAGTGTGCCGAAGTTCTCGTTGATATTCCAATGCACAGTAAACCTTATGCGTACTACCCAAACGCATACATACTGTCGCACGTACTAACGCATGATCAGATTCGACCCAAGTTGGCCAGTAGGATCTGCAGTGCCAAACGCCGCCGGTGATTTATGGTATCATGATCAATCTAGGCCGACGCTGGAATAGTTATGATGGACGCCAGGTAGAGTAGTGAAAACTAGGGTGACGAGCATTCGGGCTAGAGAGGTAAATATGATATAAGCGCACAGAATGAGCATACCTTTTCCGTTATCTAAGCGAAGCTCATCTTATCCATGCGGATCGCTAGCATGACGTTCGCTTGTCAGTTAACGTCTAACACGTGAAGTGAAATCCCCACCACAGTAAGGATGTCTGTTGTGGCGTCGTTAGGATCAGATCAATGGCGTAGCAACATATTTTTGCCGCCCGAGGGCGGCGGTAAAATTTACTCTGGACTGTGGGCAGAATAGCGCGTGCACGCCACACAATCAGCTCAGGGTAAAGTGCACATTAGTTTTCGATGAAATGGATGATCGTTTGGGACACTGAGGTAATTATCTCCCGGACTCTTGTTATCCTTGCATGAGCCATGATGACTGTTGATTAGAAGTCATACAAGAAGGGCGCTCCCACGTTCTAGCACTACAGAGTATCCAAACACTAGTTGCCCAGATGTGGTAGGTTTAGTCTCTCCAGAAAGACAAAAATGGAAAAGTGCGTATGGGCGAACTGGTGACGACGGCTACTAGACTGTGCTGGGACCTTGAAGTCGTGTTTCAGATGAACGACAGACATTTGTTGCAAGAATTTTCAGGGTGCGTGCAAGATAGGTTTGTTATCAAATCTGCTTTGAGGTGTGTACCTTGGACGCTGCTAATACGAGTTCCATTTTGAGTTTCAGAAGCAGAAGGGTTTTGGGTTGACTATCCCCAGTCAGGCGCTGTTTCATTGAGCCAGAGGGTGGTACAACTACAGTTTCATCCGAGAAACCAATGCTATGCACCACTGAGGTATCAAACAATAACTGGGATAAATGGTACAAGACCATAGTAGACAAGTGGGTATTACTTGCTCTATGAGCACTTACAATAGTACTAGGATAACAATGATCAGTGTAGCGAAAGAGTGTGTTTCAGTTCCTTACTCTCAGTATGTGATCTACTACCCGGTTGCCTAGGCCAAAGTAGGGGCTTATCTTAGAGTTCATCACCCAAATACTTTGACCAAGGAAGTCTAGCCTACACAACAACAGAGCGAGATGAGGGATTCTCACGCGTTAGGAACCGGTGAACGAATAAACAATCCATACTCATTTTGCGTTGTTATAAACCATGCCAGTAGCCCAACACTCCCGTTGGCGATGACTTTATTTAGTGGCGATCCACATCCGACACGTCACAGTGCTTATATGCGGATTTTGTGGCTTTTACAGGGAGAGACCTTCCTATTGGGAAACCCATCATGCATTTAGCGTCTCCACCAAAGCATCCGCATCAGTTTATTCATCTCACTACGAGGTGTCTGATGCTTCTTCGCCGTAACCTCCACAAGGAAATTATCATCTCTATCCGCAACCTGCGGACAAACCCGGCATCCTACGGCTCGGCTAAAGCTGAGCAGCCGCTCTTGGTGTACACAAACAGGTTCACGTAGCTCAGCACACCATATAATATTAATTCAGAGTATTCAAAGCGGAATTTAGGGAACACGCTGTGTGGTTGGGTTGCGATTCGCAACCTCTATAGAGACCTCGGTTCACTTTGAGGTAAACCTCGGTCATTCCGATCTCGAGGACCGTATCTGGAATGGAAATAGATGGGTGTTGCTCTTCTCAACACTGGCACACCACAACCGCGGTTTCGTCCTGCTTTGGACTCGTCAGGTGGAGATAGCCTGAGCTGGGGTGGAACTCAGAGCCTAGTAGTTCACGGCTGACGCCCTGAACACTATGCTGCTGGGATCCGCGAGCAACGCTTGGCACAGCGGAAAGTAATTTAAAGCGGAAATTAAGGAACACGCTGTGAATTGCGTTCTGCTGTGCCAAGCGTTGTTCGCGGACCCCAGCAGCATAGTGTTTAGGGCGCCAGCCGTGAACTACTAGGCTCTGAGTTTCACCCCAGCTCAGCCTATCTCCACCTGACGGGCCCAAACCAGGACAAAACCGCGGTTATGGTGTGCCAGTGTCGGGAACAGCAACACCCATCTATTTCCAACTTCAGAGTATCTTTTATCAACGACAAACAAGTAACAACCAGCGTTTCTTACTCGCTTCCCCAGCAAGCAAAAGCAATTACTGGGAATCAGTGAAATACTCGGTGGCCAATTTTCTACTCCATAGATGGATTACCCTACTGCTTTCCCTCTTGCTATGTCTACTGGCTTTACTGTCTCTGCTGCTCAACATCCGCTCACAGATCGTCCCATGTCCCGTTCCTCAACTGCACCTATGTCTTCCCCGGTCACCGTCAACAACAGCTCACTGGTCGCATCTGACAGAGTTCTGAGCCAAACGTTTGGTGTTCATTGTCCGGTGGTGAAAACATCCTCACACTCAACCGAAGCCCAAGCTTTCCTTCGTCCTGGTTCTCCATTCGGCCTTGCAGCGTTCAATGTGCGCACTCTGATGCAGATCGGACGACAAGCATGTCTGGCCCGCACGCTTGAGACACTCGGTGGACATTTGTTGCCTTTCCGAAACCAGGTTGCAAGACGCCAGTACCATCATCAGAATGACATCTCCGGCAAACCCTTATGTCAAATACCACTTGCGCTTTTCCGTAGACCCAGAGGCCTCCGCTTCTGGCTAAGCGGGTGTCAGGATTGCACTGTGACAGGGCTGAGGTCGCTTTGTTTGACTGGATCCCAGTCAACAGTCGACTATGTGCAGTCAGACTACGAGGTTCATGTAAGTTAAGTAAGCGTCGAAATGTTACGCGTGCCTTGTTTGTCATCTCCGCCTACGCTCCTACAGACTGCAGCCCGGATGCAGTCAAGGATTGCTTTTACCAACAGCTACATGAGCTCCTGCGTTCCGCTGAAATGTCTGACATTGCCATTTTTGCCGGAGATTTTACGCACGAGTCGGCCGCTTGCCACCAAGCGAGCACCATCTTGGGGGTAGTTTTAGCTTCGGTAGCAGCCGATTAGACTATAGTGACAGACTACTTACTCTGTTCTGATCATCGCTTGTTCCTTTCGAGTACGTTTTCCTCATTCTAAAATACAGACTGCTACCTGGCGTCCGCCTTGTCAAATACAATAATGGTCCCAGCTTGACCGCATCACAATAAGCTACGGATGGCACGGAAGTGTAACAGACTGCAGATCGTACTGGTCAACTTGTCTAAACTCCGATCACGCACTAGTTCGCGCCAAAATTTGCATGCGTTTCGGAGGATCATCCAGACGTACACACTACCCACCGAATATCGAACATCTGCAACATCCTGCGACGTTAGCCAAGTATCAGGCTTTGCTGTCAATACTACTTACTTCATCCTCAGACGATGGTCTCAATTCGTAATGGATGCGCATCAACGACGCTTTAATTTCTGCCAGTACTGTCAGTTGTGGATTTGCTTCTCACCCGCCGAAAAGCTGGATGCCCACTGCCTCCTTGTCGCTAATGGACAGACGCCGCTTGATGTCAGCCAACAGTAGCTCTAGGGAGGAACGCCGATCCCTGGATCGCGCGTTGCGTAGGAGCTTACAGAAGGACCGTGAGACCTGGTGGTGTGAACATGCTAGAGAGATGGAACTAAACAATCTCTCTGGTAATACCAGAAAACTGTTCCACCTCATCCAAGTCACCGAAGGCTTACGATCAAAGTGAAACAATCTGCGAAGATGATGGCTCCCTAATCACTAATCGTCACTGAGGGTTGGAGCGATGGGCAGAGCATTTTCGCTCGCCAGCGCCATCTGTTTCCCCTGGAGTGCGCACTGATGATGAGTGGACTATCCCAACTGATCCTTCCTCTTACCAGGAAATCTGGCGGGAAATCTGCTGCCTAAAGCGTTATAAGGCATCCGGCCCTGATGGTCTACCTCCTGCTCTATTTAAAGATGGGAGCTCTTCGTTGGTTCGAGAACTCACCGCTTTGTTTTCAGAAGTCTCGGCAAAAGAGGAGATCCCATTATCCTGGAGTGAGTCTATAGTCGTGCTCATCTTCAAAAAAATGCCTGCGCACAGATTGCTGTAAGTACAGGGGACATAAGTTTGGTTCCTGTCGTTTGCAAGATTCTGGTGTTCATCATTCTTCACTGGTTATCCCTAACGCGTGAATCACTACAGCGAGAAGAGCATGCTACCTTTCGTCCTGGTCGCGGCTGCATCGATCCGATTTTCACATTCGGTCAGATTCTCGAGCTCTGCCATGTATATCAAAAGCCAACGATTGTTGTGTTACTGGATATCTGTGCTGCCTTCGCTTTTGTCGACAGGGGTGCATTGTGGCACTGCCTGTTGAGGAATGGTATTCTCGCGAAGTTCGTTTCCATTCTGCGTGCACTGTATAGTCTGACCACGAGTAAAGGCTTATGGCAAGCTTTCTCCTTCCTCTGTTGTCACCAGTGGGGTTTGACAAGAATGCCTTATCTCTCCACTCATCTTCAACTTTGCCATTGAGGTTGTCCTCAAAATGCTCTAGAAGACTTGTTGGACGCTGGCGTTGAGCTCCTTCCAGGTAGTCGTGTGGTTGATTTGGATTACGCTGATGATATCGTCTTGTTGGGTGACGGTTCACAGGCCGTCCAATTTGCCCTTAACCGCCTGGCGATTGAAGCGTCGAAGTATGGCATGCACTTTTCACCATCCAAGTGCAAAGCACTTTTTCAAAACTGGTATACGCCCCCACCTGCACTAACCATTGATGGGGAAACGTTAGAAGTAGTACAGAGTTTTGTTTACGTGGGAAGCTGCATAACTGTTGGTAGGGCTGTTGGAAACGAGATTTCGATGCGTATCTCAAGAGCTCGTCTCGCCTTCTCCAGGCTGAAGCATTTATGGCGCCGCCATGACATCCGTCTCTCTATCAAAGGACAAGTTTATAGTCCTACTGTCCACGTTGTACTGTTGTACAGTTGAGAGACTTGGCCTACTCGTACCGATGATCTACGTCGACTATCAGTCTTCGAGAACCGTTGCTTGCGGTCCATCGCCCATGTGTGGTGGCTGAACCACGTAACCAACGCTGAAATCAGACAGGGTGTGTTGTGTGGAGACAGCCACTCCCTTGAGGCGCTTGTCTCGCTGCGCCAACTTCGACGGATCGGACACGTACTGCGTATGCCTGTTCAGCGCCTTTCGCGTCGTGCATTGTTTGCGGTCACTGGACAGCGTTGGAGGAGGCGGTGTGGTGAACAGCCTACAACTTGGAGAAGCAGCATGAAAAAATTGACAAAACAGCTGATCACGGTTGTTTCTTCCCAACTCCCTGGATGGGTCCGAAGGGTGCTGAGTGCAGTTAGTTGGAAACCTTGAAACTCATGGCTCGAAACCGAACTCAGTGGTGGGCGTGTATCTCAGCTTGTTGCGATGATTCCCCTTCCCCCCAATGGAAAATCTCAAAAACGGCGAGTGGAACAATGGACAGAGAAATAGTGTTTTCTTTCTTTTACTCTAACCCAGTTTTCCTATTCCGCCATGGTCCCGATGGTGCAGTAGCTGTACACAGATTGTAATCTCTCTCTCTCTCTCTCTCTCTCTCTATATATATATATATATATATATATATATATATATATATATATATATATATATATATATATATATATATATAGAGAGAGAGAGAGAGAGAGAGAGAGAGAGGGAGAGAGAGAGCAGTATATCATGCCGCCTCTTAAAAGTTCGCTATCTGCCTTTAAACATCACCTAGCTCTTGATTATTTGCCTAGTATTCTCCTCAGATGGTTAAACCTAGACACTGCGATCCATGTGGGTCGCTGTAGCATTTCCAATGGTTTTCATGTAATACCCCAGTACAGTGGTTTAATAACAGAAGATTGCGAGAGTTTCTAAAAAGGCGTCTTTAAAGTGCGGTAATCTAAGCATTATCGCTTGTTTCCGGAACTGGTCTCGTCATACTGAACATGATCGCATTAGAAGATCTGTATGGATCCTACCAGTCAAAAAGCCCTTAGATGATTTATCAATGGTTGCCGTTGACACATCACTCTCAAGTGCTATTAACTCACTGGGAAGTTGTACCTACGCAACAACTTGAGGCAATGGCAATAACGCCCATGTGTCGTGAGGGTATGTCATAGCGAGTAGATGTTCATTGTCAGTTATCAGGTCCGTTAGCTGGATCACATAGTGGGACTGAACAGTCTGTTAGATTGAACACCTGCTGCGCATGCCTGCTTATCGATTATCGAGAGGAACGTTGTGCAATTTGCTGAATATTGGAGTATTTAAGGTTTAGGTGAAAAAACTACTGCACTGGTGGTGGGAGATTAAGCTGATGATCACAACCAGTTGCCATAGAGCTTAGTCGATTTCCAGGTTAAGGTCTACTAAATCCACCTGGCGCTTGGCTTGAAACATACTGGGCAATGACAGGCGACCGGAACTAGTAGCTCGTTGCTATGGAGCTGCGTGTTTAACATGTACTATTGGCGGGTCCTCTGTGCAAATAATTAAATAAATAAAGGAACACTATTTTTCTCGGCATAATGGGATAAGGACAACTAAATGGTTTGGTCAATTTGAACAGCGAGACCACATAGCACATTTGATTACTCGAGTTCTTCAAGTGATTTCCGTGCATGTTTCTGAAGAGGAAAGAACAGACAATCCATTGGAAATCACTTCTAAAGGACCAGGTAGTGGGTGTTCTATGGAACAGACCGAAACCGTCACGGGGTGTTAGCAAGAAATATATTGAGAAAGCGACTGTCAGCCGGCCCCATAAGGGTCGGCGTAAATTCTTGGGAAACCTATGTATGCTCAAATACGCTTTAGGCATCCGTTGCTCTCAGTTGGTTGTACACAAACGCCCAAGAGCCTCTCAGTAAATTGGCAGAACTTCGATCCCGTCAAACCTCAATGTGCTGGGACTTCATCGTGGTAACCGAGACGTGACTGAACGACGGGATTACCGACGCCGAGATCGCATTACCTGGTATGTCACTCCTGCACAACGCCCGACCCACAGAGGGAGGCGGTGTAATTCTCTACTACCGTTCCGACCTCATCGAGCATGTAAACAACCCTGAGATTCGAACTGTGGCCGCCCTATGGTGCTACCTACGCCTAAGACAGGGCGATAGATGTCTAGTGTCCATGGTATAGCGCCCACCATTGTCCACTTTAGAAATGGATCAGACCCCATCTTTCGCTATGAAGGGTCTGCTGGAACGATTTTACAGCGACGTTCTTCTGTTAAGGGACTTCAATCTGCACAACCTAGAAACCCCGACCACTCTGGGTGAACAATTCAAGGCGGATGTACTTGAGCTAATCGCTGATTCTCCGCTGTACAACCACGTCACTTCTCCAACGCGTTTCAGGACAGCAGACAAAGCGGCCATCTTGGACCTAGTTTTTACCAACGAGGAACTCATGATCGACGTAGTAACAACGTGCACTCCTTTAGGCCGCAGCGATCACGCGACATTGGTGTTCCAATACTTGTGCTATGCAGAGTATCATAAAGAAAGTAATGAGGAATCTTACGTCATAACCAACTATGATAACCTGTCCGAACTCATTAGTGCGATAAGCTGGTCTTTCCTAACTGTATGATCCCTTGAAGTGGCATGCGCGGAATTTGTCACTAGATTTAACATGCTCGTGGCAAGTATATCTGAAACCAAAATCCACGGACCTAAAAGGATGAAGTCGCTCCTAAGGAGCAGGACTCGAAAATGCATGGCATTGAGGGACTTGGCATGGCACCCCACATAGCCTCTCCGGACGAGGATAGTTGGAGCATCTATACAACACAAAGGAACAACTGTGTTAAAGGAAAAATTAAAAATCCAAAAAGACCATCTGTTGAAAGTTTGCTCTAATCCGATGCTGCTATACAGACACGAAAAATTTCGCCGGATTAAGCGCGGAATTCCTTCTCTGCACACAGCATGCGGGTTAGCACAAACGGCTCAAGAGGCAGCCCTCTTTGTTGGACAATAATTTGGCAGTACGTTCCCAAGTGTGAAACCATCCTACACCATGCCTACACAGCTCATGCCGCCTTCAGGCCTTAAGCACATATCTTTCACAGCCGCAGCTGTATTGAAGCGGCTGATATCCTTGCGCGAATACAGCTCCCCGGGTGCGGACGACATTCGCCCGTAGGCGTTGAAAGTCGCTGTCATGAGCTTAGCTGAACCGTTAGCAACACTCTTTCAGCGATGGCTTAATGAGATGCACCTACCCAAGATATGGAAGCACAGGATCATCACTCCAATCTACAAAAGTGGTATCCGTGCAGAACCAGCGAATTATCCTCCAACTACACTTTTTCTGGTGACCTCCAAAATCATGGAATCCATTGTAACTGAAGCTCTCATAGAGTACCTGGAGAATAACAGGCTTCTCGTTCCGGAGCAGCGTGGATTTCGCCAAAATCGGTCCTGCACGCTAATCTGTTGTTAGCGCGTGCAAGCTGAACGTAATCTACGAACGCCTATGTAGGAGTGGATGCAGCCTATCTGGACTTCTCAAAGGCATTCGATCGCTTGGACCATCGCATTCTGCTGCACAAACTTCAGAATTATCGTATCGGCGATCCCGTCCTAGGATCGTTAGGCGACTTTCTCGTTCAGCGTCACCTGAATGTGATAGCTCGCAGCACTCTGTCGGAACCAAACGAAGTTCAGCGCGGCGTACCTCAGAGCTCGGTACTTGGGCCCCGCCTGTCCCTGGTCTCCATAAATGATCTCGAAAGCGTGCTGTATCCAAAAATGGCATGTCGTCGCTTTAATTGAGGATCACCCAGCCATACAGGATGACCTGGACAAAGCATACACATGGTCCATCGAGAACATGCTACAGTTCAACGCCACAAATGTACGACTCTGAACATACGCCATCAAAGTACTCGCAACTATTGGCTAGGACCAGCAACACTACAGCCGGCTTCTTATGAGTGCAATCTCGGTGTAATTGTGCAAATGGACCTTAGGTGTTTAAAGCAGACTGAAGAGTCGTCGAAGAAAACAAACCAACACCTCGGTCTTCTTCTTAGAGCGTCCGGAAAGTTTGCCTTCCAAATCCTTCAAAAAATGCTTGGTGCGTACATGAGGCCGCATGCGGAATACGCTATTCAAGCTTGGCAACCCTGCCAGAAGCACCACCTCACCACGTTCGATACCGCACAACGCAGGTCCACAAAGAATGTTAGAGGTTTATCCCGTCTTCCCTACCCAATCAGGTTGAAAATTCTCAAAATGTACAGCGGTCGTTACAGGCGTTTAAGAGGCGATCTCATCCTGAGAAACCCCAACCACACATGCCATACTTTTTCGAAACTCAGTCAAAACACATCTCCAAGGTGTCCTCAATTTGAGCTGGTCATGCGATACAGCCGACTGCAATTTCGACGAAACTTCTCCCTCCGAGTGTCACAGCCTTGAAACGCCTTCTCGGAACATGTAATTTAACCGTTTTCAAAAAACCTCCATGACGATACTCTGACGCACTTCTACTATTTGATATAGCCTGGGCTACTCCAAACCCTTTGGTGAGTCATGTATTTCACACATTCTTTTACTGACACGGTTTCTTTTTTATTTTGCGATTTTTACCCTCACCATTCTACGGGACATGTCAAGCATTCGTTTTTATACCCGTCATAAACCATTGCTCCATTGCAACAGTTTACCTCCTTAGTAAAACGGAAATGTTGATAGCAAGATAAATAATGTAAGAAGTCATGCGACCATCCTCTGGAGATTTGCCTCTATACGGAGTAGTTCCTCGAAAAATCTTCTCCACCCTTCCATGCCTCATCTGCCTGTGTTCCGGTGTGGTTTACAAATGAGTCCTCAGGGCCATTGTGTTATGCATACGGCATAAGTACTCAAACCATCCAGCACATTCCATCATTCAGTGTTTTCGAGTCACCATTGAGTCTATCACTGCTCAATTTGCACAGATTTACTAATTATCTCGTATGCCTCAATCCGTCACTGCATGAGATCTGCTTATTCGTGGTCAACAATGAAAAAAGATAAATGTGTGGGAACATAATGGTTTGATGACGAAAATAAATGTCACATTTAGTGCGAGATACAGACCCACGGTTTTTCTGATTCAGTTTGTACAGTAGGATTACAAAAAGCAAACAAGCGTTCGTTGGATTTTTAATCAATGCGACTTTTAAAAGTATCTTCAGATAGCTCCATCAGTTGTATTCATGCGGGTAGCAGAGAAGTTGATATCCACATTGCTTTTACGGAACCTCTCCAGTGTGTTCGCGGTATTTCTAGTTTAGAACCCTGCTTTTGAGGCTGACAGCTCTGGTCCGTGACAGGTAGGCGAGAAAGCTGATTACCAACGCGCGCGTGTTCGCCACAAAGCGTGCTTGCGACAGACCCCGCGAGTGTGTTGCCAAGGTTTGACCGGAAACTGATCAGGTCGCGCGTCAGACATCATGTATGTTGCCATGCCCCGGGTAGGCGGATGAAGACTGGCGTGCCCGAGCAAGACGGTGAACTGGCCAGACGGAGCGGACAGTCAAGTGTGGAGCGTGGGCGTACGAGGAAGACAGGTAGCCAAATCCGCCAGGCGGTGTTTAGAGGATTGGTGAGACCGACCTATATATGTGAGCGTTCTCGGTTCTAAAACAAATCTGGTCGGCTGAGTTTTCTTTTTTCCCTCCTGTCGGGTTAGTCAAGACGTCAAGCAGAGCAAGCGTAATGGTGCAAAATTACCAGCAGGCGTGAACCAACCGGTCGATTGCGGGTACAGCGTTATAACAGTCCGGCCGCTGACTGAAAATACATATCGTATTCCTTGAAAGTCGGACGTCACCGGTTCGATCCTGCTCAGGGAACCGGGCGACTCACGTGGTAGCGTTAGTTCACGCGCGACTGGGAATAGTTGAGTGGTAGCAAAATGTCGGTACGGCGTACTGGCGTGCTGCTGGTATCTATATTCTTTGTTGATCAACGCTGACTTGCTTTCGGTGGGGGTGGAAGACATTTGAGTTACGTAACACAATTCTTATCTAAGATAGAAACAAAACAAACTGTAAGCATCTTTCACAAGCAAAGATTCCAGTATGAGAAGTAGCGAAAGATCCGTCATGTCCAGTGAGAGAGATATCCATAGCATGCAAATTGCGTTTTGTATAGTAAGGTGTGCGTCAGGCGCAAAAGTTGATTGCTACATTGTGGGAGTAGCTCTGATGTCCGTCAGAATTCCACTCCAGGATTTTGAGTACCCAATCAGGAAAAGGTACTCTATGATTCCAATAACAACCCACGAAACTGTGATTTTGAACTCCTAATTTCGTATCGGGTATCTGTTGTGTAAAGACAGATCACTGTCGCCAGCATTGTATTCTGGACGGTGTATGATTCTAAATACAAGTAATATTTAAGCTTTATACCTCGAAGCCAGATAGAATCAACTCCAAGAGTGCAGCAGCGTTCTCCGTATGAGATTTTCACGGAATAACTTACAAGTTTTTTTTAATAAACGTCTCTGAGCTCTTCGTGGATTGGCATAGACCACTGAGCGCTATTCCATAGCTAGAAGCACATGTGCTTTTTATTTCTCTAAACCCTTGACACGTTGTGACAGAGATATATGGACAAATATGTCTTATTCTTCTCGCGGATTTCAATGCTTGAAAATCATTTACATTAACAACAGTCTCACATTTTGAGATGTGTGTTCCACGCAGCAAAAGACTGTTTGTTGGTACCTCTCATTCGCTAATCAGAGCATTATATTTATCAACGATGAAAAATATTTGCTACGTACTGCACCAGTATGCAATTGCAGAGTGATCAACCTGCAGAGCTTTATGGATAGTCCACTTTAATGTCACCTTCGAATTGGAATACATCACTTACGTATATGCGAAATAGTAGATTGCCGAGGATGCTTTCTTGAATTAGTCAGCTGGGGGGTAGCCTTGAGTTTCGGCAAGCTATTCCCGATTTGCAATTCGTGCTTTCAGTACGATATAAAGAAAATCAAGATACTGGAGAATGTCCGATGCCAGTAACTTCAATTCTATTGCGTAACCTTTGGTGGTGCACTCTGACAAGAGGCTTTTGCACATCCAGAAATAATGCTCTAACACTATTTCTGCTACGTATGGCTGTTATTGGGTAGTTTAAGAAATCTGTCAGGCTGGTTCCATATGGTCAGCCTTGCCAAATCCATGCCGCGGCTTAGTAATAATGTTATTTTTCGTTGAAAAATTTAAGCACTTCTTTTTAATTCTCTTCATCACTTTTGACCTTGTGAGCGTATGATATATTGGGCGAAAGTATTTTGTTTCATGTTTTGACGCGCTTTTGTGACGTGGTATAACAGCTGTGGAATTCTACTGTGTGGAATATACTACTTTATTGAGCGACAGGGCGAATTTGGTGAGTATTCATAGAGGTAAATTGTTTTCACCTCTTTTAAGCAGATACGGGATTGCGACGAACAAAGATATTCCATTCTGATCCTGTGTGGGACGAAGAGCCTAATTGCGATCATTCAGGCGCTATTTTCGTAATTGTGAACTGTAGGTTGCAAGGTTATTTGTTTCGGTGCAAGCCGACAGCTACCATTATTAGGTCAAGGGATTCAGTTACCATTGGTTTAGGCAAGTATGCGCTAAAAGTCTTGCAAATGGCATCTGGTACATCCATGTAAGTTGCAGCCGGTATAGGGTATATCCCAAATAGCTATTTTAAATCGAATCATGAGCACAAAAGGTCCTCGATATGTTTTCATGAACCGTTTAGTGTTTTACGCTCTTATAATAAATAACGTAACGTAATGTGTCAGCTGTACGCCGTAACGGCGCTTCGCTGCCGCGCGACCACCACCAGTCGCGCGCGGGCTGAGTATACTGCGAGCACGCCCACCCCTACGCGAATTCGAACCGGTGACCTTATGGTTGCAAACCAAACGTGCAGACCACTCGGCCACCGGCCGAATGAAACACACTTCGGATAAATGTGCCGCAATACAAGAGATATATAAAGAGCGAGATGCTAAACATTACAGAATACAAAAACCAAAAAGCAAGTGAGATAGTGCTAAGTGTCAAATTACCCATGCAGCTGAGATCGTTGTTGAGGAGGTGGAAGATAAACGAGAAGGGGAGGGACAAAGAAATTCACAACACAAACACCACTGAAGCTGCTTCTGCACCAAGGCAATTAGTGTATCCAACTAAACGTGTTCATCGCCATTGGAAACGAAGCCCAGTAATCGGGAGACACCAACCGACGCCAAGTCCGATGTTAGAGATTTCATCCCTCTTAACCAAGGCATCGTTTGACTTCTCCACTTCGTCCTTCCAGATCCCGGTTGCACAAACAACGCACGTCACGGTAGTCGTTGTTTTGGAATGTGCCTAGGCATCGGAGCCTGGTGCGTGGTATAATGGTGTTGAGCAGCTCCCTCGCTCTTCCTGCACCGAATGCGCCATGCCGAACACGTACATTGCTCACGCTATGTTCCCACCAGACATAAGCCGAAGTACGAAGACATCGATGGCCTCTATAGTTCTGTCTATCTGAGCGTCTAGGTTTCACAACTGTACAGAAGGTTTGAACGCACGGCTGCGTTACAAATTCAGCTTTTCATAGCGCGAATGATGTCGCGCCGGGGTCACAGGTGGCAGGAGCTTGGTCAAAGCGCATCAGGCTTTTCTTATTCGGTTTGATCGTTGTCACCCATGTGTTGTGGCACTCTGCCAGTTGTATATTGGTCAGGTATATATATATATATATGGTTGGCGGCATCCGGTTTCGGATTTGCCTGTCACTGTGGCAAGCCACAGGACGCCTGCGCCTACAGAGGGACCATGGATGGCTTGCGCTGCACCACCCACAGCTCCAACCACGCACCACATATCCAGTGTAAACCCGAAGGAATAAGACCGGGAGGCATGCGGATGGGAACCACGTTTCATCAACGGAGCCGGCCCACACTCCTTCACAGGCAAAGACAAGCACACTGTAGTTGGGGAATCAAGCGCACACAAGGCGGTGGCTGGACCGTAGTCCGCTCCACACTGACTGCATGGAACCACTCTTTGATCCTAACACGGCCACAAGGACCGTGCACCCTGTCCCCTCCAGCAACGACCAACTGTCTCCTGGAGCCAGTATGGACGAGGTAGTGGGTAATAGACAGGTAGGCACCTTGTCAACATGCACATCAAGCGCATCCACACCGGGGATTTCAAACAACAGCCAAACAATATATATATATATATATATATATATATATATATATATATATATATATATATATATATATATTGCACGCTTACCACTCGACACGCAACTGCTCGTAGCATGCAAACTTTGGCTGTTATTCTCACCTCCAAACCGAAGTCACGCAGTTCGCATTATCAAGATCCATGAGTATTAATGTTCTCCCATTGGGATCGTGGTGTATCACGCACAGCTGTGGGCCTACATGATTAAAGTGCATTGGTACTGACATTCCGCGGTTATCATTGCCGAGCCTGACGACAGCCTCAAAAACCAGACGCATGAATGCAGGTGTTATGCTTTTGAGACATTTTCTTAACTGCATTCCAGTATCCACCCGGTACTCGGAGCTAGAATTCATGGGAACACCTTCGTATCGCCCGGTACGAAGCAAAGATGGTGCTTTGCATCACTCACCGGGGTTTCACAGTCCATGTGAACCTAGTGTCCGACCTGAGTGCCACTGGTACTGCGAGTGACCTTGATTTGTCTTCAAACGTCTATGTGTGTGTTGCTCATTGTGAATATCAGAACCACATAGGCCGTCCTGTTAGCCCTACTCTGTATGCACAGTTGAAAGGCCACAATGGCCGAACATCGAAACGTGTGTGTGGGAGTGTGTGTGTGTGTGTGTGTTCGACGGACTCAAAAGAACGCAGATGAACCCCTTAAGTTGGTCGACTGTCCTCTAGCATTCTCATCTTAAAAGCCAGCGGTAGGGGGACGCCGCTCGCGTTGGGACCGCGTTAGCTCCAGGCTACCAAGCGCTTGCTGCTTACAATATTCCACATTGGTTCTTGCATTCGAGTGAAGAAAAGGGTGTATGAATCAATAATTATCCCTGGAGTCCAAGTACTCTACCACATTTCCTCGCTTTGTAGTGCAGTTTGGTATCTAGGGGTTCATGGCCCAACAACTTTCATTGCAAGTGTCTACACTTCGGCTCATTCGTGTAAATTGAACCATCCCGGCGAGTGACTGACTAGCGCTTTTCATGATATTGAGGCTACACGTTCTTTTCCCCATATTAGTCACGAGTGAGTGTAGCTATATTTTCCGCTGTTCATCCGTCGTACTGAACGTAAGTGCGCTTAGGAAAAGGCAGCTATTTTCGAGATAAGAGGCGGAAGGGCAAAGGTGTCTTCTAGAATTTACATTAGAAATGGCCAATCCTCTGGATTTACTTAGAAGTATTTAACTTCAACTGTGGTGTTACGGCAGTGCTTTAGTACATATTTCATTGAAAAATAAATACACGCACAGAAACAACTGATTTGTAGTGCAGAATAGCTGCACCCGAGATGTATAATGATATGTTGTTAGTAACTTTTAAGCGGCAAAATTACCATGAGAACCGCAGGCTGGATGTCAAGATTATACCTCAGCTAACCACCTTATCTGCGTCATCTGCCAAAGCTCTTGATACCCATTATTTGTCTATCCCCATGCGATTAACTATGCAGCGCTCAATGTTTTCATTGCAAATTGCACCATGGATATGGAGATTTGCTCCGGATAATATTATCTGACATTGTTTTCCTAGCCATGTCTAAGTGGCTCGATTTCAACCCCCGCTGTTAGATACAATCGTGTCCATACTGTGTAACATGCCAAGGTGTCCCACCACATACCCACTTCAGATATTCCCCAGTCACAGCGGGTCATCCCCGTGTTATTTCCTCCATTCCCCATTGGCCCGGAGACACTATACCCACCATTCTATGCGGTGTAAAGCGAACCAATCGCGTAGGGTTGTTTTACTTATTAAAATAGGTGATTTGTCTTCTTTCTGTGCCTTGCAAAGACCCGGTTGTACTGGGACTGAAGTGTGTACCTATTGCAATTGAGTTCTCTTTTGTGTAATTGTACCGTAGTCCGTTTCTCGGCTTCCTTTCTTAGTTGGACTCGGGAGTTTCTACGTGTCACTCAAGCCCCAAGGGTATCTGTCGCTCACATAAATAGCTTATCACCACAGTAGGTATCAGTCACATTTGCTTACCGTTGGGATGTTATGCAAGCTACTTATTGTAAATTTGCTAAAACAGTTTGCACACTTTTTCGAAAGCCGAATATTGAACAGTACTCAGCGAGATTTACTAGATGTGTTATTCCTGTGGTCGCGTCCAAGCGGCCATCAGAGAATGTGTGATATTACCACCTTCTAACGACTCTAGCAGACGGCATCTGCAGCACGCGCTAATGATAAGACATCACTGTTTTATTGTACGTCATATTTATGCATCATTCCACCTGGTAACCGTATTGATGGCATTTGCTTCTATATTCTATATCTGTCTCTGTCTGTTGATGCCCACACTTCTGACTAAATTTATGACTGCCATTTAGGTTCACGTTTAAAAGTTAACTAACAACCGATAATCGTATTAGTTGCCCATAATTGTACGTGCAATTTTCCAAAACTAGGGAAATATGGCTATTATTCTTACATTCAATCCATACTCAAGCACGTTCGTAATGTTATTGCTCATGTGGGTTGTTGTTTCTTTACCCAGTTTGTGGTAGTCCATACACAAGTATGAACAAATGCCCACTCGCAACTCTGCAGTACTGTACCTCGAACCGGGGACCTTTGGTATGTCAGCTGATATCTCTGCTCGCAACGGGCTGTGCTCGTCATCATGTTGAATGACTAACTGGAAGCCATTTAGAAACACTTGTAAGCGCCACATTTCAGCTTGGCAGACTGATCGCATTTTCACCCGCGTGACACCATTATCTGCTGGCTCGATGTCTAACTTGGGCTCGCCCAAATTACAGGTCACGCTATGTTCTCACTTGACAGATGCATCTTATTACATTTCATCTTGTGTGACATTGTGACTTATTGCAGGTTGCAACATGAAGTTAATTTATTCAATCTCAAGTACCTCTATACACCCGCTTGCACTGCTGCTGCTTTCAGTTACGCGCACTGAGATTCAGATAAGTCATCCACGTTGATTCCGGAACAGCGACAACACGATGTGAAATCCAAATCGAAGTGCTTGGGTACAGGTAGCACTCTAAGCACTGATGAATTGGCCGAGATATGCTAGCGGTCAGCACGAACGACGAGAGAGAAATAAATAGTAACACACGACTAACTGCCTGGTGGTTCCACATACCTGTTAATTCTCACTCACCTCGGACAAGAGACGATCGGACCGGCTCTGGTTTACCTTCCGACACGGATAGCGTGCAGACGGCATTCACAGCACACACCAACGATTAGTCATCACTGTTCCATTGTGCTTCTACTTCTTCGTTGAAATGAGCATAGCTATAATTCCCGTTCTTTCACCGCGAACTTTGACTTAGCTGAGCTTATACAAGTCAGTGGACTTAATCGCACCACTTCCCTGCCAACTTGAAAAGTTGCTTACTCCATCTCGGTCATTTTTTGTATGTCATCCTTATTCTATCGCACATGCAAGTCGCGCTTGGGTGCAGTTTCCTTCTAAAATGATTAACTACTGACTTGGTGCAATGTACTATCTTTGTTGCACCTGTCTATGACAGAAGAGCCACATCTAACCTACCTTTATTAGGCTTACTTAATTCGGTTGTATTTCGCGATTACTTTACGTGTTGCCCACTAACTGTTGCACTAATTGTGACCTATGATACCCATGCTACCTTCTCAACTGGAGTCTAGTACGGTGACATACAGAGACGGTGAGCTACGGGATTTTCCTTTTTGTATTATTATTTGGCCGCGATGCACATCACTATGTTAGCTCCATGGTATTGCTCATCAGACTATTCTACCTACACTCTGCTCCTTGAAATCGATTTGTAGATTACATGACCCTAGCTTGACCAGCTGCCCAATGATAACTAGCACGACGCCTAGAGAGCTGGGGCATCGCCGGATAAATGTTCAGTCCATCCATGAACTCATTCGGATTTGATGTGCGCGCGGAGTTTTTGAAGGAACTATGTTGTTGATGCGGATCAATGCTAAGGTGGCAAATAACTGAGTATGTTTCCTGTTCGGTGGATAGGTATGAATCAAAAGCATACCAGTGCTTGGCCGCTTACAGTACGCATAAAGTGTAAAGTTTGACATCTGGAGCACAACGCTCAACGATTGACCCTCGTGTGACCATGTTGGGCTAGGCATCCGAAGAGAAATTGTCCTGGGAAATCCATGGCAAGTAAACAATCCCAACAAGTAACCGACTAGCGATTATCATGATGTTAACAGTTCCTGCTCCGCTCCACAGGTTAGTGATAAGAGGGAACATAGCTATATTTCCCGTTGTTCATCAGCCATACTGAATTTACCGGAGCTTATGAAAACAATGAACAATGATTTATCACGGGATAAAAGCACGTGCTTGACACGTCCCGTAGGATGGTAGGGCTGAATGTGATGAAATCAAAATATATCTGGGTAATCTACCGAACGTCTGCCTAGACGAATATTTTCATAAATTACATCAGTGTAAAATTTAAAAAAATCGAGCGTAAACGTTCAGAAAGAAACTGGGGTGCAGTGATCGTTGATGTATGACGTGAGGAAAGTAAAATATGGTCGCTCACTTGGGTCCATTTGATACATAAATCCTGTTGTAAAGCATGCTTGGCGTAATCCACAATAGAGTAGTTTGGGTAACAAAATGCTAGGAGCTAAGAGCAACATCTAATCGTTTTTTTTGTAAACGTCCAAGGTAGGAGAGGATGCAACTAAACCTGGGAGTGCGTTCCAGGGTTGGCAAACCCGAAGGGAAAAGTAATTCCGTCGACACTCTAGACTGCTATATTGTTCCTTCAATTTTAAGCAGTTACCCCTGAGCTGCTTGTTGTGACTAGGTTTCAGCAAATGGTGGCATACGTGATTGGGGTCATACAATATCTGATACACTAATATGAGATCGCCTCGCAGCCTTCGATAGCGTCCTCAGAAAATACCCAGCAACTTCAGCCTTTTGTGGTAAGAGTGATAGCGCAGGCCTTTTACATTCTTTGTTGCTCTTCATTGTGGTGCCTCTAACGCCATTAAGTCGCGCTTCAACCAAGGTTGCCAAGCTTGGATAGCGTATTCAACCTTCGGGCGCACGTAGGAATTGTGCATCATTGGGAAGATTGATAGGTCAAATCTCCCGAATGCCCTTCGCAGCATGTCGACGTGCTGATTGCCTCTTTTTGCAGCTACCTCAGCCTGTTTTGACCAGTTGAGGTTGCTCTGTACGATCACACCAAGGCCACGTTCCTGGGAGCTGGTCTGCAATCCGTTTGTCCCAAGCAAATATGTGTAGTTATGTCTATGGTAATTGTACAACGCGACATTTATCTACGTTGGATGATAGGACGTTTTGAACTGACCAGTTCGACACTGTGTTAAGATTGCACTGGAGTCGTTCGTGGTCGTCCGGTCCTCTGATCCTTCGCCATATTTTGATATTATCCGCGAAAATAGGAGATCGAAAGCAATTGCTCTCTCTAAATCGTTAATGAACACCAAGAATGGACGAGGTCCAAGAACCGAGCCTTGTGGTACTCCACACGCCACATCGATTGCATCAGACAATGATTCTCAGACTCCCACTACTAGCCGTCGTGCGTGTAGAAAATTGCTAATCCAACTCAGGGTTGGGTCGCCAATGCCGTAGTTCCGAAGCTTCTGAAGGAGAATTCGATGATCTAAGCCATCAAATGCCTTTGCAAAGTCCAGGTAGATGATATCGACTTTTACTCCATCATCAACAGCTTTAGTCCAGCTATTACTTGCAATTAATAGATTCGTATTACACGAATGCTTTTGACGAAAGCCATGTTGCTCTGGGGCTATTAAGTTGTGGCTTCCCGGATACAGTGCATCTGCAATGATTGCTTCCATCACTTTGATAGTACGGAAGTAATGTTATTGAACGGTATTTGGCAGGATCAGTGCGGTTACCTCCTTTATGGATAGGAGTGATGACCTCTCGCTCCCATACTGGTGGAATATGGTTCTCTTCTAGACATCACTGATAGAAAACAGCCAGTGGTTCTGCTAGATCACTAGTTACCACCTGCAGAACCTTTGGTCGGATGTTGTCGACTCCAGGAGAACTGTTGATACACAAGGATAACAACTTCTTCAACACAGCTTCCGCAGTGATGGTGATGTTGTCTAAACCCGATGGTGGAGAAATATGAGGAGAATGTTTGGGCTCGTTACGTGCTGGAAAGTTTGGGAGTAATGAAGCCGTAGGAGATCAGCTGCTTCCATTGCTGATCGCGTGCACCCATCCGCCGGAACTAGTGCTGGAATCCCCCGCTTCACCTTTCGAAGGCCGTTAACGTTCCTGTACAGAAGTTTGCGGCTCGTGCAGGATCACTTCATTAACTCCTGCTGTTGCGTGACCTTGTCTTCGCGGATAAGTTACACACAAAAGTTACAATGTGTCATGTATGCAGTCCAGGTTTCGGCATTCGAGCAGTCCTGGTGATCTCGCCATGCCAAATCCCTCCGGGGCATACATTTAGGTGTTCTGCTCTTCAGGAATAACTTTTGATTGTTTTTGGGTTGGAAGGACTTCTGTTCCGATGCGTGCGCAACCAATGTACTTAACGCCCTTGTAAAGGTTTCCTAGGCAAGATGTGGAGGGCATTCGGTTAAGGAAGTCCAAGACGTATCCCTAACAATCTTAGATAACACATTGTAGTGCGTGACAGTATGCACTTTATCATCCTACTTTCCAGGGTACTCCGCATAGCATATATAGTCAAAGAGTAGAGTAACATGATCACTACCACCCAGTGATGTGCTTGTAACTATCCCATCAACCATGAGTTCTTCGTTAGTTAGCACAAGATCCAGTATCGACGACTTGTTGGCAATCTCAAGAGAGAATGTGAGATTAAGAATATTTACTCCCGGGTAGGTTGAGAGATATAATGTTACGAACCATTCCTCTGAATACACGAGAAGCGATTCCGGAACTCAAACTGTGTTGTCCAGGCGATTGTGCTTTGACTTCAATTTCGCCAAAGTCCGGTCTGCTTTTGTCAACCTGGAACACTTGTGGTGTCGTCGGGATGTCTCCCTCTTGGTTGAGGGTTGTGTTTACAATGCCACAGTTCGGGTGGTGTTGCCATATGGCAACGAGTCATGGCCAGTTCGCGTAGATGACATGCGCTAGCTCACGGCCTTCGATACTGGGTGCTTGAGGAGAATTACTCGTGTGTGGTGGCAACAACCTATCTGCAACGGTGAAGTCAGACGTCGTGTCTTATGGAATGTGAGTATTCACTTCAACAAGCTGGTTTTACTGTGCTAGTTAAGATGGCCCGTCCACGTCCCGTGTATGCCAGCTGAGCATTTGCCCTATCGCGCTCTGTTCGCTCGTGCACGACTCGATTGGAAGAGACCATGTGACGGTCAACCATTCACTTGGGGACAGTATATGAAATCATTGACTTTACGTCTTGTTACCGTTAAATCTACCCGCCTGCCTGGTTGGGGACCTAATGACCAAGATTGCCGATGGCTCGCAACCAAAACCAGTGGATGGTCAGTGTACATACTTGTTTTGGTTCAGATGCTTAACGCTTAATAAGTAAAAAATGAAAAAGAACCAAAAAATAGCGAAAATTTTTCCTTTTTCTTCACTACGACACAATAGCTGAAGTTTGTTGCTCACCTTCAATTAATGTGCTATACTGATGATGCAGTGGCGATTCCGCCACCGTCATCCGCTGAGTTTCATGGCTTTGTCTGGCTCTGTATTGATGCTACTACTCGACTAATATTAGGAAATATTCCTTCATCTACTTCAAATGCTCTTGGTACCTGTATATTTATTTCGCGATTTTTCAAGTCAGAAAATGTTTGCATACAATTACTCTTGCTTCCTGCCCACCCAAACCATGATATGTTCAGAATTTAGCAAAATCGACATCATCAACCTCACATTCAAGCGGCGATGGCTCTTAGGAACAGCGATTGAAAAGCAAGCCATTAGACACGCCATCTAGCGGCACCACGGTGCAGGCTTGTGTTCATATTTTAGTTAATAACTTGAAATTGTCTAATTTACTTTGAAATCACTGATGATTTGTCCCTATTGGCTGATCCTTAGTGATGGAGTAGTTAGATTTTAGAGATTTTGTTCGTGATTTCGTTACGTGACTGAACGATGATCCAATCCTTGTACTTATCTTTATCCATCGTAATATCCTATTCTACCCATTTAGTGTTACTTACCTCCAGTTTGTAAAAGCACTACGGTTTCACGGGTGATGCGTGCATGCATTATCGGACTCCGCGTCACTTGACCTCACACATCCGGTTCTAGTGTGCTGTACCTTTAAGCCACTTTGATTAATAAATAAGTGATATAATTCCCGACATTATGAGACGCATTCCAACTGGGTAGTCTGTTTCATTTGTACAACAAGATAGCATAAAACAGATGATCGTTTGTTACCTGACGCAGTTCGTAAAAAATTTTTGGGGTCGAGAATCAGTAAAATTTAATAAAGTGACCTAGAATTTGGCAATACTGTTGTATACAGATGTAGCCAGATTTTCTTATGTGGTAATGCAGTCGTCTGTGTAATTGTTTCCATACGTGGTAGTAGTTTAAATGATACCAACCTTACTTTCAAGTCCCTTCTTACTGTATACCCGCGTGGCTTAAATAAAATATGCCATCGCCGCTTTTACTAATCTGCAGGACTGTTATTATATGCGTATAGTATGGGGACTCCAACCACTTTGTACTGTTTAGCTCTTTCAATTCAGGTACTTTTATTGCACGCCAGTGAGTCTGCGCCAATTCGCCTTGCACAGATGTACTGGTTATTAAGAAGATTTCCTTTTGTTAGCTTGCTGATGACCACCAATGAAATAAGAGACAAAAATGTATAATAAACTTCACCATCAATGACAACAACGGTGGTTATCCCACAGTCATGGCGTACCTCTGCACAATGCGAGACAGCACTATAGCTTAGTAAATGAAATTGCATTGTGATCACAAAACAGGTAACTGGTCGATTTATATGAGAACAAGGTGCTGCCGAATTCTCAGATTGGTGATTGCCAACCGGTCTCCTTCAAACCCTGTTGAAATCATTGGTTCTTGATCCATCCCAGGAATATTTCAGGATGTCAGATTTTCTATTTAGTTCATCAACTGCACGCATGCGAAAAGTACAGAATTTCATATGCTTTAGGTGTGTGACCCTACCTGCTCAAATAAGCCAAATAACGGTGTTGCTGATGGCATTACAGACACGATGTTTTCGTTTTAAATGCATTTGCAGTCGTTTCAAGTTCCTCTACGCTGCACGCACAGAAATTACTCTAAACCACTAGCATTTTCTACTTTGGCGTAGGCAGCCATCAAGTCCTTAAAGTACAAGAACGTTTTCAGCGGATTCGTATTCATATGAGTGCCATTTTGTTAGCGTTTTAGCATTTAGCATTTTTACATTTAGCATTTTTACAACTTTAGTCCTGTTTTTTATGCATCAGTTATGCTCATTTTTGTACCGTTCCCTTTTCTTGTTTTACTTTGACACTTCACCGCGATGTTTCCATGACAGTCGACATTTTAGCGCGTCCGACTGGCTAGTATTGACAGGTATATAAACACCGTTCTGCTTTTATTTTGATTCTGCCGTCTTCTTGCACATTTTATTGTTGTGGTTCGCAATTTAACCTTTATGACCTGTGGAGGAAGGCGTTCAGTCGGGAGCTATGACCTCACATGCGGTAGCACCGTTACTAGACAAACACCTCATGCGTACAAGCTGAACTTCTCTTGTGCACGAAACTCTTCCCTCGTTCATAAAAAATGCAGTTTGCGTGAATATTATCTGATGGTATTGTAGTATCTTTTTACACTTGGAGACCTCATTACAGGGTCTGCACCCAATGGTGTTTAATAACGTGTAGTGATGTGTGTTTCGTCAATGTGTTTCGGCTAACGAGGGTATCTGTATTTACATTCAAGGCTAAAAGTTTCATACCTTGGTTAGGCACTCACAAGCTATAATCCCTCATTGCATCTGGTGGTGTAAAGGAAATGCTGGATCGCGCACCCAAACATACCGACTGCTTACGTTACGGTGGTCTTCCTTCCTTCACCCGATCAGACGTGTATTCTTGTTTACTGTTGCTAATCCTCTCAGCACGCTTAGAGTTACCTCCATTAAGGCTATTTTTGTTTAACTATATTACCCATACACCAGCTCACAATACCTAACGTTTGGAATCGTTAAATTGTAAGTGGAATCGTGTGACTTTGAGAACATTAGCATTGAAAGTAAGTCAGCATCAGAAAAGCGACTGAGTTTGCTAGACAGTTGATTCTTCGATCTTGTCCACCCAAAACCTACTTGCAAGCACTTTGTGAGTGATCCACCGCAAACTGTTACCTTAACAGCTGATAGGAATGGTTCGCCATACGACACTGCCGTTTTGAGAACACCCGGCTTTCTAACCCTTGACGAAGAGCATCTGATTAGCGGCTAGTTTGGATAACTGATCCAGTCATTCGTTCCACCCTATTTCGCTTATTGTACCTTATCCTAAACAGTGTGCAACTTTGTCACAAAAACTTGGCAAACTAAGTACGCACTTTCGTCAATTTACAAACATTGTTCAATGTGTTCCCCGCTGTCCACCCTATCACGCGCAACCGCAGCGTGGGAAGGTAGATGTGAACACGAGGAGTACTGCTCATCACCGCAAAACTCCGGCATTCTATCGACTGGCTTATCCGTCTATAATTTTATGCACGCTGTTTTCGAATGGACTCCGAACGTACCAAGGTGGTTGCAGTCATCGATTGACTGGTGCTGTCAGAGTAATGTGTGGTGCCCAGAAATGCATCCTTACGGATTATCCACATGAGGATTCCATCAGCCGTATTCACCCAACTGAATTAAACAGGTAATATAGTTCTGTTACTGGATGTTTGGAACGTTACGTGTTTTGTTTCAGTGTACGTTTACACTATCCTGAGCAATGCAGCCCACGAGAGATCTTCTGTGTTTAACTGTTGTCGATTAGTCGTGCGAGAAAGAATCGATTTTTGCAGCTACAAAAGTAGTGTGAGCAAGTTATATCAGTCGGTCATTTTTCTTCATCTTACTCCTACGGAGGACCTTGACACACAGTTTGACTGGAGGAAATCTGGGTGTTAATACTTGCTTATGAATCTAATTTCAAATCTTGCAGTCACGATTTCCTTGTGTATACCTGGGACTCAGAGGTCCAACGCAAAACTCAACGAATGTAACCCACAATGTTTCTGTTGCATGGATGCCATTTCTATTTGGAAATTAACGGGATTTGATTATCATTCGTTCGATAATTGAACATGGATTTCGTTGTGGTGACATCCAGCACTCTACGCTGTCTTGTATCACACTCAATGTGCTTTTTCTGGTTGAAATCGGAATTTCGATGGTCCGCTTCATTGTGTTTTTCAAGGTGGTATCCGCATTATAGTACCTTTACTAACGTGCAAAAGCTTCTCGGGCACAACTTCAACCATCATCCAGTGGGTATTTGAGTCCAAAAGCATTGTAAAAACGGTGCAATTTGTCACTAAACCAAGGAGACCAAATGATACTACTTTTTGAAGAGGTACCGGATTTGCAACTGCCCCAGGTGTCACTGTACATATCGAATTCAGTGAAACAGCTTTCAACCATCCATTTAACGTCCCAAAGGGAAAAGCAAAAACATACTGGACTACCTTGTCAATGTGATTATAGCTTGTTAGGTTACTAACAAGGTACATGCAGCGTCAGTTTGAATCTACCTGTTTGATTTCCAGTCAACTTACTCAACTGAAAGAGAGTGATTGTTTAAGCACCTTTTTCGATCTGGATCCAGCATGGTAGAGTGTGACAAGGTTACCGCTCACCTGTTACCAATGTTTAGTATGATAGCTGCTGATGAGAAAAGTATTGTAGTGATAGATATCTATTGTGCCTTTTATTTAAGCATCGGGTATTCACCGAATACAGTTCGCTTTTCCTTTGTGTAATTCTATGCGCTTAATTAAGAATATCCGCTTGCACAACGTCGGAGCTTTACAAATGCCAGAGTGTTCTCCAGGGAATCATACTTAGGCACGCAGAATAAACTAGTCACATAAACAAGTATTCACGTTTCGAATGTCACAAGATTACTAGTGGCGCATCTTAACGAAGTATGCACTTATTGAATCTGTTTGAATCTAGCTTTCCGCTGTGTTTTCTTGATGACGTCTAAAGTCTTTCGTGTTACTGCATATAGATTGAAATCTACTGTTCTCTCATACGATTCCTGAATGCAAATCTTTTACTACAACACAATTTGTGTGCCATATGTAAAGTTTTCTGCATCCTACGTTCCGCTGACAAAATCCACCACCTTTGTTTATCACGGACTAACTGATAAAACAACAACATGGACCTTCTCACTATGATTGTGAAGGAAAATGAAGGGAACGGTTATTGATTCTAATGATGAACAAGCGGCGTCGTCCTCTAGTCTGTTTAGGGTATGCACAGAGATTGCATGTTTACGATCAAATGATGCCTACCAAGTACAGTGATAGCTAGTGTTTTTCGACTCGCCAGAACCTGTGAGTGTGTATGGTAGAATCACGCTGTCGCTCACGTCATTCTACCCAAATGCCACATTTGTCCACCTGCTGGAGCTAATGGGGAACTCAGGAATTCAACGGTGCATGGCATTAAACTTGAGCTGTAGGTTTCCTAGTTTTCTCTCGTCAATAAACCTGTAGCTCGACTGTGTTGTTGATGAACAGCTAGAATGAGTCTATCTTCCACCTGTTTTCTGGACTCACTGGGTAACAGATTGGGCAGACGAGTTCCTGCAGCTGGTATATGTTTTCACGATTTACCGTGGACGTTCTATTTACGATAGCCATTCGCGAGGCTAAATGGTTTCTACAGCCTGTTTCATTTTATACACGATATGCGAAACTTCAGTGAAATTCTGTCCACCTTCATGTGACCTCCTAGTTTCAGTCGTTGTTAGTCTCGCTTGGAGACACACCGTTTAAAATAATGGTCTCACATAGAGTTGTATATGTTCCGTTTCACTTCACATACACATATCATTTGAAAAATCACTCGCTATCCAGCAGTTATGTTAATTGAAATTTGAAATCGCAAATTACTTTCTATGAGTTCTTTTGGACAGAAATACTCTCACGTGCATCATGTCGCCGACGTGGTCCGGCTCACATGACATCTGTGAATCAGATCGATCTTGAGTATTAGGTTGAGCTGGCGTACAGTCTACAAGCTCATTAAACGAAAGGATTCATTGCACTTCGAGCTATGTTTCTACTCATAAAACGGTAGATTTCTCTAATTTTCACCCACATGTGATTAAGCCATCTGTCCACCGAAGCGAAATATTCACACTTCAGATCGTTCCAAAAGTGGTTCACTACAGAAGAATAGTTGAATTAACAATATGGCAATTCACACAGACCATTGTCACAACCAAACGATATTGTTGACGTACTCCCTCCGTTCAACGCGTCGGGAGATTAGGATTGGTGTATGGAACAGGAGCTTGGCCGTCACGCATCGAGGACGTCTGGAGATTGCTCATGTCCCACCACGGATGCCTGCGGAGTGTTGCTCACATGCGGTGGCACAACCGGAATAGATGCTGTTGACTTTCGCTGTCTGTTGTTTGGCGACAATCCCTCCGTGTCGAGATTTTATCGAAATCGCATCGCATTCGATTAGCTGTTCAGCATGATTACTAGCCTATTGCCTTCTCATATTTATTTGCCAAAACCCACCAGGATTGAGATTCCCTAGGTGTCGAATTGGCACGTGGGAATGTGGCGTGAAGAAGCTTATCTGAAGCATGAGTCAGGTTAACATTTGCCATCCTCCTGGCCTGAAGATAGGCTAATTAATATATACATGTCCATTTGGACATGACAGTCACGAAGTCAACGGAATCTTCGCCTTCGTTCCGTTACGAACTTTGAGTATACCATCTGGGAATTTTACCGCCCACGCACTTCTCCTAAATTAGTGGCATTGTGTGTGTGTTAACGACATGAGTCAACTGGAGTAGAACCATCACACACACACACACACACACACACACACACACACAACTATACACGTTAGCTAGAGGTGGGAAACACCTCAACTACTGTGCCGCAATACATAAAAGAAAAAGAGGGAATAAAATGCAACAGGTGCAAGCCAGCTGAACTACCGGTAACAGATGAGCATCGTTCCGGTAAGCTACCTGCCGGCTACTATGCACCAGAAATACAAATAATGATAATAATAATAATTTACCATACAAGATTATAAAATGCTAATTAATTAGATCGTGGTTGGAGGAGGAAGCTAAAAGGAATGATGAGGGACAAAGAGATTCACAGCGCGAACCCCACTGAGGTCGACTCCAAGCCATATCAGCAAGTGTATCCAGCCAAATGTATTCACCGTCTTTCGGACCGCAACCAGGGAGCCCTGAAGCTCCAACCGAGGCCAGCTCCGAAGTGATGGCCTTCATTCCTCTCGACCAAGTAATCGCTTGGCCACCTCTCCTCTTCTTCCATCCATACCCCCGGCGCGCAAACAACGCACGTCGCGGTTGGCTGGCATGCGTCACACATGGCCGAGCCATCGTAGCCTGGTGCGTGAAGTGACGGCGCTGAGCGGTTCAGTTCCTTTTCCTGCGCCGTAAACAAGGCGTCGAACACGCTCATTGCTCACGCGGTGTTCCCACCAGATGTGAGCTAAATTGCGAAGGCACCGGTGGTCGAACGTAACTAGCCTCTTTATGTCCGCTGATCTAAGGGGCCAGTAGAACCATCACGCATTGGTGTGCAGCTTTAGGTAGATTAACTAATAAATCCAACACCTCAGGATAATCATCTAGTGTTACCATTGCGTTTGCATCGAACTGACACAAACATCGGTTTTTGGTGTCTGCCCAGGTCTACTCGTGTGAATTCAGCAGTTTTGAGGCCCTGAAGCTCTTGTGCCCCGGTCTGAGTTCTCTCTCTCCCGAAGTTCTCTTTCTGTTCTTCGTCCAAGTGATGTGTGTTTTCTTAAACTTACTCCACACTCGGCCGGTGGCCGGGTGGTCTGCACGCCTGGCTTGTAATCATAAGGTCACCGGTAAGAATCCAGATAAGGGTAGGCGTCCTCGCGGCATACTCAGTCAGCGCGCGACTAGTATTGGTCGCACAGCAGCGAAGCGCCGTTACGGCGTGCAGTTGACACATTATTATTTTATTAAACTGCACACTCTATGGTTATTGCATTATAGTGCCGCGGCCACTTCGTAAGGGAAATTCACATTGATTTTAGGGCTAGTCGTACATATGCATACCTCGCAGCTGTGTACCCTTGTGCATCAGAAAATTTCGTGGTACATTTGAACTTGCCCTTTTATTGCTTCAGCCCGACTGGGGCTGCTGCGGCTTGGTGCCGTCGTATTCTACTCTCCTTTGTTAGCGATAACACGGTTTGCCGATTGCCGAACAGGACAGAATCCCAAGAGTCTTCGCTAAGCGGAAAGCAAAGTTTTATATACTGGCACCTTGGCATGTTGCAGATCGAATATGGCACGTCACGAGAAACATGCATCGCTTCATTTTTACGCTTAATGGGTAGATGCGTATCCAGACTGGACGTTTATTTATGCAAACTCAGGATAACAGAAAAACTAGGGCAGTCTGATTTTCTTCGCAGTCTTCTCTGTTGTATAGGAACATAGTTTCACGAAAGCACAATATAGATCAAAATTTTGCAGTAAGATCACTGTCTAAGCCAAATTCAAATAAGTTCAACTAAAAATTTCCCTATTGTCTCACAGCTTTGTACAACAGATTTCATAGTTCTCCAAGACACTGTCTTGTGTTCGCAATTAGTGTTCTCGATCAGTTGCACTATTATAGCAGTAGTGCTTTTGGATCATTGCATTTTTGTTGTGGATGTTTGACAAGTAACAAAGTGACACTGTTGGTTATGCGGAACTCTTTTCGTCGACCTACCACAGACCCGTGTGGATTCACATTGCAAACCACCTTTGGATCCGAATCATTCAAAGTATACAATTCTTTTCATGACAACGGTTGCAAAAGTTGACATGTGACGGATGGCCAATCGGCCGATACTACTTGACTAGGTCAGTGTGTTTCTGCTTGAGGTGTTCCATAGCTAACGTATATGATGATGTCGTTTACTGTTAGAGGTGAGTGATGAAAAGAGCAACCATACTGATGTTAGCACCTTGAATTTGTACCCTATCTTGACAACGAACATGAGTATATGGTATCTGGATACCGCTGTTGCCACCATGAACCACTTCTTTATGTCAGATAGAGGCAAGACTACAAATAGCATGTTGTAGAACAAGCCTTACATTAATCTAAACGACCTCTGAACGGAGTGAAAGGAACCAAAGTAAAAAACATTTGCTGTGCAGACCGTAGTCTGGCGTGCGTTCCTGACCACTTGTTCAAAATGGCTGAGGTGTTCAACGTTTCGGATCGATGCGATTCAGTTCTGAGAATGTCGACTGGGTCACTCCATTTGGCGCTGAACTGCAGCGCACGCGGGGGCATGGGAACCACATTTATTCGCAGTCGAACAAAAATGGAACCTTTGTTGTAACGCCACTGGACACGGCGCATGCTAACGGTAGAAGGGAAAAGTCCATTACATGCTTCACAGTTTGGATGTAGAAAACCAAGTTCTCCGGCACACCCTTACATTGGACAAACGATGACAACACGCGATAACATGGGCTCAAGTTTAGCTGATCAGCGACACCCCAACTAACTCGTCTCAGTACAGCTGAGTGGTTCTACTTCTTTAATATTGTGCACCGGTCGACGACTTCCTTTGTCTTTGCTTTCCTTCCGTTTGTGGTAGTCTGCTTCTTGAGGCAACTCTTGGTACTGTATCAGGCAAACCACTATTATTTTAATCATCAAACAGCCATCAAAGACAAACAGTGTATGAGGAGGAATGCCGGGGTCACCAACGGAAACAGAAGAAACTGATGTTAACGTTCTTGTGCACTTTTCGGCACTTTCCCATGCACCGCCTTCGTGCTGTGCTATCGGTGTGGTTTGCAACTGCGCACGTACAAAGTGGACCCCCGAATTTCTTGGTCAAAATTGGGAATTTTGCCGAATTATGGCTGCGTATACATACCTAGGGTGCATTCTTCTCTGTCATGCTGATCGGGTTTTACAAGAATGAATGTGATTGATGAGTTTAGTCTGCCTCCTTTCTGATTACTTGTTTTTCAACCATACCTTACTTTATTTACAAACAGCGAAAATAGCTACTCGAGAAAGGCCGATCGGGTGATAATGTATTCTATTGCTCATGACCTACCCAGCCGCGTCTATAATCATTGTTGCGCTTCTGTTCCAAGATGTGGCGATTTCCGTTATTCGAACGCGGATGAATATAATTCTTCGCTAGTCTGACCTCATTCTAAGACTCTACCATCACAGTCACATGATTTCACTGCTTTTCATAGAATACATTATCCAGTGTGTACCATTTCAACTACAGTTTGGTATTGAATTAAACTGCAACAGGCGTGTAGTACACTCGATTGACATTAGTCGGTAGAGATATACCAGTCACTTTACCTTCGCTATCTTTTTATGCCATTTCTGTTTTCACTATCTTGCTTGAGCACTGGCATCTCACACTGCCTCATTGAAGTTGTAGGTCCGACCGCATGAACTGATTTATCTGCGTCTCAATAGATCTTACTTTCTCATCTATCCGGTATTCTGTTGACATTCTACTTATTCTGTCCCTGCCGGAGGATTTAATGCATACATTCGCCCTCATATTCCATTTGGAAAGTTCTCAGGGACTCATTTCAGGTAGCCCATTTCTTTCGCGCAGTTAACCTTTTCTCGGACTTCCAAAACAATCCCGATGTTTTTGCTTGGTGGTATCCTTCCTACTTGCAGATCGCTGTATTAGATGCTCGACAACCAATTTAAAGTTTCTTCTTTACCAATAAGCGTGTGGTGCTGGTCCGTTGCAAAATTGCTTTCTTTCGATAATGTAAACAAAACCGTTACGACTATACTAATACATCCACATCGTTTGATTCTGTCCTCTGTAACTGGCAGAATCAGTTCTACTCGTGTCTTCCAAGAGAAGTGGCGTCAATCATCATTTGTTGCAGCCTGAAATTAACTTGTGACGATTGCCGCGTTGAGTCAGGCCTTGGACTCAAATTCGAAGTATGACATTTGCAAGCTGAATACCCGGACCACTGCAGTACGGACCCTGTTCCCCTTGCATGTTCACAGTTGTTTACCATGCCTGTCTACTCATCCAGACTGCAGACTGTGCTATACCCCGGCTACCGTTCTGCACTGTACGTGTTTGCCTCTTCAGGATCAGCTCTCTATTTAACAATCAAGCCAAGTGTGAACAATTTCTAGACGGCATTCCCGAAGCGGCTTTCCATGATTGCTTAAAAATTTTCCGAATGAAGATGAACAAAACCTACCCTCATGAGAGAATGAGACCTCAGTAATCATCCTACAATATACGCAGTGCATTCATGCCCTTTGGGGCCTGCTGATGAACTGGCGATGGCATGTGATAAACCGTAGCTTCGGTCATCGGCGTCGGCCAGTTCGTGACCGTATTGTATATGCATTGAACAATCTATTTTTTTGGTCCGCCAGTTGGATCTGAGAGAAACGTTGCCACCCAATAAACTCTGATGGACTGCCATCGGCAGCATCGTAATTAACCAAGTCGACCGGATTTAATGACCTATTAAAGACATGATCATGTTTCTGTTATGTAAAGCCGGTTGACATGCTACCGTCTACCATCTGCATCGCGTGACCTTTGCCCACTGCACGTTTGGTGCATTGTCGCGTCTTGCTGTATCGATTTACCCGCGTCGCCTGCCATTACTTACAGGCATGATGCACACACATTCAAAGTGTGCAGATTCCCAGCTAATAATCACAGGCTGTCGGCCGGACATTTGGTGTGTGCTGTCATCTTTTTACGTTCTAGCC
This sequence comes from Dicrocoelium dendriticum, assembly GCA_944474145.2. Classification (NCBI taxonomy): domain Eukaryota; kingdom Metazoa; phylum Platyhelminthes; class Trematoda; order Plagiorchiida; family Dicrocoeliidae; genus Dicrocoelium; species Dicrocoelium dendriticum. Next base: position 25,366,295 of record OX104060.1, on the reverse strand, counting down.
ACTTTGTCTGTCTTACACTGTCAAAAGAGATAAACGAAGGTAACCTAGTGGACGCTGTGGGGGGAACCACCGGGTAACTTTTATTCCCTTCCTTTAAGCGACATGGCCCAAATTCGACTACTAAGAGGCAGATGTATACATCCAAGCTTTGTATTTTCTGTGTTGCTGGGGCACCTTCTTTTCTTTGGTTCTGCTACTCACAAGTACCAATTCGGCACCATTGATGCCTGACTATAACAATCAGCCATCATTATTCCCAACATAATCCTACCTCTCTTTTTATTGCATTCGATTTTACCGCGTTTGTTTTATTGCATACAGCAGCAAGATGAAATTTTGTGAAACAGATTGCAGTTGCGTTTTGGTGGCAATAAATGTGGGACCTGGTGTTTATACGGTAGCTAACTGCAAAGTGGTATGAACCGGTGATTTCGTTATCCACGCCACGTGAGGACCACCATGCCACAGACACTAAATTATCCTATGTGCATGCGCTCTCGAAAGAGATAAAAGTCACTTACATATTACCAGTCAACCCAACTTAGCTATTTTCATAGGCACCCACCCAGTACACCCAAGGTCAAGCTTTTAAAGTACCTAGTAGTAAGTGCTTTATGTGTAGATAGCATGTTTCTCGTTTAATCTCCAATTACTTACACGAATCCGAACCGGGTTGATGCGAAGTGGGAACTTTCTCATTCCCTAAAGTCTCCATTTCTCCTTCGATAGAGGCGGTCTTTTGCTTAATTGTCTAATCCTATTTGGAGGTACATGAATCGCACATAAAATCCTGAAGCGGTGTAGCTCAATCATTTCACTGAGATTCGTTATCCAAAGATACTTAAATTGTTTGCTTCTATATGTAATCGCCAGATGGCTGCATTATTTGTTGTTGGTTCAAATCAGCATAAATTTTTCCCTTTCGTTTAATTACCGGATCTTCTATCCGTAACAATTGGGTGCGAAGTCGTGCAATTTCAACCACCTGTTCGACCTTTATTATCTTCCCATATTGTCTCAAAGGTAGAGTTCTCGATGAACGTGTATGCGCAGCTTTTTTTTGATCATGCACTTCTTTTTTCCATCAAAATTCAGCAACTTCCGTCTCTGACTTTTTTAGCGGGATACAGCAACCACGCTGGGTGTCGGCTGTCGCTACTCAGGGTTTTACTCATGTTCGATCGACTCCTTTTATTTTCTATCTACTTTGCACTTACTTTTTGGATGTTATCGTCGAAATCAACTACCCGCTTTTATTGCGGCGGCTAATTTTATCGCTGCATTACTTCCACATTTACACAGCGACTACTGACTGATTGTACTGAGACTGATACGTGTACCATACTAGAAATACGTCGCTTGAAACCAGTTGCTGCATTTGCTGCTAGGGTTGCTTTTTGTGCTACACACGGACTTTATCGTCTTAATTTCTTTTCGCACCTGTTTCCCGTTGGTTGAATGTGTGACCCAGTTTGAGGGACATCTCTCTCTATTTGACCAAGTGTCCTTTGCTTTATCTTCAATCCTTTTAGCCACTTCGCCAAAACCTGAGCAGAATCGCTCGTAGTTCGGCATATGGTGATGCGAATTAGGGATGCTCACTTTCTCATGTGAGAAACAGGTGTTTGTTCCAGTAAGCAACCGTGTACGAATCGTTGTACTGTGATCCATTCCTCCAAGCCGCACTCTTGAGGAGCGTATCCGACTTTCATCCGATACCCATCTCCCTATGTGTGTGTGTAATTTCATTGCCTACATTTTACAAGCTTTACTTGCACCTGTTCACTTTGTGTTTTAGTCCCATTCATTTTGCTTCCATGAATTTTATTCAGAGAAAATTGATTTCATTATTCCCAGAACATAGTCCGTTATTTCGTTTGTATTTCTTGATGATTATGAACAATATTTTTTTAAACACCCCACAATATAAAATCCCGTGACCAATTGAACTCTTCTTTCCTGTAGATACCACTATTGCATCAGAGTGGGTACACATTGCTTGCTTTTACTCGGTGTAGACCATTGGAATCCGATTATGCGGGCGTATGTTCTGCACCTCAATGCACAAAGGCCGCCTCTCCTCTAGTTAAAGGAAAATACAATGGTTTCGATTCAGCTCAGTTACTTTCTTTCCTCTGAGAAGGATGTTGGACAGTTAGCTTCCAGTTCGCAGATGCTTTCGATGCAGTATATCCGTTTTGGAGCTACTAGATTTTCGAAACGGACCAGATGGTTGTTGAAACACGATCGACTCTGCCAATTCTGCTCTGTTTCTGTCCTCGTGCATGCTTCCGGTAACTGATTGGGAGAGTACCGCTCTCTACGTTTTGTCACGGATTCTCACAGTGAGTGTCACAAAATGATATGGGGATGGACAATCACGTTCTGTTTTAAGTGCTACGGGACCACAATTGGGAAAATTAGACTCATCTACTGATTGTAGTATGTCATTCATTAAAAAATTACTTCTCTTTCACTAAGACATTTACAGGTGAATAACTAGTGAATGCGAAACATTAAGGCAGCCAATTTTTGCCTTACTGTCTCCATAGTGTCGCGATACCTGCATAATTTTCATCCAGTACGTGTATTATTTTTATTGCAATACTATTTGTTTCTCCGAAGTATCTTATCTTTTCAATTAGACCGGAAATACATCGCTTTCGGAGTGAACCTTCAACCGATTTGTTGCAAAATAGTCTTCAAGCATCTCATGTGGCTTCTGCAACTGAATTATGCTAGCGTTTTCAGCAAAACGATGCTCTTTGTTGGCTGAGACGAATTGTGTATATATATCGTTTGTACAGCGTTGAACAATGAACAATGATTTATCACTGGTAAAAAAGCATGTGCTTGACAAGTCCCGTAAGGTGGTTGGAGTAAAAATTAATATTTGTAGGATCATTGAATAAGTAACTGATCATTTCAAGAGTCCACCGAGTTAAATGCACTACTGCATAACGATAGTTTGAAGTGAGAATGGGATGTGCACACGCAAAATATTATGCAGAGCTATTATAGTCCAATAACTGCGTGAGAAATGAAATAGGAATCGACAAGGCTCACTCGTTTGTTTCTTCATTTGACAGATGTGGTATGTTCATCCAGTTTAGCTACATCCAGGCTAATCACATGGACACTTCTGCATGTATCCTCACCGCCACGTTGCAGAGAGGGCCGTTAAGCACATGGTTAGGCTTGCTTTATTTCGTCCTCCATGTAGGATGGACTATATCAAGTAATGCAAGTTTGAAAGCGTTTCATCAAGGTGTTTTTTGAAAAGCGTTAATGTAGGGGCAAGGAGAACGTGAGTCGGAAGGGCATTCCAGGCGCGGGACAGATGGAGGGAGAAAACGTTGTGTCGACAATCAAGTCGACTGTAGTGCGCAGCCAGTTTGAGCTGATGGCCTCTCAGATTGGTATTTTGGCTCAGCTGCAACAGATTGCGACATGGGTGAGTTGAGTTCGTCAGTATTAACTAAACCATGATTAGGTCTCCTCACTGACGTCGATATTCACCACTGTACAATCTCAGGGACTGCAGTCTGCGTTGGTAGGAGTGATGAAACAATCCTCTAACGAGTTTGGTCGCTCTAAGTTGTGGAGCTTCAAGTGCATCGACGTTGCGCTTGCGCCAGGGACGCCTCACGTAGGCGTTCAGCATTTGCGGAAATATTGATTGCTCAAAATTGCCGAAAGCCATCCGTAAGATTCCGAGATGTTGACTGGCTCTTTTTGATACCTTTTCAGCCTGTCTCGAGCAACCAAGGTCGTCCTGCACGATCACCCCGAGGTCGTTTTCTTGGGAAGCACGTTGTAACTGTTGGTCCCCAAGTCGATATTCATAGCTAAGCTGATGGTGTATGTTTACGACTTTGCACTTGGTCACGTTGAACTGGAGCTGGTTGTCGGATGACCACGCATAAGCCCTGTCGAGATCGCTCTGCAATGCCATGTGATCATTCGATGTCCTGATGTCATGCCAAATTTTGACATCATCTGCAAATAGTACGAAGTTCGACTGTAATACACTGGCAAGATCGTTAATGCATGTTAGGTATAAGTTTTTCCCCAGTACCGATCCTTGTGGCACGCCACAATAGACGTCAATTTGGTCGGAAATGGAGCTGCGGACTCTCACATTCAGCTGACGTTGAGCGAGGTAGTTTCCAAACCAACCGAATATAGAGTCACCGATTCCATGGCTTCGAAGCTTATGAAAGAGAATGCGGTGCTACAAACGATTGAACGCTTTCGAAAAGTCCAGGTAGATAACGTCGACTCCCACCCTGGCATCGGCTGACTCTGTCCAGTTTGCTGGGGCTAGCAGCAAGTTTGAACTGCAGGATCGATTTCGGCGGAATCCGTGTTGCTGTGACACTGGGATGTTGTTGCTCTCAAGATATCCCATGAGCGCCTCTAGAATTATACGTTCCATTACTTTGAATAAAACTGAGAGGAGAGTGATTGGACAGTAGTTCGAGGGCTCCGAACAATTACCACGTTTGTAAATAGGAGTGACTACTCCATGTTTCCACATTGTCGGAACCTGCATTTCGTCGAGACAACGTTGAAAGAACCGAGCTAATGGTTCGGCTAGGTTCATGGCCGCTGTCTTCAAGGCCAGGTGAGCTGTGCACACGCAATGACATTAGCGCTTTCATCTCAGTGGCTGCGTGAACGATACGCGGTTTAACCCTGGTAATGATGGAAGCCATGTAAAAAGCTAATGAAATGATGATTCACTCCGAAAAATATGGATGAAGTGTTGGCGAATCACGTTGGCTGCATCTTGTGCGGTTTGTGCAAGACCATCTGTTGCATGTAAAACCGGGATCCCTCGCTGCACTCTGCGGAGCTTATTGACGTGTCTATACAGCATCTTGGGATTTGCACTGAATTTCGCCGCTAACTTCTCTTGGTGCTGGAGTTTGTCTTCGCGGAGCAACTTGACGCAGTGGTTTCGTTGAGTTGTGTAAGCACCCCAGGTCATATTACTTGGACAGACTTTGTAAACGCTCCAGGCTGAATCCCTTAAAGCCATGCATTTTCTAGTACGGCTCCTCAGGAACGAATTCACTTGCTTCGGGCGAAGGACCTTGCTTTCTGATGCATTGGCCACTAGCTCAGTGAATTGGGTGACGAACAACATCCAGGCGACGTCGGACGGCTTCTCGGCCAGGAAGGACCAGTCGGTTTCTTGAACTGATAAAATATCCCGGGAGTAGACATCAGAACAAATGTTAGCGAACAGGCTCGTTTTCAGTGGTTCCTCATCAGGCTAATACACCACAAATGAATCACATGAACGTACCCAGATTCAAAACCCAGATGGTCTGAATGACCAAGCTAGGTGATTGGCCCCACGGCGATCAACCGTGTGTTGCGTGTGTGGCGTTGTCTACACTATGCGTCCGTGTTACAGTGGACCAGGGTAGAGTTAGTGCATGGACACATTTCTTGTGCGCACATAGGTCAGGGTCATGAGGCCTGATGGCTATTGCCTCGGCCGCTGCCAGTAGACGACATTTAACCGCTCTTGTGTGGCATTTGGGTACGCGGTAGATGGGCTGGAATGCCTCATGCGCTCTGACCTGGTGGCTCGAGTCGATCAAGTGTGTAGACACTGCGCCGGATAAAAGAGCAGGGATTGTCATTATGCAGAAATCTGACTATATCGCTAAAATGAATGCCATCCTCAACGATCATTCGTAATTCCGGATGATGGAGAAAGAGAAAAACAAATCGGCCTCGAGAGAAAAGACAGTCATAAAGCTACTACGCTGCCTTAAGCAAAAGAATGCGATTGACTCAGTGGTTTTGAGTACACGCGTCCCTCTGGGACAGTGATTCCACGTCTTTATGGCTTACCGAAAGTGCATAAAGAAAGACTTCCATTGCGACCAATATTAGACATGTGTGATTCTCCATATCACTCAACAACGAAATAGCTCACTAAGCTTCTAGAACCGATAAGAAAAGTCCTATCCAAACACAGTCTCAAAGATACATTCAGGTTCGTAGACTCCATAAGCCATATGCAGTTAACCGGAAGGAAAATGTTCTCTAGATGTAGTGTCGCTCTTCACCAATGTTCCGCTGGAGGAGATGATAGACTACCTATGCGATTTTGTTCGATTGCACCATGTGGATGTCGGCGTCTCGAACGAGCGACTTAAACAGTTGCTTCTGATGTGTACGAGGAAGGTACAATTCCTGTTCAACGGGAAGATCTACAGACAGAAGGACGGAGTCGCAAGCGGTTTTCCGTTAGGATCATTATTAGTAGACGTATTTATGAGTACATTAGAGAATAGCTATCTAAATGGAGTTATTAACAAATTAGTCTACTGCTGACGGTATGTGGGCGATATATTCTGCATCTCGGGTAGCCATCTTTGCACGAAAGAATTAGTGAGGCAATTTAACTCAGCCCTCGCAAACATAAAATTCACCCTTGTACCTGAGTGCAACAACTCAATGTCGTACTTAGACGTTCAGATTAGCCGAAGATCTGACGGGTCTGTCCAAAGCAGTGTCCATAGGAAGAAAACGTGGAACGGGCAATATACACACTTTGCCAGCTTCGTTCCGCTCAGCCAGAAACGTAAACTTGTTCGGTGCCTAACCGAACGAGCAAGAAGGATATATAGCGAGGGCATGCTTTCGGACAAGCTACATTTTGTACGAAGCCTATTCGATAGAAATGGCTATCCGGAGAGGTTCGTTCGGAGAAACATGGAAGTGCGAGAAGCCAAAGCAAAAGTAGATTCAGTAGGAAAGAAACTGATCTACTTATGATTATTGTTCCAGGGGAACGGGATAGCCGAATCCACGTCTAGAAGGCTTTCTAACACCATCGCTCAAACGTACTATGCAGCAAGCCTACGGCTAAGCTTATACTCAGTGCCGACCCGGAATCAACAACTTAAGGACGGAATTCAAATGTCAAGTATTTAATAGTGTGTATACTCATTCTCTTGCTCGTGTCAATCAAGATATATCGGAAGAACTACCAGGAGACTGTCCGAGAGGGCCAGGGAACACTGACCAGCTTGGATGTATAGCGGCATGACTAGATCAGGGGCAAGCGTAGTGTCTACACACTTGATCGACTCGAGCCACCAGGTCAGAGCGCATGAGGCATTCCAGCCCATCTACCGCGTACCCAAATGCCACACAAGAGCGGTTAAATGTCGTCTACTGGCAGCGGCCGAGGCAATAGCCATCAGGCTTCATGACCCTGACCTATGTGCGCACAAGAAATTTGTCCATGCACTAACTCTACCCTGGTCCACTGTAACACGGACGCATAGTGTAGACAACGCCGCACACACAACACACAAACACACGGTTGATCGCCGTGTGGCCAATCACCTAGCTTGTTCACTCAGACCATCTGGGTTTCGAACCTGTACCCTTGTCTGAAGTTTGCGTTCATGTGATTCATTTGTGGTGTATTAGCCTGATGAGGAACCACTGAAAACGAGCCTGTTCACTAACATTTGTTCTGGTTTCTTGAACGAAGTTGCACAGCATACCGTAATGTGTAACGACATAGATTTCCTCACTGTTCTCACTTGTGTACTCCGGGTAACAGATGTAACGGAAGAGCAACATCGCGTGATGACGGCGGCCAGGTGGTGCATCTATGGTCACGATGTCGACCAATAGTTCCTCGTTAGAGAGCACAAGGTCCTAAATAGAGGTTGTATCATCCGTTCGGAATCACGTGGGAGATGACATGGTTCTACAGAGGTACATCGGCGATCACCTCTTGCAAATCCGCCTTGAATTGTTCGCTCTGCAATGCTGGAAATTCGATTGCATGTAGGTTGAAGTCCCCCACCAGAAGGACGTGACTGTATGGTCGTTCCAGGACTCGTTTCATCGCAGAAGCTAGGCATTGGTCCATTTCCGATGTGATCATTGGTGGGCAGTAAACTATTGCTAGGTGCATACGACACCAAAGAGGATCGACGACTTTCGTTTCTGAGTCCTCCATGACATCAATATGCAGGTCGGATCGATAATACAGGAGCAATCCCCCTCCTCTGCTAGGTCGGTCGTTTCGTGTGGGAGTCGTGCCGGGTATTGCAATCTCAGCATCAGTGATCTCTGTGTTTAGCCATGTTTCGTTGACCATAACTAGGTCCATAGGCGTGGAGACCTGACGAATACGAAGTTCGGTTTGCTTGTTGAGAAGACCTTGTGCATTGGCATACAAGCAGGTGAGGGTATCGGTGATCAGAAGTGTGTTTTTGAATGCTGGTTTCCGGTGTGGGTCTACACCGACCCTTGAGAGGTCGGCTGCCGGTCGATTTTTTGTAGGACCGATGACGCAGGCCCTATGGCCAGTTCAGGTTGTTGTATAGAGCTCTCAGCGCCAACAAGAGAGTGACCATGCTGTCCTCCAGCTGTCCGTGTGTTTTGGCATTGTTTCCGTTCTGAGCTACATGGTGACAGGATTGTATTGGTAAGTTGCTTGCTCATTGTTACATTTTCTCTCTGTGGTCCGTTGCCTATTGCCTTTATACGTATTTCGGATGGCAGCATTCTACGCTTTTTGTGTCACATTTTGCTCACATGTTCTGCCATCAGTTCGGAGTGCAATTATACTTTCATCACTCGGGGCCCACACCCTTTGTAGTTAAGTGATAGCGGTACCCTTGATGTCGAATTCGCGATAACATTTTCGCGTGAGAATACTTCACGAATAAAACGCCATTCATCCCAGTCATGCGCTTTGAACTCTAGTTCGCTTAGTGACTGGAGCTCGGAGACACCGTGGACAAGGATAGATTTTGCGTTTTCTTGTTTACGGAAGTCATCCGGATTTTATTTGCCTTTCTGGCGTTCACTCCAAGGAACATCTGGAAATATACGAACTGTACATGTAGTGATACGGAGGCGAGTGGCTGACAATAGAACTGCCTCTGCATCATTACCTGACTGAAGTGTTACCTGGGGTAACCGCGGTTCACCGTAGTGTACGGAGTTCGGGTGACGGATGAGACGCATCATACTGATTGGTTTAGCTTGAACTCCTTTTAGTTGACACAGGGAGACCCACTGCTTTTCGTCTTCTAATATTTTATCTTTTATGGAGTTCGCCCCGGATCCCATCACATTAGAGCATATATCAGTCAGAGAATTATGGTAGTGTTTCATATTCTGCTTTTTGTAGGGACCATTGGCTGCTTTCTTCGGTTGGACAAATGATGGGATCTTGAGTCCCGTGGTGGTATTGGTTTTAATAACTTGTTTGGTATCGGGCGGGATTGCAATGGGAAGTGCTTCCGTCATATGGGCAGCAGCAACGGTCGCCTAGGTTGTCGTCCCTCTAACAGTGTTTAGTGTGTTAGGTGATTCTATTGAAGAATGTGTGGCGAACTCATCTTGATGAGCAGGCGCTAGTGTCAAGGTGTCTAATTCCGGATCCTTACTCTTACACTGTGCTGAATTGCAGCTTGATTTTGAGCATGGAGTTCGAGGCACTTATTTGTCTGGTTCATGTGGGACAGATTTCACGGTTGCTGTCTGCTGTACAATCTTTGTCAGCCTATCGCACTTCTGCTCCAACTCTGTTATACATCCGACGAGTGGAAGAGACGGACACTCAGTGCAGAACCAGAGAGAATCAATCGTACTATTAACCTTTGTTATCTGGCTGAGACTAAGGCGAGCACATCGAGAATGGAAGTATTTTCGGCAGTTTCTGCATTCTATTCCAAATCGCACAGGTTTTATACAGCTGTCTACGCCACAACTAACGTTTATTTCGGAAACCTTGGGCTTAACTTT
>OX104060.1:25225750-25356064 GCA_944474145.2 Dicrocoelium dendriticum | reverse complement strand
TATGCGACTGCATATTTCTTCTAATGTCAAGAATTGGCCTCTAGGTTTAGTGTTACTTTTGAGTTGCAATAAAGAGCGACATACATGCTCTGCATTGTGTACAATCAAATAAGCTATAAGCAAGTCGCCACGTAGTCGGCTCCCGCTGAATACTTCCAACCGCTTCAGCCCCTGCTCGTACGGAAGGTGGTGCATTCCACTGACGTATTTAGAAGCCCGATGTTGAGGTTGGTCCAGTTCCGTAAGGTCATGCTTCAGCCATGGCTGCCAGGCCTAGACTACGTATCCGACAAGGGGGTCAACATACACATTTAGCATGTGTCTGAAAATAGTGATGTGTGTTTGTCCGAAAGTCTATCTTAGCAAGCTGACGTGATGGTTACCAGATTCGATGCGTTTGAGAACTGCTTGGAACAACGCAAATTATCTTGAGCAAGCACGGGTGACAGCTGGAATAATTGCTTTCCTAGCCATTAGGAATAAGTACTCTGGCGTCGTATGGAGGGTAGCTTTTATGTGCCCAAGTTGAGCTGTAACAGATTCCAAGTTAAACAAGCATGTACGGTATCTAGGTCACAAAGGGAAGTAAATTCGGATCGGCGTCCGCCTGAATACGGTGCCATATTTTGATATCATCAGCAAACAGCAAGAAATTTGAAGCGATCTTCCGTGCAAGGTCACTGATGAATATCAAAACCAACCATGGACCTAGAACTGAGACCTGGGGGAATCCAGACTCGACTGGTATGGGTTCAGATAGGGACCTCCGAACTTTCACCACTCTGATCGTTGCAGGAGAAAGGTGGAGGTGTAGCCCAAGAGAGGGTCACAGATTCCGTACTATTGGAGCTTAGCAAGGAAAATCCGATTTTCTAAACGATTGAAGGCCATCAAATGCATGTGGATCACATCAACGGCCTCTTCATCAATGAACAATGAACAATGATTTATCACGGGTAAAAAAGCATGTACTTGCCAACTCCCGTAGAACAGATGGAGTAAAAACAAATGTTTGAAGGATCATCGAAAAAGTAAATGGTTATTGCAGGCGTTCACCGAGTTAAATGCACTACCGCATAACGATAGCTTTAAGTGGGAATGGGATGTGCACATGCGTCAGACGACTCGGTCCAACTACTCCGCGCGATTATTATCTTCGTTGTGCATGATGGCTATCGACAAAACTGGGTTTCCAGGGAGCAATAATGTTACAATTTTCTAGATAACACAACAACTTATCGGCAACGATGGATTCCATGCCCTTGGAGAACACAGGGAGAAAGGACACTGGGAAGTAGATTGATGGCTCAGTCCCGCTTCCGCCTTTTGGGAATCGGCGTTATTATTCCAAGTTTCCATACTGCAGGCACCTGATCTTTGTCTAAACAACGCTGGAAGAACGGTGCCGAAAGTGTTGCCAGTTTGGTTGCTGCTTCTCCTAGTGCCTCTGGACGAATGGTGCCGATTCCCGGGGAGCTATGGTTGCGCAGAGGCGCCTGATTCCGCAAAACAGCTTCGGCAGTAAAAGAAACGTGGGTGAGTCCTGGAGGCGGGAAAACAAAAGTTGGATGATGGCTTAATTGTAAGTCCCTCTGAAATGTGGGATCATATTGCGTCCATAACGCTTTCGCTGCTTCTATGTCTGTTCAACTTGGACCATCAGCCGTCTGGAGCGGAGGGATTCCCTGCCTAACATTACCACGTCTCTTGACATAATTGTACGGCAGTTTGTGGTCAGTATGGATTGTTTTCGCCATTTTCTGGAAATATTCGACTACATCATCTCTGTGCAGCTGAGTGCAGTGGTTACGGTGTGCTACATCTATTCTATGTATCTGGCGTTGATGGTGTTCTGTACTCTCGGCAGGCTGCGTTGCGTATAGTAAACAATTTTGACTTCTGCTCCTCAGGAAAACAACGGTTTTGAGGTATTAGAAACACAAAGGTAAAACAGTGTGTCCCCTTCAGCCATTTAGTCAGAGCAGTGAGAAGACATAAGTTGCGATATGTTAACATTTCGATTGTTCTCATCAGTCGCAAAACACAATACAGGCGGGATTCATAGACAGTTAGATACAGTATTAGAAACACTTGCTCCTTAGGTATCCGTAACCAGCTGATTGAATTTGCTGTCGAATTCAAGCCAAATGACTTCCAGATGGCCATTAGCGAGGAACGACCAGGGTGTGGCACTGACGAGCTGGGCTACGCGGTCATAGCGCGTAATGGTGTGCACCATGTCAGGTTTCTGGTTGCGCTATTCCGCATAGCAAATGAAGTCGAAACTGATGAGTGCACGATCACTTCGACCCAAAGGGCATCCTATGATCAATACATAATATATGTTCTTCGATGGTTAACACAAGATCCAGCAAAGTAGGTCGCTTACCTATTTTGAAACGAGTGGGCGTAATGACGTGATTGTAAAATGGAACACTGGTTATAAGCACATGCATAACTGCTTTGAATGGCTCTCCGAATATAGTAGAAGTTTCTAAACAGTCTACGTTGAAGTCACCCATGACAAGGAGGTAAGTGCGTTTTAACTTTAGGCAGCATCATAAAACTGTCTCAAAATGGAAGTCCTCGTCCGGTGTAGAGCATGGAGGGCAGTGTAGCAAAGCTATACTGCAGGTGTCTCTACCATGTAATTGCAGGGACACCAAAGAGAATCTACGAAATGTGAGTCTGAAGGTCCAACTGCATCGCGCTGTAGGTCACTTCGGTAATACAGCATTAGCCCTCGTCCTTTCGCATGCCTGTCGTTCCGTATGAGTGACATGCCGGGCAGCGAGACTTCAGCGTTTGTCATCCCGGTGTGCAACCATGTGTCCTTGACACGGATAATATGGCATGGCTTCGAATGTTGGCAATCCTGCAGTTTGGCTAGATTATGGAGAAGGCTTTGAGCATTTGTATAAAGGCAGGATAGGTTCTCGGTTTTTAGGAGCCCACAGGGTGCCAAAGAAATCAAGTGTGATAGAATGCCGACAGATACGAGATTTATCAATATTCGTTTTGTAGATGAGATAATGATAACAAGTTGTTGGCAGACTAATTTGGTCAACATATATCACATTTCTTGTCCGGACATACTGCAGAATCGCGTGACCAAGAGTTGAATTGATGCTCCTGCGTAATCGCTGGTAGGATTGCTTTTTCAGGTAGACTCATAACTAGTCTTTGCAAGGCTTCAGCAGCTTTCAACCGAGGTTCAGCTGGAAGGCTTTTATGATGTCACAGCCAACGTTCAAACACTTCCGTTGCTGTCTGCTGTGACTGAAGCAGGGGATTTAGGCTTATTGGTGCGCTTCCTCTACAGCTTGGTGAGGGCGGTATCCTTTTGAACGATCTCACAACAAGGTTGTCAAAGGAAATTGTTTCACGCATGAACCGCCACTGCTCGAAATTGTGTTAACCGGCCTTGTGGCTATTTGGGAAAGGAAGTACTGACATGCCACAAATAAAAATGTGTTTAGACGATCAAGCCTGTTAAGCTATGATGTTTCTCTTTGATTGTCGCCTGCTCCAAGTGACCTCATCATAGATGCATAACTTACAAGGCCTGCGTTGGAGTACAGTTGCAGTGAGTAAAACGATTCCTACATCAATTGTCGATTCCAGTGATACACTAACAATTCTGTGTTTCTCCATGGCGTGCAGATTTCGAGTGACCAGTAAATCGCACTAAGTTTGTAGCTTTAGCGTTTACGTTCATTAAAATGCACAGTGCTTTCCACTGGTCTTGGTCTTCAGACAACTTACCCGGCAAATTGATGGCGGTAGATTCGGGGACATTGGTGAACACCACAGTCTGGTAGTTATTATTGGAGCCCTTTTTTGTTGAACTGCAAGTTCGGGTGATGGTTGGGTCTGGCTGTATGCCAAGTGATGATGGTCCACTATTTGTCGTTCTGGGGGTGTTAGCGGTGTTTGCAACAGAGGAGACACTAAAGGTAGAATCCCGAGGGAAGTTTGGTGCGATTTCTGCATATGTGGCTGGAGTCTCGAGGGATTGGAACTGGATCAGAGAACCTTAAGTTATCCCATCCTTGGTATTGTTACAAGTTGTTAAGAGCGTCTGAATTTGATCTACCACGCGTTTCTAGTTATGTCTGGTTGTCAGGGTGTTGAGTACCGATTGTCCACCAGTCTGTTTTCGTTTAGCGTTCTTCAAAAATTGAAGGAAATAACGGCAATGAGGATATTGTCAATCGTGGTTCGAGCGAAGCGTATTTTGCACAAACGCTTCTCATTGAAGCCACTGTATTATCATGCTGTATGCTCGCTTTCATTGATCTAGTCTTTGCGTTCGTTCGTTGTTCAACTGCTGTTAACCGCTTGCACTTTTGGATTAGGTGAAGTATACATTTGACCAGTGGGATAGTGGAACACGCAGTACAAATCAGGTATAGTCTTGAGATGTGTTTCGAACTCTCACATTTTGTTGGGAAAGATTTGCACATCTTGGACGGTACTATCTGAAACGGTATGAGCAAGGTAAATTACCTTTCACTAATCGTTTACATTCAGCGGACCCACACGTACTCTTCGACTGGAGCCCGTTTGGTTTCGTATCTACTTGCTTTCTGCATAGTATTGATACCTTACACAGCAGGTCAGTTGACTTTGCGTACTTTGTCATCTGGTAGGTTGCACACCCTAGTCAGACGTGTGGGTGTGACCACTTCGTTGCTTGGTCGCACGCGGCCCTGTGGGGTAAGCGAGGCCTTAATAAAACCAACTTGGCCGGACTTGAAAAGGACGCGCTGGTTTCTGTTCACACGCCAGTCCAAAAGCCGCACTGTCAGGTGACTGCCGGTGTGAGGTTTGATCTTGTTTACTGACAGGAGGGGTGTTGGCGACAGGGCGCGGTTGACATGACTGCAGTTTAGATCCACCGCAGTCAACCGATAAAATTGGACAGCTGATGCGGAAGGCTGGCTGACGAATCTCCAAAACCGGTAATACGATGTAGGTGAAAATGCGATGGAATAATTCCTACGCTTGGCGATGCACTGGATAGAGCTGGCACTTCTGTCTCGGGTGAGTGGAATTTGATCGAAGTGTGATGAAATGCATAGGGAAAACCTCTCTACAAGTTTGATCACAGAATGATTGAACAAGTTTTGCACAGTTTGCACGAAAACTGGTAGATTTCTTTCAATTTTTCCATGACAGAAAGATTACACAAAAAGGAATTGAGTGGTATATGATAATGCAAAATCTGTTAAGATTGCACGTAACAAAAGTGCCAATTGTACAAACCATCGGAGCTTCGGTTTTGTGTCCACTTGTCAGTGACCTTGACACATTACGATTAAGGTAAACGAAATCTTCAGCGAGTCGGTGGGTCACTACTGGGCTGAGTATCAAAATCTATGTGTGAAACTTTTGCAGGATGGAGAAATGATCCCGACACATTATGAATCACATTTTGTCCTTGGCTTGATAATCTATCAAACTTTAACGTCACCTTATAGGGGCCAAGGAATTTTGCAATTTGTTGATTTACACGTCTGTGATACAAAATCTGAGTTCTTATATGATAGCCTATAATGAATGCATACCTGAAACTCAAACGATTAAGAGCTATGGGCAGCCCAACAAATCTACTAATGGTTGCCTCCTAACTTTAACAAGGGCTCATAGATGGCACAGGTCACACAATATTACTGCTATCAAATTCTGTCATTGCTGTGTCCTTTATATAAGTAATGGGAATATAAACCTGGATTTCCTGTTCCATGTGATGAATATTCTTACGATAGGTAACTCAGAGTCTGCAGATGCTTTAATGAATCATCATATTAGTGACAAATTTTCTCACTTTGCAGGAGACACGCCTCGCCAAGTACGATCGAAGTGCAAAAGGCCGCTCGTGCATCTGAGAGGCCGCTCGTGCATCACTAACCTGCTGCTAACATGGCATGAATGGTTGCAAGCAGTAAACCAACGTAAGTCAGTCGACGTGGTATACGTCGATTTCAGTAAGGCCTTCGACAGAGTGAATCACGAGATCCTTCTTCAGAAACTGAGGGAGTGCGGAGTCGGAGTCTCGCTGCACCAATGGATCCGTGACTTCTTAGTTGGACGGAAGTGGAGGGTGCAAGTCGACAGCCACCTGACCGACTGGTACCCGTCGACGAGCGGCGTTCCTCAGGGGACGGTGCTTGGCCCCATTCTCTTCCTGATTCACATCAACGACGTGCCCAATCTCCTTCGGTCGCCGTGTGCCTTGTTCGCGGATGACCTGAAGCTATGGAGGGTGATCCATACGTCGGACGACTTTGACATACTTCAGCAGGACCTTGACCGCCTCTCCATGTTGTTCGCCGAAGTAAGTTTGCCTATCAACTCGGCAAAATCGCTACTTCTGTGCCTCGGTAAAGGTGGAGCGGGCCGATCGTACACTCTCGACGGCCAAGTTCTACACCCGACGCATTGCGTCAGAGACCTTGGCGTTATACAACGTTACGACATGAAGTCACTGGACAACACGGACAATATGTATCGCACAGCATTGCGTTCGCTGTGGGCGCTGAAACGTAGCTTCTGCACCTGGTCGAAAGAGATTGCCACTCGTCTCTTCACATCCATTGTACGACTGGTGCTAGAATACGGCTCACCCGCCTACTGTCCGTTGACGAAAGGCGAGATACACAAGCTCGAAAGAGTACAACACATAGCCACACGGCTCATTCCCGGCCTTCAGAGTGTGCCGTATGAAGAAAGATGCAGACAATTGGGTCTGTATACTCCAGCCTACCGCCGCGTGCGAGTGAACCTCATCATGACCCATCGGGTATTGCATCTGGGTGCTTATCCGATGCTGAGGCCACTGCTCCATGTCCGTGCGTCAAGCAGCACATGAGGTTACCAGTACAAACTGGTAGTCCCTGACCTCAAGTGGGTAGCTCATCCCTTGTGTCTTGAGCGGCGAGTGGTGAACATGTGGAACCGTTTGCCCTCGCGGATAGTAGAAGCGAACTCGGTGTCGGAATTCAAACGATTCCTGGACGCGCACTTTGTGGATGCCAGATTCGACGAAGCCTTCACAGGAAACTGACGAAGGAATCGTTCAATGATTATAACCCATGGAGCCCGTTAATCCACCAACTGCAGCTTCCGAAACGATGCCCATCCGTAATAGGCGGCGGAGCTGGTGAAGGACTCCATGTGGTTCATCCAAGAATATATGGTAAGTACATGGAGATTTTTTCTATGCTTGTAAATATTTTACTTTTTTCACCTGGGCTAGCTCACTACTACAGGTAACACTGTGTCAGTGGGACATGTCCTACATTGAGATATAGCTACATAGATGTTCAACATCTTTCTCGCTATCATGACAGTATCAGTATCAGTATTATGATTTAGTAAGTAGAGTCTGCGACTGTGTGACGCATTCGACCCATTCCATTAGACACAGCTATCAAATGCTTTATGGGCATTCGTGGTCTAAAAAGAATAGACTTCTACCGTAGTCTTCAAGAAGCTACTGAGATGCGTACCACATGTGATGACAACTACGAGGCGTGTAAAGTTGTGGAATACAGAGAACGGTAACTTCGGCTGGATCCAATATGTGTTGACTACAGCTATAAGGAATGCGGAGCTGGTAAGAGCAGAGGGAATCGTATCAGCTCGACTCACCGTGAGTGAGCGAGTAAACTGGAATTTTAAATATTACAACAAATGAACGATCAGAATATACAAACAACGATAAAATCAGATGTTGCAAAATACTTGCAGTGTAAATGTTTCATTTTCCATGCAGGTCGCAGCCGCTGTGCCTACCAGAACGAGCTGTTTCCATTCAATGCCGGGGATAAATTCTTACTATCCGTTACACTTGCAATGTACATTTTTCTCAGAAGGCATTTGTCTTTGCTATGGCTCAGCGAAGATTGTTCGGAAAAGTTAACTGATTGAGTTACCAAAATGAGCATATACTCAGCAAATGTAGGCGTTGTAACGAAAAGCAAAGTAAACGGGAGCAGCGACTAATGCAAATATGCTTTGCAAGATATTACGATGAGTAGCGAACCTAAGTCCATAGCTGCTAATACGAATCGCGGTAAACATGTTATCTTACGATTAATTTGCCTTTTGTATCACAATTTTACTCCCGCTTGTGTCTATACCAACTAAAGTGGACACATTGGTTTTAATAAAACTACTGAAATAGAAGAATTAACTATATACTTGGGACCCTTATGCATTTTAATTATAATTTTTGGTTTCTGGCTAGTCCTCAACTCCCTTACTTATTGCCTTACGCATTCAGGCCTAGTTAGAACTTGGCGTATTTCCACCCACATAGGTCAGCTGTGCAACAGCGGTGAGACACTTGAGGCCACTGTGTCCCAGTCCACCATCCAGCTGGTTGTCAACACTCATCATACTGTTAAAGCATGGGAAAGCAGACAAACTTCAGTATTCATGCTTTAAAATAGCAACCAGCCGTATCTTGAAAATCAGCGTACTTGATAGATGGGATTGCTGCTATTCTGCGATAAATCGTACACGTGCACAAGTAACCGTTTCTCTACTGGTCGCAATGTTTAGACCGTTAACGAATTTGAAAGCTACACTATCGGCGGCAGTTGCTAGAAACAAACATGCAGTTGTAAATGGGATGCATTTCAGCCATGATCTACGGTGACTTCCCGCAAGACCTGTCGGTTGTAGACCGATTGTGTAAATGTCGTCCTATCTAGGTTAGTGATGACGCATATGTATTCATTGTAACGGTGTGGCAAACCATTGGTATTTCCGTGTATTGTGATTCCAACCAACTGAGCAACTACCATCAATAATCACCGTGCTCAGCAAAAGTGACAGCAGATCGTTAACAGCGAAAGTATCACTGTTACTTACCTCGTATTGACTTAGCAAACATGGTTAACTGTTCAGCTTTTTAACTTCACTACATGAAACGCACTTATGCCATTGGTATATTAGGTGCCCTTGTGACATCCTGCCAACTAATGCTGCCCAAATGATTCCATCAGAACTACGACGGAAGTTAGGCCAAATTCTCTATTAGGTAGGAGAAGCGAAGAGGATGCTTGGGTTTCTCCTCACTTGAATGAAGCCCACTGAGCTTATAGAGGGTGCTACGAAATAAACCACCATAAATTGGAAAATTTGCCTCAAATATGATAAACAATCATGGCCATCAAGAGCACATTGTAACCCAATCTACACCGACATTTGCGCACTACAAAGACGATCAAACTTTCATCGGCAGAACACATTTTACCATTTAATGTAGCGTTCTAACTGAGGTGCAACCAGCTTCTCTTGCCACACGCGCACTCAATATGCGACTGGAATCTTGTCACCTGCGTTTTCTCCTTGTTTCTGTTCCAAGTCTACTGTTCATCTGGTGTGACTCCTTGGCACACTCGGGGAGTCCCAAACATTGCATTATGTACCTTGTCCGTTTCGATAAGACATATGCAAAGCAATTCACCTATCGCCGTTTCGGATTTACGTAGGTGAGGACGACATAGCACCGAACACGCACTTAACACCTGACAGTCCCGTGGCAGCCAAACATTTGTTCCCTGTATAGACGTATACTGATACCTCTTTCCTCTGTTATAAAGGCACCACCATGCAGCAATGTCCACTCAAAGAGATGTACGCTGCGATCAACATGCCGTTACGCCGGATTTATAAGTCACATGGACCAAACGAAGCTGCGCATTAGTGAGCGAGGTTAGCTAATGTTCTCAGGGTTTACCTCCACGATCACTATACCTCGTGTTCTTCCATATGGATGCATTCGATATTTATTTTCTACTAACCTTATTTAGCAATACCTATGACTCCTTAAAAGCTCGTTAGCTGACTCACATACGCCTCGATTTTCTAATGTGCACACGAACTACTCTACGGAACTTATCAAGCACCTGCTCATTGACCTATGACAAATCATCGTTCAGGATTCATAAGTAAACAGCGCCGCAGCTATCAGCCAGGATGCTGGAATTCCCACCTCCAGTTGTTTGCTGCTCGATATGACTACGTGTGATGAACACTGGCGAACAATTTTATGTCCATCATTCGGACATCAGTGAGTGGTAGTTGGGCTTTTTGTTATGTGTGCAACATTTGTTTGGCTACTTCATGTGTAGCGTTTAAATATATTCAGTACGGAGCACTTCGGCCAGTAACAACTACACGGCCCAGCAGAAATCCCAACGATATCGTGAGTAATATCACCATGGTAAGCCTTGATGTATGTGGCAGGCTTCAGTCTTGCAATCGCCGCAACGTTTAAACGACACTTTCCGATACATGGTTGGTGGCATCCGGTTCCGAATTTGCCTCACTGTGGTATCCACGTGGACACCCACAGGACGCCTGCTCATAGAGAGGGACCATGGGTGGCTTGCTCAGCACCAACCAGAGGTACAACCACACACCCAATATCCGGTGAAACCTGAAAGAAGAATACAGGGGGCTCCCTGTGGATGGAAGCCAGTTTCATCAACGGAGCCGGCCCACACTCCTTCACAGGCAAACACAAGAACGCTGTATTTGGGTATCAGACGCACACAAGGTGTTGGTTAGGCCGTAGACCGCTGCACAAAATACCACGTACATAGAACTACTTTGCAGCCTGACACGGTCACGAGGGCAGTGTACTCCGTCCTCTCCATCAACGCCTAGCTCTCCCCTAGAGGCAGTGTAGACAAGATGGTATGTAATATAGAAGTAGGCAACTTGTCACCATACATATCAAGCACAGCCACACCGGGGATGTTAAGCAACTACCAATCACTTGAAATCTTGATATCAAATAAAATAAATAAAAGAAAGCAAACAGATAGGCCAACTTAAATCCGCACTAAATTATCTTACGAAATTAATGTGAAAGCAGGATATCCGCGATCATTTTACGACGGCCGCAAACAAAATCGAAATATTTATGCAACAAATACGAAAAAATTAATGAAAATAAACAGTTTTCGTTTAAAGGACGTGTGTAAGTAAACAGAAAATTATACAGATAGACACGAAAATGTGGTAACAAAGTAAGTAAAAACCAAATATAGCAAACTGATCGTCTGAAATAAAGGAGCTCAGCCACAACCATGCGGTTAGTAAATCTATTGCAGTCTACCTAACAACGACGCGCCGGTTTGATTACATGTTTGCAAATCTGTCAAATAAATATGCGCCGAATCCGTCGCAGACACATTTAACGCAACCTCTCGAGGTATCACATGTCGTTGGTACATGGTTCGCTTTTCACTGTCCTATAGAAAAACGGACAACACCATGGGTTTGTACACCATCAGCTTCGTGCCAACGGGAAGCTGATGGTTATTCCATACTCGGTACTCTAGCTTCCCGAATGCCGCCGCTGCCTTCCATAAACGCATACAAAGTTTACTCTGTATCTACTGGCCGATCGAACCTTCCATTCCCAGGCAACGGAAGCTAGAGATGTTTTTCAATACTTATTACCAATTTCGATTCGCGGCACCATTGTATATTGCATCGCCAGTGAAGGCTGAAAGAGACCGAGAGTTTCGCTTTTGTTTATGGTGAGCTCGAATGTGGCCGCTGTGGAAGCCAGTGCACTACTCGTATGCTGCAACTCAGCCGCGCTGTGTGCTAACAACGCACAGTCGTCAGCGAACAGAAATATAGGGATGGTTGTCTCACAGGCTAGGGTTCTCGCACCGAAACGACGGATGTTCAGCAAACCACCATCAATACGGTGCTCCACACCAACACCGTAAGCATAAGCCACATCAAACGCACACGACTTCATGATATGAAGATACAAACTGAAAAAGCAGGAGCTAAGACACAGCCTCGCTTCACACCAGAGACAACTGCAAATTCATGCGAGGTCTGTCCACTCAACGTCACCCTCGCCAGCATCCCAATTTGCATGCATACATTTAAACCTACAAAAGTATTTCAACAACCATACTTACCCAAGACTAGCCACAATGCCTCGCGACTCACAGTATCAAATGCCTTGTTGTAATCAACAAACAGCGAGTACAATGGCTGGTGTCGTTCTCTGCACTTCTTCTGCAACTGACGAGCAGCAACCACCACCCGAATAGAATTCACATTACTTTTCCGACTCGTACGGTTCCACTACCTAACTGACGAAGCCGTTGAGCAGGATTTGGACAATCACCTTGCCCACACAAATCTGCAACTAAATACCACGATATATCTTAAGAAATTGCTTACTCCATTTGCTCTTGTACAGTGATAGCACAAAGGCATCAGTCAGCTCAGGACGAACCTCCTTCTCAGTCCAAACGCGTTGTACAAAATGGTGCATCACATTCACCAAAACGGGACCGCTGTGTTTCAATACTTCTTTCGGGATCTCATCGACTCACGCACAATTGCAGTTTCCCAGCTGAGCTGGTCTGCGTCTCATCTACGTTCGGCTTGTACGCAAGACTCAAATTCGGCAGTTTCATGCCGTTCAATTAGGCCAGTCAGGAAATGGTTGTTCAAGAGTCGGTCAAAAGTTTAACAAGATGTGCATTACGTCTGCATTCTGTGTGCAGTCAGCGCCTGCACTACCATGGAGCAACGTCCTCAGTAGCTCCGTGCAACCACTTCAGAGATCTAAGAAATTCGTTATATTGGCGGCCTTCGGCGTAGCATTCCATCTGCTTCACTTGCTCCGTCCACCATGCACCTTTACTGGGATGGAACGCTCGGATCAATCGCCGTCGATTTCTGCGAAACGTACTCTCCTTCCCCAAGCTGCTGGGGTCTGCGAAATGTGCAGCAAATGCTGCATGCTTCTCAGGCACAAATACGGCAATTGTCGCATTGTTCTCATTAAAGCAATCGGGCCGCTTACAGTTTGCGCGCCCGATGGTCGCTTCGGAAACAGCAGTCACCTATCCGCGGATATCGTACAACAGATCGCTCACTGCAGGTATACATTCCATATCACACAGGATTGCAGCCATCGACTTCTCCAACTCAATAGGTTTAACCGCTGTACCGATGATGGTGATGTTAAATTTACGCCGGTTCACCGCAGAAGTACGTGACATGGATTTACGAAAATATTTGTACAGTTTGGTCCGCGCCGTGTTGTCATAATTGCAACACTCAGCTCCACGCAGTGCACGTGCCATGCGCATTTCACGCTTGTCATGCTGACGTACAATGACAATGTCGAGCAGGTGAGCGTGACCATACCTTGTGTTCGTCCAAATTGCTACATCACTCGTACTCATTACGAACCCAGTGTTCTTGATCGTCAAGCCGTGAGTGGCACACAGTGAGAGTAGCCTGTTACTTTTCACATTCGCTGAAGCAATGCCATGCGGACCTATGACCTCTGCCCGCAACGAACGAGCGTAAAAATAGCCCAGCAGAAATAGTCGGTCATTCCTCTGCAAAGACCGTAGGGTAGAGCCTCGATCAGTGTGGATTGGAGTAGCCGTATCATCAGGCTGACACATTGTTGGACCGTACGCGCTTATAAAAGTGGAAATTTTGCCTCTTCCGAGTGGTAGTCGAACACCCGTCAGTCGTGCACTGATGCCAGCTGGTTCATCCACCAGCTGGCAATTTAAACCGTCGGATAGTACTAGTCCGACCCCGTTTTGACGTGGCGCTGAGGTGGCGTTTTCCACCCATTAGTGTCAATAGCCAGCACCAGCATCATGCGATTTACCCTGCTCGGCGAGCTGAGTCATGCTGAGGGCAACAATACTGGTGTTGTAACGTGCCAGTTCACTGCGACCAGGACAGTGCTTCGCTCGAGGCGCCCACTCCAGTTCCGGTCTAGTAGTGTGCACACGTACCAGCACCGGATGTTGAGTGTTTTGCGCTCAGGTAAACGATTGCATTTGTGAGTAAAAACAAGCGTGGTGCTGATTGAAATACAGTGGTTTGCTTGCGGGACTCCGCCAGGAGCCGTTGGCTAAATAGACTGACCCACATGGCAGTGGGTGGTATGCAGCTTTGTTGTATGGAATCGGTCCGGAACCTTTGACACAATAGCCTGACTCACGAAGCATTTGGGAGCATATCCAGCGCGGGAACGTGATTGCAGAGACTCACTGGGACCTGACTGAGCTCCAGCACACACAGCGTTTGAAGTTCTGATACAACTCACATAGGATTTTCTACGGTAGTAGGATACCCATCTGCGCCCACGGTCAAAAGCAAGAAGGTTTTGGCGGGTTGGCACCAATTTGACCGGGGGCTGACTGGCTTGAGACGGGCAGTAGCAAACCGGTGGGCACCCGGAGATGTTCGCTCACCTTCAGAGACAATGCGTGGAGCTCCTGCATTTGCCAACCGAGCTGTGAGTGTAAATCCATGGATTATTTTTCTTCCGTAGCTAAGTTCTAAGGGAAGTGGGCCAACCACCACTTCCTAACTTCCGAATAGGATGGGGTTTGGACTAGGATACTAGGAGGGCGCCCACATCTGAGAAGAGAATGCCTCGGTTCCTCAGCTAAAGACTTCGAGTAAATGTACATCCAAAAGGCAGCGGGTCTAGCACGTGGTCAGTTCGCTGAATCATGCGGATTGGTGCGTGTCGAGGCTATTAGCTGGAAGAAGCGCGTAAATCAATTCCCATCCAGCGGTAGCCACGAGGAAGCGTCCAGTACATGAACCCACGGCACATCATTAGCAGCGGTTGGTTGACGATCTGTCAGAATCAAGGCACCACCAGCCTCAGCCTATCACAAGCTCATCTGCCTTTGCGATACATGGTAAAGTGGTTACAATCGGGTGTAGTACTAGAGGCCAAAAGCGAACAAGTCCAGCAAGCATTTAGAGCCGGGCACTAGGATGCTCGTTGCAACTTCCAATGACCAGGAAATCACCATAAATTATTCGGTAGTGAAATGTAGACATAACGTAATTTTCTCTAGTGTTGCTGGATATCCACATAAATGTCCAGCAGAAGTTAGTGCCCAGAATGCAGTAGCAGAGAATGGAACAGAGTCGCCATTTACCGCTTTTTCCTGACTTGTGACCCTTCAGGAAAGTAACTATAATTGACATATTCTCAACTAAGTGAGACACGGTCCAGTCAAACTAATCCGAGCATGAGGCACAAAGAAAATGCAAATTGAACTCACAAGAAGGTTGTGCAAGAACAAATGTAACGTATTTTCCAATGAATCTTGCACTAATAATTTTTTTTACAAATTATGGGAAGGTAGTTAAAGGGAAGGTAGTTAAAGTGGCCATTGGTGATAACTATGTGCACCCAAGCAAGGTACCCCTCTCTAGCACACATCGACATGGAAGCAATGCTCCGGCAGCAAATCCTACGAAAGATAAAAATCGCTTTCTTTTGCGCAGTCACGCGAGCCCTACAATGATTGGGACGTGCGTCGCACTTTTGGAGCAAAGGAAATCACCATCATGCACCAGAAACCTCAGTGATGATACTACCCACATTCCATAGGTCAGTAGTGTGTGATAGAAGGCATAACTTTACAAGACCTACAGGTTGGAAAATACACAAGGAAATTAACTGCGAAATTGCTCCAATGTGGAACGTGCATCATCACTAGTAAAGACAGTGAACTTTAGCGCAATATCGTGTAGGGTTTAGGACTACGATGAGAGTCGGGATGTCTCGAAAGTCACAATGTCTGCTTTGTTCACCATATACGGTGATAGTGCATTCCAGGGGAACAGATACAAAAAGAGTAAAAATACTTAATACAACCCAAAAAGGGAGTGTTCCGTCAGTAGTTTCAAGTGCTTGCCTCGACCTTGTTTGTAAGTGACTAGAGTAAGCAGCGATATATTTGGGCGTTCGCTTTCAGTTAGTGAACGGGATGAGCGTACGAGAACCCCGTGAGGCCGTCGGTATTCTGAGGAGAACACACCGAGCAAATGAAGGCGCAGATTGTAACTGAGACTGGCTAATCAGCGTGTTGCCTTAGTAGTTCATGGTTGTGGTTGCTCCAAGTGATGAATATTTGTTATAAACAAGGGTGCCAGGCCTGGACCACATGTGCAACATGGGGGCGAATATATGTGTTGATCAATAGGGCTATTGCCCGTCGCTCAGGGACGTGGAGAGCTTGCCTCAAAAACCAAAACTCCTGTTCACTACATTTGCTACTTTCGATCACTGGAGCGAATTGGCAAAACTTAATGTACGATGAAACCCACGACTCGTTCACTACGCACTTGTTGCAAAACATACTGACTCAGAAAATATGCTTTGCAGAACCTGCTGCGCACCGTCAGCAGATAGCGCGTTGCAATTCACACAATTCATAATGCGTAAAAGTAGAACACCTTTCTGCGACATCAACCTTGAAAGTCATAGCAAAAAACGGATTAAGCCACTTGCATGTGTGCATATGCGACATACGTAAACTATTATACGTTTAAAATGCTTAACGGGGTAATCAAGAAACAAAGACGGCGGAAGACCAATTTATCAATTTTTGGTCCCGAAGAAAAAATGTAATAGAACCATCCACGGTTAACAATAGAACGAAGCATTTTGACTTATAAAACAGTTTCACATGCAATCTATAGACATTCCGTATCACAAACTTCTCTCTAAAGCATGATGAAATATTGCTTGCGAAATCTAATGCCTGTCTTGTAGTAGTAAATATTTGTTTTCGAGATTAATGGAAATAACTATAGAAAAACGTGAATGAAGAATAATGTGTAGCTTATCCTGGACTAAGACGACCAAAACAATACATGAAGTTAATGATATTGCTTTTGTTATTTTATTCCCATGTCTATTAGCATTCAATGCATCTCTTCAACGCACCGCTTTTGGGTCTACGCATAATAGCACACGCATTAACTAATGTAAAGTGTTGTGTTCGCTAGTCGAGTGCTTCAGTATAATACAAGTTAATTCCAAAAGCTGGTCATAACAATATAGCTACAGCATCGGTCCAAAATAGGAAATGTTAATTGCATGTGGCCCTCGAACAAATTTGTTCGAAACCATACGGTAGGGTATATTCCAAGTGGCCTTGTTCTATATATATAATTAGTATACAAACAACCGCGTAGCATTATAGATTTTTCACAAGAAATGTTCGCCTATTTAATACTTTTACTCATGATTTTTGAGACCATATACTTTACAGAACTTACATTTTAATGTATTAGACAGACTGGAGTAGCTAATAATTCTCATACCTGAATGTCACAGTTACACAATTCATAATGTTTAAAAAGTAGAACACCTTTCTGCGACATTAACCTTGAATGTCAAGGCAACAAACGGATTTAGCCAGTTGCTTGCGTGCATGTGCGACATACGTAAACTATCATATATTTAAAATGCTTAAGGGGAATAAAGAAACACAGGCGACGAAAAACCAATTCGTCGATTATTTGGTCCCGAGATAAAAATGTAATCGCAAACACCCACGGTCAACCACTGGGAGAAACATATTGTTTTTACAAATAGTTTAACATGGTCTTTTGGCATTCCTTATCATAAACTTCACAAGATTGAATAAAACGCTCGAAATTATGACCAAATATTGCCTAAGAAATTTAATGCCTAACTTGTAGTAGTAAATATTTGTTTTCTATATAAATGGAAATAACTATAAAAACGTGAATGCAGAATAAATCGTAGCAGATGTCATATATTTTCTTTCCAAAACTTGTGATCAAATGGTAATACAATGTTGGTTCAGACATTCGATTATGGGACGTGTCTGGACTCCAAATGGGGCAAAAATATGGTCCAAAAACCTGGATCAAACTTAGTCAACTTGGCTGCGAATGCGTAGTGGTGAGATTAATCCCTCCTCTATCGATATGGATAGCATTTGTGGTTCATTTTACACAGCCTTATTGACGATGAAATCAAATAACATAAACTGTCCAATCTATAGATTCCCCTCGTTGCGGCACATGACAGCTCGCATTTTCCGTCATTAGTCTTCTTAGTTAGTTTATTCGCCGCATTTTTCCATATCAGGAGAAAATTATTCTTGCTGGGACACGAGTGACAATATTAGCAAGATAAAAGTAGTTTGGCGACCGTCAACAGTGCGCAAAATCTATTCATTGTTGCCTCTTACGCATCAGTGAACATGACTAAATTTATAAAGACCAGTTCACAAATAAAAGTGACAAATTTTATTGCTATTGAGGCATTATCGTGAAGGCCAAGCAATGTTATCACTGAAGTTGTAATGTTGACGAGTCTATTGAAATGCTGGTAATGTACATCATGCGTGGAAGTGACTGCTGAAATCTTTCCACAGCCAACTCTGTTTCGCATGTTTTGGTCGGTTGTATATTATGGATATTGATACCGAATGACCAAAAATGCCTAGGAACGTCAGGACAAATAAACATTGTCATGAACCACTGCAAATTACGGATGTAGGAGCAGGAAATAATATGTGGTCAGAAAGTGTTGTTCAGTAGTGCTCCTTAGGAGAAAGTAAAGGTTGATTTTACTGTGGAAACCGTGCACAGGTCACCGGATATAAAGACAATTTTAATAGGTAGTTATAGTATATTGTCTATAGCACGTTTTTGCTTAGTTTAACTAAATTTTGTGGACAGCAAATACAAAATAACATCCAACCAGTCCACATATCTATGGTTCCTAGCAGTTATGTAGGCCATAGTTAAATGCACTGAATATGTGCAATGCCTTGGGAATACGCTTATGGATTGGCGTGGCTAGTAGACATATGCAGCGGAAAAGTTGGCACAATTTCGTTCGAGTATTGAACACTTGCTCTATACACACGCGGAAGAGGTCAGAATCAGTAATAAGGAAAAGCTACTGGTGTCTTGATTTCATTGAGTAGACTACGGTCATCCATTTATGAAACTCTTTAATATTTTCGTTGCGTGAGCTGTTTTGCTTAACAGCAAAAGTAATATTGAAGATCGACATAGACAAATACAACGTGTTTGATTCCCAAGGAATTTCAATACTTAGTAGTTATCAAAAATTTTTGGAAGGAACTTGGAACCATTCGGTTAGTCCTGAGTTCAGAGAGGTTTGGAGACAATCGGGTGATATAGTAGTTTGGTAACGTTCGGCGGTAGATATTGGGACAAAAAGCATTAGTCTGACAAGACCCAAAGGAGGTCAAAGACATACAATTCACAAAATATTCAAGTGTGAAGCATGTACTATCAGTAATGCAACTATGATAATTGGCATGTAGTTGTGCAGCCTTTCACCTTATTATGGAATTCGTCCAAATGTCACAAATTGTGGTACGTTCAGTACCTTCTCTGCTATTGCAATACCAATTTCAACAGGATCTAAAAGGCTAGCGCGTATTTCTTCATCCCGAGCAGTGTTTGCTTATTAGTTTCAGGTAGTATACTTTACATCACATACTGGGACATTATTCAACAAAGGTTTTGGTGTACACCACGAAGGACGCTGAGTCTCTTGGCGTATGCACTGGTAATTCTTACTGTGCTATTTCTACCGTGTGAGTAGTTGTCTATTAATCTGAGCATGTAGCCGTTGGTTCATGACCACTAATATTTTGGAGAAGAACCGACGGATTGACAGCGGTAAGGCTTTGGAAAATTCCATATATTTTATAATTAGGGAGTCTTATCTCGTCAGCCGCCCTAGCCCCCGAGTTACACGTAAAATGCAGCTTAATGAAACAAGACGGTCTGCGTATGCAACCATATTAACAAATAGAAATACTTTACACTTTCAAAATATGGCGTCAGAATGCCAATCACTATTGATTCCATTACCCATAAAATAAAAGTGTATTGGGTCGATAGTAAGCAAAACTCGAACATTCAACTCTCCTGTATGTCAGATGGGAATAACTAAGATCCGGTAAAACACTAGAAAATAGCCATATGTGATAATGCTATATATAAAAGATATTTTCTGCGAAACAGGGAAATGCTTTTCGATGACATAAACACTGATTTCTAGGTAGTCTCTGTTTTCTTGTAACAGCTGCCGGTGTAGATGACGCTGGACAAGCAAATGATGTTTACTGGTTAACATGGGTAACAAATACCCATGGTTCTTGTATATCCGGAAGGAAATTGTATCATCGGGGCGTCCGTATTTTCCACATAAGTAGCTATTAATCCATAGTTCTTGTCGCTTGGTGGTACTTCAACCTCCATCTTACAGCTCTCGTTTACACACATGCAAAACATTTGGTGTTGCTTGTAAACAAGTATAACAAAGACTACTGTCATTCTTACTTATCGGCACCCACGACTAACATGCAGTGGGTTCTGAGTGTTTTGTACTTCTTTTGCGTGCGAGCACAAGATTCAGCGCAAGTTCCCTAAACTTCCTGTCGATTCTGTTGATCCATTTACGTGTTCTGCCTCGGTTATAGGTGTTAGTTTGGTTAGCTGCTCATGATGGTGCAATGTTTTCGTGCTGCATGGGTGGTCCTGTTGATTTTACCCTTTACTTCTTCATATGCCTATGTCCACAAAAGTTGCTGTACGCGCTTCCAGTTAACCGTTTGTACTAGTTTGGAAAATTTCACATGTTCAGTGGGAGTGTATGGAGAATTCTATATTTAGCCATTATTCTGGTAGAATACACATAGCCAAACCTAAGGACCAGGTGGTCAGTACTACCTGGTGCAAGATCGTATGAAACTGATACAAAGATTAACTTTCCATACACTAGGATAAAATGCAAAACTGATGACCTGTCTGAACGTTGGTATTTGTTTGGCCAGTACACATGGCTAAACACAACTGTCATGCCAAAGAACACACGATGTTTTGTTTTGTAATATTGTCAAAAACAGGAGGATGACCCTATTGATGGTACACAGTAGTTGCCCATCATATTTTATTGTGAGTACGTGAAACAACCTAGTGTATTGTTCAACTGAAAATCACCGATATATACAATGGTGTAGGGTGGCCACTAGAAGAAAGCTAACTAGCAATCATCGCTTGGTTCCTGAGATTTCTTGTTTCTGCCTATGAATTGAATTCAGCAAACTATGGGTTCCGGAATAGTCTTTTACTGTTCGGTTAGTTCCTAACATTAGTGAAGTAGTCTCAGTAGTATACGGCAACAAGGCCACCAAGAGATGGATGTTCATTACACGTTACACGTTTTCTCAGTTATACTGTTAGCTCAAGTATGTTGATTGGGAGCCACTTTTCATTCACAGCTATGATGCAAGTTATTTTCCATTTCAATGGCACAGGTCTGGTTAATTAGGTTTCGTGTGGCAGGATTACATTTGTTGGTGCATTAGATGTTCAGGTCAATGCGCTAAACTACAATCGTTAGTGCAGTTGTACTGACGTGTTTTGATAATGGTGTTTTCGCGTTTGACTTATCGTAGGTCGACACATCAGTCTGGTTCGGCTATACTGGTGGCCTGTAATTTGAAGGAATGAACTTAGTGGTATATCCTGTGGTTTAGGCTTCGTGTTTTATTATCATGTTTGCAGCGTCATTGATCCCGTGTCTGCGTAGCCAAAGTAACACATAAAATTTTGGCTGGTGGTATTGGAAATTTAGGGAGTCTGCAAAACGAATAAAGTTAAAAGTTACGACTTTTGTAAATCACAGAGCTCTTCCATTTACCACTATTTATCTAGGTAATGTATTTATTCTTCTCTTTTGCTAATATTGCAGCAACTACTGCATACCTTGATCCAGAACCACCTTTTTCGATTCAGTGTCTTGGCGCAATTGGGTCAGATGCTCGCTGCTAATTGATCCCCGCAGAATATCTAATAAAGTGCGAACTGTACCAAACTAATTCATTAAACTATATCTTTCTAAGAGAAAATCCTCCAACTCCCGCTTGTTTCTAATTGATGCTAGAATTAACAAAGGCATACCTGCTTCGGGAGTGCATGGCTTTGGCGAAAGACCTGTTAATCTAATTAGGAGAAGGTTTCGTCCGAGTTTGCAACTTCTTCCACTCCGGCGGTTTTGCTCCTCGACTTGTCTACATTTAAACAATTTGTTATCAGTTTCTGGGAAGTTCAAACAAATCACCGTCATCGCTGGCTGATTGCGCGGCAAATATTTATTCAGCAGTGCACTGTTGGCGGAGAGTTGTCTTGCGATGCATTTGTCATACCTTGTGCACAAGACGGGTCAACCCCACAACAAGACTGCTCAATCGTGTGTGGGTTTGCAGAGGTGTGGATAAGAATATGATTCCCAGACACATGAAGTGTAATTCCTTTCTGGCTGGTGCATAATTGAGGTTAAGATTAAAACCTAAAGTTTACTTGTAAGTGAGTGGTTAGCGAAGATCTGAAAACAGTTTACAGCTTACAAAATATTATTTCGTGATGCCAGAGTTAGGGTTCAGTTGCGTGGGGATGATTACTGTGATGCTTGATTTGGCATTGCCGACTGATAACGATACAGACTATGAACATGAAGTCAAACCAAAGGTTTAAGTATGACTGTATAATCAAATTTGTTCTACCTATTTATAATATTCCGCGTAACTGTTGAATAATCTGTGCATTTCATTGCCATCCTCACTTTTAAGAATGAACCTTACGCAAAAGAGCAAACTTGTTTAGTATTACGAGTGAATTTCTGTGACTGGAGGCCACGAACTAGATAGCATGGTCTTCCAGGTACTCAGCAACACAAGCGTGCTTAGTTGGTTTAAAGAATGTGGGGCAATCCTGCTGTCGAAAGTGAGATTAAAGGGCACAAGCGCATGAAATATTCTGGGATAGCATAAACTACACTGCCAGACAGTGAAACGGAATAACTTAACAACTAGCATGTTGTTTGCAGACAAAACTAGCATCTTTTGTTATCAGAAATCTGTTTGTTCACTGCAATCAATCGAAGAAGCGTTTTGCGCAACTGTTGCAATGTGTGCAAATGTTCCACCGGTGGCAGTTACACCTACGTCAGAGCACCCGTAACCTCTCTAGTTTATGACGAAACATGCAAGGCCAATAATATATATAGTTGGGTTGAGTCCTGTAAATAAATTTTGCTAGATGTAATATACAAGTAAAAACTACATCGTCTGGCATCAGATGCATTTCAGCTAGACGAAAGCACGTGGAGAACTTCAACACGATGATGTGGTGACCATCATGCATTTGACTGAAACGTCTACGATTGTCCGCGGAGCGTTTACCAATATTAAATTGGTAAACATTTATAGTTGGAGAACTTTTAATCAATGCATTGGAGACATGCGACTGTAGGCCAATGGTGAATTGTCCAAAATACCGTCCAGTACATCTAATTAACCCTGATGTTACTGGTCAAGTGTGCATCGGTATAAATAGCCAAAACTCCCGGAACACTGATAAGCAGGTAGCTATATAAAGCATGACAGTTAATAGAAATGTATTGCAAACAAATTTATAAGCAGCACTTTGATGAATGTTTGAATAGAATCATTTGCGATGAATATTTATTAAAGGAGGAACTACTAATACCGAATTATGACCAGCTACATGGGGAGTCAAACATCACACCATCGTTTCGTGCTGACGTCTAATTTGGTGTTGATTTTATCCACCTCAAGTCCCATTTGCATTTTGGCGATATCCAAACCAGTAACGATTTATTCACTTCAGCGCTCTTTGTACTTCGTTCACATAATAGAATAAACCGAATGCAAGCAACTCCACTAGGTTGCAGCAACGGCAAATGACGAATATTGAAAAAACCTATTGATTGCTAAGTAGCGAGTGCGTTCGAATCGTCAGCTTGTTTCAGGTTTAAAGGATGTCATACGTGAGCAGTTGAATCTTTGCAACCGAACATCACATATTGCAAGTATACATTCCGGTGTTTATAGCCTAATGGGAGTGAATTGGGTGATCAAACGTGGTTATTCACATGGTGTCCTCAAACTGTGACCTTCATGTCTTTGGTTTAAACAGATTTACCAGCCGCAATACAGAAGCGAAACATCATACGTTACTATACAGCTGCCACAACTGAAACACGCAATATTAGAGAATATTTGTTACAACAATGTCAGTGCTTTGATCAGGAGTGGTGGAAGGTGACTGTCAAGCAAATAAAGTTAGAATAACTCAACGGAATTCGACGAAGGATGTGATCTTTGGTGCATCATTCGAGTTTAGCAGGTGGCATCATCATCATCATCATCATACACGTTAGCTAGAGGTGGGAAACCAATCAGCTACTGTGCCGCAATACATAGAAAAAAAGGAGAAAAAAGCAACTGGTGAAAGCTGACTGAACTACCGGTAACGGATGGGCGTCGTTCCGGTAAGCTACCAGCCGGCAGCTGTGCCCCCAAAAAAAATTATTGTGCAAAATTAAATAAGGCTAAGTAATGAGATCGTGGTTGGAGGGGGAGGCTAAGAGGGATGGGGTGGGACAAAGAAACTCACAGCACGAAACCCACTGAGGTCGGCTCCTAGCCATATCAGTAAGTGTGTCCAACCAAACGTGTTCATCGTCTTTCGGACCCCAACCAGGGAGGCGAGAAGCTCCAACCGAAGCCAGCTCAGAATTGAGGGTCTTCATTCCTCTGGACCAAGTCATCGCTTGGCCACCCCTCCTCTTCTTCCATCCACACCCCGGCGTGCAAACAACACACGTCGCGGAAGTAGGTGGGCTGGCATGCGTAACACGTGGCCGAGCCATCGGAGCCTGATGCGTGAAATAACGGTGCTGAGCGGTTCATTTCCTTTTCCTCTGCCATAAACAAGGCGTCGAACACGCTCGTTGCTCACGCGGTGTTCTCACCAAATGTGAGCTAAATTACGAAGGCACCGGTGGTCGAAGGTAAAAAGCCCCTTCAGGTCCGCTGCTTTAAGCGGCCAGGTTTCACAACCGTACAATAGGGTCGAACGTACTGCTGCATTGTACACTCTACCCTTCAAGGCAAGAGTGATGTCGAGCCGGCGCCATAAGTAGCGAAGGTTAGCAAAAGCGCCCCGAGCTTTTGCTATACGATTAGTGATTTCATCTTCAATCACACGGGCGCTGATACAACATTCTAGGTAGTTGAATTTTTGAACGACTTCTAGCTGATCCCCACCAAGGATCAGCGTAAGCGGCGGTCCAGACCAATCTTGGAGAAACGCTTTGCACTTCCAGGGTGCGAAGCAAAGCCCGAAGTGACGGACAGCTAGTGCTAATCTGTCCAGTGAGCTGTCACAGATCAGGGCAATATCATCAGCATACTCCAAGTCAAGAAGTCTTTCTCCTGGGAGTAGCTCCACACCATCTAAGTCGTGTCCTGTAAACGCGGTTTCCATGACTTCGTCAACAGCGAAGTTGAAGGGGAACGGTGACAGCGGGCAACCTTGCCTCACGCCGCTGGAGATATTAAAGGGCGACGACAACTTGCCGTAAGCCCTCACTCTGCCCGAGCTACGCACATATAATGCTCGGATAATATTCACATATTTCTAAGGTACACCTTTCCTAAGTAGACAGTCCCAAAGTGCATGTCTATCCACCGAATCGAATGCACCTTTGATATCGAGGAATACGACAACGGTGGGCCGCCAATATATGTGGCGGTGCTCCAACAACTGACGCAAACTGAAGATGTGGTCAATGCAGCTACTACCTCGACGAAATCCAGCTTGCTCTTCACGAATCTGGCTTTCACGAGTGCCAGTCAGTCTGTGAAGGATGACAGAGGCAAGCAATTTGGAGGCAATGGAGATCAGACTGATTCCTCTATGGCTGCCGCATTCCGATCATGAGCCTCCTTTGAAAATTGGGACTATGATGGAGCGGCTCCAACCGGTTGGGACAGTTTCCTGCTCCCACAGTCTCACTAGTAACTCGTGTAAATCATCCACTAGAACAGGTTCACCGAATTTGAATAGGGCTAAAGGAAGGTCATCAGGTCCCGCGGCTTTGTTCAACTTCAAGAGTCCGATCTCATGTTCGACTTCTGAGCGAGAGGGTGGATCCAAAAGAACAGCCCAAGGAGCAGGGCGATCACTGGTCGGCGAGAAATCTAACAATTCCGACCGATTAAATTGCCTTTCAAAGTGCTCAGCCCAACGTTCCAGGCGTTTTTGATAAATTGTGAATAGGCTGTCCACTCTCGTCACGTATGGTTTCACTAACACCAGGTCTCCTGCTGCCCGTTTCCCGTATAAGACGGAATAACACACGATGGTTACCAAGGGCAGCCGCCATTTCCATCTCTGTTGCACGACGAGACCACCAGGATTCGCGGTCTCTCTTCAGGCTAGCACGGAGCTCTTTGCGAGTTTCATTGTGTTCGCTTCCAAAAGAATATGCCGGCGAGCATCTATAAGTTCCAAAGACTGTGAAGAGACCCAATGTTCATGTTGGCGATTAGACATACCACGTGAGGATTTGCCTGCTGCTAGTAAGGCCTGTTGCATATGAGACCAGTGAGCTTCAATTGCATTCAGTGAGCGTTTATACAACTCGGATGACAGCGTAATTTGATAGGCGTTCAGAACAGTTGAATTCACCAGTCTGCCGGTGTCAATGCGCTCACAGCATCGTCGCGGGCGTCCGCCAAAGCGCGTTTGCAGGTCAGCACATACAAGTGCATGATCGGTGTCAACACCTGTGCTCCAAATCGAGCGACAGTTCTGGACACAGCCTCTCCAGCGGTAACTGATGGCAATGTGATCGATTTGCGTCCATAGCTGGTTCGAGGCTGGTGGGCTCCAAGTCACCCTCCGGCGGGTGCTGTGTCGGAAATTAGTGCTCGCAAGACAATAAGCGTGCATCCTCCCACAAATGAAGTAGCCGCTCACCGTTATCATTACGGGAGCCAATACCATGTTGGCCGCCCAGATGCAGCTCATCTGCGGATAATTTTCCAACTTGAGCGTTCAGATCCCCAGCCAGCACTACAGTGTCCATGCTTCTTCTGTGGCGAACGAGTTCATTCAGTTGGCGATAGAAGTCGTCTTTTACCAAGTCATCGCTACAGTTTGTCGGTGCATAGGCAGCGATAACGAACAGACACCTGTTAGTCCCGCGCGACTTCGAAGTTTTGAACGAGCAAGCCAATCGGACCGCACACATCCGGCTACTGATTGGAATCCAATCAACCAGAGCAGTTTCAGCCCGGGGACTCAGGGCAATACCAACACCGGCTTGGCCGGTGTTCGAAGCTGCATCGTCACCGGATAGGCGCAATGAGAAAGTGCTGCTCGTGTCACCTGAAGGGGATCGCAGAGTGAGTACAGAGCTCGAGTCTTGCAGGCGGGTATCCAATAAGCAGCAGATTTCGATCGAGAGAGTCTCGAATGTTCGGGTAAGTGCTGCCTGGTGACCAATCTGAAGCAATGTGCGAACATTGAGGCGTGCCAGTCTGAAGGAGGATCGAGGGCTCCAAATGGAAGCCGATGAACTGAAATGGGCCGCTTGGTTGGACATGGGCGTGTTGACAGTGCAGGAATGACGCTCTGCGTTCACCTGTGAGTAGAAACTAAATGACAAGCGACTATTGAAGCAAGGTGGGGGAGGGGCGAAAATTGGGGGGTTGAAAACAGGGGGGCTAAAAGTAAAGCTGGAACGGGACGATAAGGGTGAAAAAGCGCAAGAAAGGGAATAAGAAGATGGGAAGGCCTGAGCAGTAGCATCCGAACCCCTATCCACCCTGCTCGATGCAGCAGATAGGGCACCGTTAATTATCCTCTGCGGTGGCCAGAGCATCAGAAATTTGTTTAGGGAAGGATTCATTGTATTGCGTGGGCAGGATACTGTCAGGTTGCCCAGGCCTAGACAGGAGAACGATTAGGGTTCTTAACCAAAGCCTTTGGTTCAAAAACCTGGCCGCAAGGCAGCGGGTTTGGCACTGGACTACAAGGAGTCCGTTTTAAGGAATAAGGAGCCACCCTCATTCCAACCCCCAACCTGGTGGACCAGGAGGCTGAGTTTGTCTGGCCTCTAACCAACGACCAATCTGGTATGAGTGGCTCTGAAGGTGCAAAAGCACCACCCAGCATAGCTCAATGGATCACTGAGGCACACAAACCATCGCACCACGGTGAGCTCCAGCCTCATTGCGATGGTTAGCAGGTGTTGCTATTATCAGCGTCCTTTTCAGCAAAGTAACAACTTATTATGACAACCATTTTAGAGTCAAACAACCAGACGACTACTAGTTTTTGCTTTATCACTGATCCTTTACAACAGGGAATTCCAGGACTACGTTTAGTTGCCATCATTCTGTGCGTGAAATTTCAAACCTACTACTGTGTAGCAGTCGCAATACAACTGCTTTGCGAAGCTCAGGCCAGGAAACAGCTACATGTAGACATTAACTCATCGTGCGCAGCCTCGGCGCAGCTGCTTTGGAGCTCCGCTAAATCAACGAGTCAATCCCTACTAATACAGCATGATCAGTCATGTTAATTTTTGAGAGGAAAGCAGGCTCTAATAAACATTCGAATATCCATAAATCAAATAAATAATTTGGTCAGGATTATTCACGTTTTACGGACAGTTATTTGATGAAGAACTGTTCAACTAACCCTAGTTTGCATTTAGTGTAACTGCTTAACCCTTCTAAGAGCACTTTGCCGTTTTATCATGTTATTACACATTTTGACTTCATACATCATCTGCTCAGTCAGACGACCGGAAGATTTGAACTAGCTTTAAGCAAGGCATTGCGTCCAGCCGAATCTTTAAATTATATTCAAGCGAGCGAGTGTGAAGCGAAAACTAGGAATTTCTCTAGCAGATCAGATCACATGCTATTTGTCTGTCATCAGCTTGACATAATGTGCGATTTACTGGTCGACAGTGACAGACAGAACTACAGATATCGATGTCAATATAAAGTACGCCTCATTTTCTTAGTGAAGCCTGCTACTATTCCCCACAACACATATAATTTAGTTGTGCCTGTCAGCTCACGCATCCAACCTATTCCACTGCAAAATGGACTTTGTCTGTTACACGTCTCATGAAACATTTGGAGTCAGATAAATAGTGGAAATACGGAAATGACGTCTGTACGTTTGCACTAACTATCATAGTATCAGACGCACAACTTTAAGAAAATTCACATTAATAATACGAGACACAAATGTTAATTATGATAAACATTTCCGAAATAAGCAAAATATACTGACAACGGAATTCCATCAGGCTAGGTCATCTTCAAGCTGGTTGTATATATATATATATATGTATATATATACATATACATATATATATATATACCTGCTTAACATTTGACCAATAAATATTTGACAGAGTGCAACGACACATGGGTAACGACAACAGAAGTAGGACGTGTGTCAGGTGTAGGGATGCGAAGATTCAAATGTTGTGTGGGCAGAGAGCTTCCCGGTTGCTCAGGCCAAGGAAGATGGTCGGCTTAAAGGAACCCACACCTAGCCTTTGGTCTTAAAAACCAAACCCGCAAGGCAGCACGGCTAATACGAAGAAAGTTGACGGATAGGAGGCTCATTCGCCCAATCTGTGTTCGGTTTCAGTCAAATGAGAAGCCGGTGGCCAGCAAGGTTGTTAATCCGCCCTCCGTTAAATATCCGCCTCCAGTTATTGCACGGACTGATCAGCGACGTTGCAAGCGGGCACGTCGGATATGGCACAACGCCCTACGAGCTAATATGTTATATGATTGAGAACCAGGTGATCGGCTCAGAACCACCCAAGGAATGAGACGTTGCCGCTGATTGTCCGCGACTGCTTATTCATCTCGCGTGCAAGCAGATGAGATTTATCCTCAGTTGCCTTCACAAGGAAGGCATTCATCAATCCGCAACCTAGGGACGCGCCAGATAGCGTACAGCTCCGTCACACGGGTTCAGTAAATAAGTAACCCCCGGTTTCAGGAGCACGTTATACACACCAGTGTACGTTTTGTTCTGTGTGAGATATTTGGATAGAAGCGAGCTTACGTGAGGTGCATGCATCATTTAGTCGCTTATGCAGAGAAAACTTGTGTCAATTAAATTGCCTTCAATAACCAGATTTTCAAAATGTGGTCATTCCAGTTTTTATTTAGTAGTATATCGAATCCGTCATCTAGAGTTTCATTGTGGAACCGCATACTACAGCCTTTCTAGCATCACTTAGGGTAATGCTGTCTTTTGGCTGCTTTGATGACATTGTCTCCCATAATTGAACGTATCGAATAGGCGATATTAAACATTCCTGGACTTATCACTCCTTATTTACAAGCTGAATTGTCGAACTACACAAATCTGTTACTGGAGAATTAGCCGATGGCAAACTTCTAAACATTGGATGGCTAACGACTGGAAAAGGTCAGTTATTTCAACTAACCTGGCGCCTGCAATTATGCTAAGAACTAGGTGACTACTGAGTTTAGTAAAATTAACGGTTAACTTTAAGTAATTTGTATCATATCGCGATACAAATGAACTTTGTACCTCTCATGGATGAGTTAGCAAGCCGGCAAAAGAACGGCTTTTGACTGCATTTTCATTCGGACCTAATTACATGGAAATTGTGCACATATTCGTTAGGTCCTGGAATACCGGAAATCTGCAGTAGGCTATATTTTGATACTATGAAATGCGAGAATGTTCAGCGATGTCTCTAATAAACCTTATCCTAGTATGAAGTTCCACCATCACATAAAATTACAGTTATAAGACCACATCGGGGTTGTATTCGCATAAGGCAGTAAGTC
This sequence comes from Dicrocoelium dendriticum, assembly GCA_944474145.2. NCBI lineage: Eukaryota > Metazoa > Platyhelminthes > Trematoda > Plagiorchiida > Dicrocoeliidae > Dicrocoelium > Dicrocoelium dendriticum. The sequence goes on along the minus strand of OX104060.1, from coordinate 25,325,465 downwards.
TTTCTATCTATGGTTAAATATTCTTGATTGACGGATAGTTTTACCTAATGAAAATCACCATCGTATTACCAGCTAATTTGACGTGAACAGAAGGAGGTTATGACAGCTCAAGTCAGTGTGGTACTTGAAAATTAGAGTGGATAATCCATGTGAACTGGATCAAATAGCAGCTGCATCGTTTAGTCATTCAGTAAAGTAGTTCGTTTATTTTAACACTTTTTGGTTAATACTCAGTTCACTAATGATTTTTATCAGTTAATGTACTGATAATATGGTGCTGTATAAAACACCAGTGAGTTTTATTAGCACTTGCACAGCATGGCTGGCATGCGATCGTAGTGGAGCGCTGATACATACTGTTGATGGCACCGCCTGTCTGAACTGGATGTGGTGCTTTCATATGCTTGGCATTACAACTAGTATGCTAAGAGTCAAAGAACTAGAGCAGCTGGTTGCTTCGTCAATGACAGTGCAGCTTACTGCTATCGGTTGTTCATAACCGTAAAAAGCATGCAAGTTATAGCTCCATTGATTTCGTTGATTTATCCGTTGTTTTGATGCATACATTGAGTGTCGTAGTATTTGATATCTGTCTGGTAAATTTATAAACTCACTTAGTGGAATTTTTGGATCATGTAAATGAGCATGACTTTAATCTGTATTGTGATATTTGAATGAAAGTCACATAAACTGCAATTTTCTGAGTGCCCCACAGAGCTCTTAAAAGATTCCAGCCTTAGTCGTTTATTGTAGATCTTTCTTATGACAATGTAAAATGGCTATTATTGGTGCCAGTGAAGATTAAGAAGAACGATGGTGCCAACTATTTTTACTCACCTTGAAATACATGACTGCCTGATCTAAACTGGCTCCAAGAATGGCAGTATGTCAACAGATTGCACCAAGTGCACATCGAAATCTCGTTTTGTTGTTATTTCAATGAATCGACCAGCGATGATTGAATGCAAAGCAGGTTAAGTCAATAAAACATTTCATTTGCTCGTAAAATAATAAATTATCCTACCGAATCTTGACGTGGTACTACCAGCGCATTCTATCCAAGATGCTCTCTAGGAAACCGATTTCTGACAGTAAATACTTGGCTTGCCGATAGTTACCATATAACCTTACCATGAAACCTCGGTCTACTGTGTGAGCACTTGCTTGCTTTGCACTTCATCAAGTCAAGAATATAGGTGTACAGTCAGTTGATCCGCCGTCAAGATAGCTCCTGCCGTCGGTAAGTATGCACAAGATGACACCCAGACAGCTTTAGTTTGCGTTCCATTTAAACAAATAGTGCGCCGAACTGATAAATGCTTTCAATTGTGTACTTAATGCATACATACATAAATACTTGGCTTATTCCTCGATGATATATAAATATATTGTACACTATGTGTGGTACACACCATTGCTATCAACAACGATCTTGAGCCATGGCTTCCAAGGTTTTCAAGCAGAAAGTATGCGCATCTCTCGGACCCAAACCAGGTAGTCGATAACAACTGGCCGAGACCAACTGTTTCGTCAGCTTTTTCATACGACTTCTCCAAGTTCTAGGCTGTCCACCAGACCTTCTCTTCCAGCCCAGTTCAGCAAACGCAAACAACGCACGACGCAGGTAACGCTGGACAGGCATTCACAATACGTGTTCCAACCACAGCAGTTGATGCAGGAAGACGAGCTCCTAGTGCGGGTCTTCTCCACTTCCTAAGACATACTATCTAGCTTCAGCCGCCACAAACAGACAATGGACCACAGAAAGCGGTGCTCGAAGACGGATAGCCTGCGAAATTCATCTTTACGAATGGGCTAGGTCTCGCATCCTTACAACAGTGCAGCACAAACAGTTGCACAATGGACCCGCCCTTTGATGGAGAGGCGAATGTAGTGGCGACGCCACAAGTGCCTCAGCCTAGAAAAACCGAGGCGTGTTTTCGAGATGCGCATCGAAATCTAGTCTCCAACAGCCCCGTCAGAAGTGATTCAACGTCCCAAGTACACAAAGCTCTCCACCACCTCTAGTGTCGCACTACCAAGAGTGAGTGCAGGCAGAGACACCAGTCAGTCTTGAAGGAGAGCCTTGCATTTGGGTGGCGAAAAGTACATACCATACTCTGCTGCTTCAATCGCCAAGCGCTTTAATGCAAGTTGGACAACGTGTGGATCGTCAATCAGCAAGAAAATATCATCAGCATAATCCCAATCATCAACTCGACTACCTGGGAGGAGCTCAATGCCAGGGTTCAAAGAATCGCACAGCGCGTTCTTCAGGACATCCTCAATGGCAAAGTTGTATAGAAACGGAGTTATAATCCATTCTTGTCGAAGTCCACTGGAGATCACAAGGATAGGCAAAGGCTTATCATAAGACCTAACGCTGCCCGAGGTCAGACCATAAAAAGCGTGCAGCATGGAAACGAACTTCTCGGGGCCACCACTCCTCAGTAGGTAGTGCCAAAATGCCGTCCGATCAACATAACCGAAGGCTACAGGGTTATCCAAGAACACGGCAAGGTTGGTCACTGAACTCAAGGAATTCGGCGGGGTGTCAATGTTTGATCGATGCAGCCGCGACCAGGGCGAAACCAAGCTTGTCCTTCAAGCTGCAACAAGTCGCGCCTTGCGGAAACTCTGCGAAGTATGATGGGCACCAGCAACTTGAAAACGACGGGGACTAAGCTTATACCTCTGTAATTGGAGCAGATTGTGCACAGGCGTGTTTGAAGATGGGGACGACTATCGATTCACCCCAAGATGATGGAACTTCCTCCTTCGACCAAACTTTCGAGAACCAAGCGATAACGTCTCGAACCAGCAAAGCTCTACCATCTTTAAATAGAACTGGAGGAAGACGATCAGGACGGGGGCTTTATAACGCCTCATGTGCCGGAGCTCCTGCCAGATTTCCTAGTAAGAGGGAGGATTTGTGGGGGTAGACCACTCATTCCCACTGCGAGCGCCAGACGTAGCAGATGAAGCTGGGGGCCAACGAAGCTGCCAGCCAAAATGTTCGGCCCATGTATACAACGGTCATTGCATATTGGTGATTAAGGTGCCATCCTCTTCACATATTATTCCAATTATACCAGATAGGACACCTCCAGTGACGCGAATGAGATGGAAGTGCATCTTTGAACTGGGCCCACTGCGAATCGAGGTCACCGCCAATTGTTGAGCCAAGCAAGGTTGACAATGAGGCTAAGTACCGGCTTAAAATCGAAGGGTTTTGTAGATTTGCGACTTCGGGTGGGTAGTGAGCGCAGTTGGGTTACCCTCCGAAAAACATGCAAATCTTAGCACGAACCAACATGTGATAAGCGTCTAGATTTGTTGACCTGTACGATCAGCAGTCCGTTACAATTCCGCGCCATCTGTAGCTTGTTATCATGTGTTAAAGCTGGGAGCACTCTTGCGTTTGTGAGGGCGGGCGCCAGGTAGCAGTGTGTCTCCTCGCGAGCCGAATGCTAGTTCTCAAAAGATACAAACGATCACCAGATTAAAGTGCAAGCAGTCTGTGTCCATTGCCTGATCGACTGCCACCGAGACTAAAAATACCTTATGGTGGTGTTCTCTTGGAGGAAGGTGGCCAACCCGTGTGTTAAATTCCCCAGCAATTATGACTATATCAGTTATTTTGGAGGAAAGCAAAGTTCATGTAGCTGCTGGTAAAAGCTATCCTTGACTGCATCCGGGATGCACTCTGTAGGGACGTAGACGGAGACGACGAACAAAGCACGCTTGACGTCTCGGCGCTTGCTTATATTACATGAACCTCGTAGTCTGTCTGCACCTAGCCGACTGTTGATTGGGATCCAGTCAAGCAGAGCTGATTTAGCCCTAGCACTCGGCGCAACCCAAACTCCAGCTTGACCAGTGGCTGCAGCTTCTGGGTCTCCGGAAAGCCGCGTGGTATTTGGCGTCAGGGTTTACCGGAGATACCATTCTGATGACGGGGCTAGAGTCTTCTAATCTGGTCTCTGAGATACAACATATGTCTACTGAAAGTGTTTCCAGAGTACGGGCTAGAAGTGCTTGTCGTTCGATCTACATCAAAGTTCGAACATTAAATGCTGAGAAGATGAATGGGGTACCAGGTGGAAGAAGAGCTAGAGCTTCGGTGAAGTGAGAGGCAGTTACGATGGTAAGACATTGGAAACCGGGAGTTTGGTTGTTGCTTCCATCAGTTGCGAGATGCCAGTGGTTTGCGACAGTAACCGAGGAAGACATGAGTGCACGTATGGGTGAAGAACGGGAGGTGGGGAGATCTTTGAGTGGAGGCTGAGCAGTTGAAATAAGTTACAAGACGGGCAAAACAGGAGCAATAGTTAGCAGTGTGGTTCATGATTCATCAGTAGGGGTGATACTACTCGATTGCCCAGGCCAAAGCAGATTCCTCGACAACACGTGAATCTGTTCCCTACATCGATTTCATGCGCTTGCCTTAATAATATTTGAAAATAAACAGGCACAATTTCAAAGTTCGACAACATAATGTAAGCAGAATCGTCCAGCCGTTATTTTTCCTGTCATTGATTCAGGTTTCTTCACAATCACATGCCAGATGTACAGGCAAAGAAATAAATGCAATGAAATGAAACGAGCTGTAATCCAAAATGTTATATGCATGTGTGTCGAAAATGTATTCAGGATACATCGACATCGCTTTCGAAAGCTACATTCGGAATTGTGATGTCCGAAATATATTAAGCGTTTTTGTACGGTTAACTGATTACTAATCGCAAGCTTCAAACTGCAAAATGAAAGGCAAATTCCGAAAAACTCTGGGAAGCTTGTTCCAAATCTTTGAATAGTGGATTAGAATAAATTTTCTCCAATTATCATAGTACATTTTGGAATCCCGAATTTTATCTCTTTGTTAAGGATTAGATATCTGCTTGTAATGATATGTGAAACCTGTTAAAAAATTATGAATTTTTAGGTTTAGATCCTGTAAAAGAAACATTGGTTTAACTTAATTCTCCGAAGGCAGACTGGATCTAATCCAACCAGCTTACAATACTGTATGTAGGTTATTTTGCAGAATACTCGCATAGCATTTTCGTAAAGTTCTCTGGACCCCTCTGGAAAACGCTGGCCAGATTTCCGGAGTCCAATAAACCAGCGAACAATATTCCATACAAGGTAATACCAACGCACTATGTCAGGTAACCACACCAAGTTGAATAGCAGAAATGGGAATCCGGAAAGGCTCCAAGTAAAAGGCATTTGCGCGTTAGGGGCATGCTTCGATAAGCTAAACTAAGTTTGACTTGCGCGCATTTTTCAGAATGGCAACATCCGAAATGTGCAAATATGCTTCAATAACAAATACCGAATCAACACTGTTCACAAAATATGTGTTTTGGTTCTTTACTGAATGTTCGATTACCCCATGCCTTAAGGATATGCTTATCCTAGACCAGAACTACGACAGCTTAACCGCAGAAGTTGAGTAGCGAAAGAAATAATAAGATTACTTCGATGGAAGCACGGATGCAATAGGGAAGCGTAGTTAACTCTAAGAAACGGAATGCTACACAATCGGCTTCCCCTCAACCCCAACCAGCCACGTCCCCATCTTTATTCTCTTCTCCAAATTTAGTAGAACGCCGACGAAAGCTGACCATATTTACTGAAGTCAAACAATGCTCATAGCAACGAACATCAGACATTACTCGAAAAGTGTGGTTAAGCAAGTTCCACTAGTACTGACGTTTAGAACTAGAAGGAATCAAGCAGCCGAACATTAACCTTCGGTACCTGTAGCTCAAATGTCACCTGTAGAAACAAAGCCTGCCGGAACATCAGATATATAAGTAGAGATTGCTGCAAAGGTCAGCGAGGAAGCCGTCGTTGCTGCCCTTCTGTGTTTAACACGGTTAAAACAATTATAGCGACAAGCGGTAAACAAACAATACTTATCAAAAGGTCAGGACAAACGAATAGTCTACCTTGTAGACTAAAGAAAAAGAGAGTCAACCGTAATGCCGTTACTGCTTTGCGCTCAAATTTCCCAGAATCTACCGCCATCACACTACAGAGTAAGTTATCGGAAGACCGAGAACAATATAACTCATTGCGCGTGCCGAAGGATGTCAAATCTAACCCTATAAAACTTTTACGGGCTACTCCTTATCCGAATTCGCCATACTATAAAGAACCAAAGCTTATTAGATTAAGACTAGAATGTTCCACTGTGAAAAGCATTTTACTCTCCGCAATGGCACTACCACATGGATCCTTTAAGATACGCACCTATCCGGATGTCCCTTTGAGCACCCAGCAATCAAAACTAATCCCAGAAGAGGATCACTGCAAGTAAGAACGCCATAATAGAATATCTCTGTGGCTTGGCAGGGCATCCTAGTACAGATATTCGCAAAGCCGGAAAGCACGATTTAGAACAACGTGGGTTCATTCGTGAAACACTTGTTTGCATAATATTGTGTGCACGAACTTACGGCAAGCCCTTCACAGTCTTCCCTGTCACCAGTGGTTGCTGCGAGGATCCCCTATATTTCCATTTATTTTTAATTTCGTGATCGAAGAAGTCCAGTCGGAAGCTCTGGTCGGTTTTCCGAATTCTGGAATTGAGCTCCTTCCAGGTAATAGTGCATCCGACTTCCTAATGTTTGTTGACAATTTAAAGAGTTGATTTGGTTCATCGCAATTAGATTCCAAGCCGCATAGGTAAGCTACAAATCCGGAAAAGTACTAGACGCGCTTTTGGCCCTATTAGGGCTCGTCACTGGTGCTCATCCATTGGTCCTCTACTGGGGATCGAACCCATGACAGCTAGAGACTACCACTAACTAGCCAGTAGCTTATGCCACTGAGCCTAGGAGGTTGAGATAAAGAATCTATATGGAATTTTCTAAAGCATTGCCACAGGCAATCGTTTGTTGCTTTCTAAAAGAGCAGAGTTCATGAACCACCGGCCATCAGCTCACTTCAGGGCCTTAGTACGCAGTATGCATTCGATTGTTCCAGCTGTCCTTATGATCACAGAAGAAGCTGGTCCAGACTCACCAGCTTCCCTGGCGAGCGAAGAGAGAAGAGGCCCAGGTCGACTGTCTTCGGTCAGACGCGGTAGCAAACGACTAGCCCTCTAAGACTTAATCCGTTTGCTCAACTCTGACATATACTTCATGTGGTCAAGTCGTTTTGAACTAACTGGGTCGATTTCTCTTTCTATCCTCCGTATGAGTGTAATGGTCTGATGACGAATCATTGCAAGCAATTACTCATCAGATGGCCTTTTGTTCTAGAGACTTAAATGGGAACTTTCAGGTTACAGTGCATATTTACCCATATAGGAGAACTGTCACAGTAAGAATTACCAGTGCACATGCCGAGGGGCTGTGCGTCCTTATTGGTGCGCCATAAGGATGCATTTTAATAATCTCCCAAAAAGCGATACCAAGCGCACCACTTGAAACTAGTAACCCAACGGTGCTTGGACTGTATAAAAAGGTTTCACCCCCTTAGAACCTTTGTAAACTGTATTGAATACCAGACTTCGTTTTTTCCGAACGATCACTGGACTTTGATTTAACCCTTTACTGCATGGAGTAACTGCAGTCTAAAGCGAAAGCTTGCGATTTTCTCTCCAAATAACTCTTCTGTTTTGGCATTCAAAAGACGGTTTTGTGGTCAAACAGAACGACAGACAATTGAAATAAACCGGAAGTATCTGATCTATCAACGCAACTTACCCTTAATGCGAACAGCTTTGTGAAAGCAATTTAAAGGACAGGTTTCTGGTATGTTACCTACAGACAACAGTATGCAGTAAAGAGTTAGATGATCAATACTAAACTACAGCATGGCAAGTGCCATATCTGGAATACTGATAGTTCCCGCTTCTCACCGGAATAGTTCGATATTCATACTGTTGTTGAATTCATCTGGGGGTAACGATTCAATTGCTTTTTATCCGACGTAAAATATTGAGCTATAGAAATTCCATTGGGAGTTAAACACAATGTATTCCATACTACTGCGAGTTTTATGCCATTAGGTATAACAATTGGCATAACGAAATGTCTGAGCTATTTTCTTTACTCGTGGTTTGTGTTCTATTTAGCGAAACCACACTACGAATTTTCATATCGCTACTTCTTTACTCTCTTCCGCTCAGGTGCAGAGCAAGTGTTCATTTATCGTTCAAAATAACACAAGCCTATCTAATTCATAATTCTTAGCGAAGCCTATTTCGAAATGTATTTCCTAGACATTAAGTAACTTCAGTTTATTCAAAGTAAAGCCAACGTAACTAGTGGAAACAACTGGTGTGTAGACAGGTTGTATGTGGTTTCGTACTGTTCCTTTTCAGAGTATTTGGCAAGTTAACCAGAACTGGTGTACGTATATGATACTAGAAGTATCCATTACAATCCACTTTATATCCAACCACTTGTGCATGAATCTCGCAGTAGAATCTATCTCATATTTGTCCTGTGGATCAATGTGTTGGACATAACGCGTGCAACAATTTCTGACTAAAGATTTCCTTATGCTACTGGTTTCGATATGGAAACTCGTAAGATCCAGCGGCTAATGAGAGGATTTATTTGTCCAGACAATCCTATACATTTTTCGTCAGCTGGTATCAGTAAAATTTATTAACGAATATTCACTACATATGGGCAAGAGGTTGCACTGTGGACACATTTAAACAGACAGTAACACGCATGAGGTATACTACACGCAATTCAGTAAGGTCGTGCACACCACAAATTTAGTGGTAATGTAGCTTTAGTTATCCTAACCATATCATGCGTAATAAAGTTCACTGTTAGTTTTGAACTGGTAGTTGAAAACTCAGCCATTTGAAGCGACGGACTACAGGCAACAATGGAAAGATTTATTCTCACCGTTGACCGTCTGCAATCTAATTTACCTTTCAAATATTAGCACTCGTCGTGCCGAGAAGATAAGTTTCTTTAGTCTAGAAATATGTGACGATCCGTTGAATTGGTGTTGCCCCTAAGCGAAATAATGATGGTAAGCGTGGGTTTGCATGGGTAAAAGCCACGCAAATCTAGAGCTCGGTACAAGTTAGCTTATTTGCGTATATCGTCAATATATCAGGGTGCAAACTGCATTGTATATGTTACTCATATCGATATAAAATCTATCGATATAATTGCCGTGATCTCACAGCCAGTAGATTAATGCTCGGAAAAAGTTTTGTATAATTGCTTCAGGTTTTCACGCCATATTATTACCACATTTGATTCAAGATACTTCCGGTAATACATGATATGACTCAACACTGTATAACTTTGTTTTTAACAACCATGAAAAATGAGTATACAAGGGACCTGTTAGATACCTGTTCTTATTCATGTTTCCCTCTTAGACGTCATGTGGCACCGAATATTAATATTCACTGTTAAAATATCGGCTTCATATGTAGTGGGATATATTTAGTGATTCTTGCAGTTCTCACTTTCCTTCTTTAACATGTTTATTCAGGCTGGTGACGGGTTGATTTGGTAGGTTTCTACTTTGTCTGCCAAGCTGATCAAATACTTAAGAATGCCTCTTGTTAGTGTTCACCGTGTAGGATTACAATTGCATTTCTGTTACTTCGGGATGCATGCTTTGGTGTTTTCCGGCTTAGTTTATTGCTTTCACCGATAATAATTTTAATTATGTGAAAGTTTCCTTATCTTGCCATTGCAAACACACAAGTGGCTATACTCGTTATCTTGCCTTGACACTCACGACTGATGTCGAAAGCAACGTGTCCCGTTATTCACACATTAAGGGTCGTATAATTGTGGCACTCAGGGTTAGTAACTAACAAATATCCTAGTGCGTGTATAACCCAGCACAACTTTACTGTCTCATAAAGAAGATAAAGTCAATGACAATGTTTAACCGTAGTGAATACATAAACAAATTCCTGTAGAACAGCGACAATGCTACAAGGGTTTGTTTGGATGCTAAGCAGTACCAGTCGTACATGACTTTTTAGAGCTACAGTAGGGCAGCGAAAAGTTTTGTTTGGGAGCTGCATGCAAAAACGTTATCTATTGAAACCGATGCTGCAATATTATTCCTAGGATAAGTCTGTGACCTTAATTTGGATCAAACGGAGACAAACGGCTAATAAACGCAGCCGTTCGCTGGTAATTTCAATCCCCCCTAGACAATACGTGCTCCATTAAACGTAGGGGCAAGAGCAGTTTAGCAAAGTATTTATTATATTTTGAGTAATGTCTAAATTAAGGGAAAGCGGAAACTGCAGACTTCTTCTACTATTTTGTTATTCGTAGTACGGAGCATACCAACACAGGTAGTGGAATGCTTGCGTTAAGCCTTAAGATTGGAAAATTCAATATGTCTCAAGACATTAAAACAGCCGAAGTTTTGCTTCCCATAACAATGCAACTGGATTGATAGAGGCATGTATTTATGACACTGGCCCATGTTTGTTTTCAAATGCAAGGTAGGTAGTGCGAATTTTATTACCCTATCAGTAGAAGCAAAAGTCGCAACTTGATGCGTGTGCCATCCTTCGGTTGTGGTTTCAATAATAATCATTGTGAAACAAAGCGAACGGCATTGATCATCAGACATATGAGGTTTAATAACCGTCCACACGAATGACTGATTTTTGATTAAACTCAGCATGTTCTTTAAGATCTGTCAAAGGAAGGCAATTATCGACGCAAAAACTTGTTAACAAAAGTATGCGAATAATAGCGAGCGAAGTCACATGGTTAATAGAAAAATTAAGTTTCAAAAACAAGAATCTCATCCTATTCACCTTTAGTTCATTGTACAATCCCAGGTATCTGCGTTTGCATTTCTACTTACTTTGCGCAATCGTTTAATGAAACCCGAATTTATTTAAATACACCTAAGTGTCCCAGAAGTAGAAGAGAAGGCTGCACTGTATACTGTGCAATCTATCCGTGCATCAATACTTACATTATTCTCAGTGTGGAGCCGTACCAACATCGTATCTGCTGCTAACTAAGCTATGAGTTCATAGACAGCATCAGTGGGTCAAAAGATCACGAAGGCGCTGATCAGGAAACCTGGTCTATTCCACACCGCTGCTCAACTTGCATAATTCGTTCTGTCACAAAGTCTACAGAGTGACCTGATGTCGTGACTCAGATTCGGTGTGCACGGCAGATCGCCCGCTTAGAAACCGGCCAGGTTGATAAACTGTCTGGCTATGGCATACGCTGCGTCTTGCTGACACTGAGTTAGAAATGGTCGTTTAGTTCCTCGGTCAGCAGGTAACAGATGGGATGAATAGAATATGTTAAAGCGCAAACATATACCATTACCGACTAATTTCACGCTGTTACCTCCATGTGTTTCTATCATAAAAGCTTCGTCCATTACAACATTTGTTGACATACCGCAGTGTAAATATGCTAATGTACTCTTCAGTGTATGGACACTAACAGCATCCGAGTAATGCGCATCCCACTGTTAAATCCATTGCGTTTTAGCAGGCCGGACATACCGAAGCAGAGCGCACTGATATTTGAACTCACGGCAGGCAAAATACCATAGAAGGAAAACAACCTATTGTAAACCTAGTAAGACTCATGACAGAACACATACGCAGCAGCGAATACAGTTAGGTAGAGGAAGCATTCACCAGCATTCATTGTTGATTCCAGAAACATCAGCAGGCTAAATAGTTACTTAGTCTGGTGAAGTGTTGCACTTGCAGGCATCGATAATTTGTTCGTACATGTTGCAATACAGAGCCTATACGTGTAGTTATCTAAAGGATGACTTCAAGAAATATGAGTTGTCAGTAGTTAATTAAGCCGAAACTGATATCCTAGTCAAATATCATGTCTATAGGGTGAGTATTTAAATGCCTTGATTGGGGTACTAACCTAGGTTTGATTATGATCATGCTTATTGTAAGCATGTGGTTAATACAAGACTTAGTGATGGAAACCGGCCAATGTGTCAGTCAGAGATGGATTTGCGTACAAATTTGGATTCTGTTTACTCTCCTAGAACTAGGCGGTTAATACACTCCTCATTGAATTTGCGCATCTAGGGAACATAGAAAGATGTATTCAAGTCACCGGATGCAAGACATTTGGCATTAATTATATCCATCTTCTAAATCCTAAGAGACAAACCGGATTTTCTCAATCAGGAAGCGAACTGGAAGCGCCACAGCGAAACTAACGTGGATTTATGGGATTTGAACTTTTGAGTATTTATGAAAATTTGGGACAGGTTTTTTAGTTTCGTTTAAAATTGTCAGTATAATATTTCGTGCTGTGTGAAATATGCATCATTTTTAAATGACCCAGTCTTATTCTTTAAAAGCCGCATTTTAAAGCTCCTTTACGGATTACATGAGGGATTAGCTACCTTATTCTAACTTACTGAATCCTATATAAGATTGTGAATATTAGAACTCTAAAATTGTTATTGTATTTAGTTTCCTTTGGGGTGTGAATAAAGAAAGTGTGTTATATGTAATTTTTCGGTTAAATTAACAGTTATAGAAATTTTTATCTTTTTTGTTCCATTGCTTTTATTATCATTCCATCTCCATATATAAGTGAAAAATTTCCTAAGGTGTGCCTGGTGGGTATTTCCTTAATAACATGCAACAAATGCTAAAGTTTACGAAACTCGAGGGTGACATGCTAGTTGAATATCCTTCGGCAAGATTACAATGCGAAGCAGTGTGCGGTAGAACTCATTAATTTTTGCAGGAAGCGTGAAGTGTCAACTCAACGGAAGTGCAGAAATACAAATTTGAAATAAATACGAGGCCATACGTTAAGGGTCTCACCCATTCATTGGGCTAATAAACGTTTCGTTCCGTTATACTGTGTAAAAAAAGCGTATATATCTAAACACTTGCTAAAATCATAAGAATACAAAAATAATACAATGACAAAGGAAAAGTTGGGGATGGTCCTGTGATATCATGAGCATCAGTAATGTAGTTTCCTTCCATGCGAAGGTCCGATGGTCCAAGAATCTCACACGGCTTTTGCATTTTGTAGGTCCGCATAAGTGTTTCCTCCATCGCAATTTAAGACATTTTCGGAACATTTGATTTTGTGCACCATTGAAAACAATGCGTGGTACTTTAAAGACATCGCGTCAACAGTGGAAGAGCGTTGCATCTATTTCAGTGGCTGACTTTCCGCGATAGGAATGACATGCCACTTCAAGATGAACACACATAAGCAAAGAGGACCTGATGGAATTTCAATGTTGCTCACCAGAAAACACCGCACCATAACACCTTTCAAACTCATTTGCTCTCATCAGCTGGAAAGCATAGGTCTCGAAACCGTGACCATTGGAATAGTAGCCGAAACCTTTACCACTTTCGCTACCGGGTTAATACGCGCAACGTTTGACACAAGGCATGTTGCATTCGAATCAACAACTGTACTACATAATGGTCCGTCAATAAAGAGCACTAGCGTTTACACCAGCTCAACAAACTGAAATTCTTCAGTACAACTTGCTTCTATCTCTAGTAACTGTGGGGAGTACATGAATGTTCCACACTCTGCCGTAGAATATGTGATGTAGCGACGCGTTGTCATTGTGATTCTGTAAGGGCTTTTAGCACTCAGCATGGGATGAACCATGCTTGATGTCAACATGAAACAAACACATGATAACCTTCAACATCTAAGTTGAGTGGCGCTTAGCCAATGTAGAATCCTTGTAGACATAACTTGAAAATAGCGATATTGATTTCACTGGCTATGGGGATCGGTCCTGGGTCCCATAACCCAGGTGATATTCGTCCTTACTTCTTACGTAATTGTTAGGAATTTGAGCCTTATTAAGTTACAACACGACTTTTACATGAACAACTAACATCCCAAGAAGTTAGTTGTTTCAATGGCAGTCAAATGTGCAGGTTACAAAATGTCTGCCGCAGTTGGGCCGAGTTATTTCAGGTTCCGTAACACGCAATTACCTAATGACGTTCGGTTTGTTACTCACCAAATTAAACTAATAATTGTTCTACTTTTCACGTGTATGGTAATATTAGAAAATCTGTTTTCACAATTTAATGTAATAGCAGGCTGGTTTTCGTGGAAGCGAATGCGGTGTCCAAGCTCCTCAAGAACACTTGCAATGATTTTCATATATAAATTTACAGCAGTGGCTCGTTTTTTGGTACATGAGCAGCGTATACATAAGTGCAAGGGAACTGTAACACAAAGCTGTACTCATAGTAGAACGATACTTTTAAGTTCAGAAAAGTTACCTTTGAGTGAAGTTGGGTGTGTTTGTCGGAAGCCTCGTTTGCTACAAGAATTAAGTGTTATAAGGCAAAGTTTAACAAAGGCTATGAAAGTGTTTTCATTCTACCCGTGCCTGTATTCCTTTAACTGTTCCCGTTATTAAAGAGCATCAGCTCAGTCGCAAAAAGATATATCCAAGGATTAATCCCTATTTGCACGTTGCGAAAAGAGGGTCTGTGATTGTGTTAATAGAAATATGGGACACTGCTGTATAATGATTTACTAGAAACTCCCCAAAAGTCGCGCTATATAAATTTCTGATAAAATAAAATTTAATAATCATGTGAAAAGTGTCTTGTTAGATGCATCCTAGTGTCAGTATTGAGGTATTGGTTAAACCTCCATTATGTTTACTTGAGGAAAAATCATTCCACTGTTTGGTATTTTAGAAACCTAGAGTTTAGTTGCGTTATGTATCATCCTGTACAACAATGGTAATAAAAATTACGAATGAGATAATGCTTCGCCAAATCGATCATTGATATGCACCAGGAATAAGCGCGATCTCACCATCGAGCACTGTGGAACACCGCATTTCATCTCATCAAGCTAGTTATGTATTCTTTAACACACAAGTTAAGCCTCTGCTCCTGGAGGAATTTGGCAGTCCAAGCAAGAAGCGGAACCCGATTCTGTACCTCACCAGGCTGTGAAGTAGGATGCAGTGATCTAGGCGTTCGAGAGCTGTGCTTAGTCCAGCTAGGTGACTTCAATCCCAGCACCAAAATCGCAGTTAATTCTGTTCAGCTACCTCGTGCCTCGGTCGGTGGCTTATAACCGGCGTTGAGGGAAGCCACGCTGCTCCGGTGCAAAGAGAGTGTTTTTCTAGGTACTCTACAAAATCCTCAGTGACGACCGCTTCCACTACCTTCGAGCAAGCAACGATAAGATTCATTAACAATAATTTGCAGGGTCAAAAGAGCCATCATCTTTAAAATGTGTGGTGATAATACCGTGCTTTTACATAGTAGGGAATGGTTTTTCATCGAAACATCTCTGGAAAGCTGTGACAGGACTTTGGAAAGCTTCGAGGTCGCAGCCTTTAGTGCATTTGGGCGAAAGTGGTTGGCTCCTGTAAAGTTATGATTGCACAATTAGATAAACTACTTAACTGCATTTGCCGGGTTGACAGTTACGTATGTAACTATTTGAGTCGGTAAAGTGGATGCTTTTAGGTGACAGGGATAGACGGTGATTTCAAAAACCGGGGCATACTGTAGCCTCAGCGCTTCGCCATTTTGTTGCTCATTTGTACCCTACCGTCTGTTATCAATAGTGCAGGGGTTCCATGCATTATTTTTTGATGTAAGCTGTTGAAATGATTTTAAAGTACTGTGTTGTTTGCTGGAATATTTTGGCTTCGCACTGTTTATAGGTAACTTGGTCCCCAAGTATATGTATGTTGCAATGGATGCGGTTGGTCAGATTGTTGCCTCGACTCGGCTAGTCGGGTTTCGCTTCTTCTAGATGCCTGCATCCCTTATTCCACTCCATTTTGAGTCCCCTTGATGATTTTTGACGGCACGATGGCGGAAAATAATCGCTTGGTTTCGAACACCCTGTTGACTACGTTAATAAGCCTTTCAGCGAATTCTGTCCAAAGGTTATCAAACGGACCGTTCTTCAATAACTCCCAAGCGGATAGTTCGAATCGTTATTTCAGGACTTGGTAGCGTGTGATTGTATGAGTTACATCTGAATGCCCAGATTATTACTTTGCATAACAAAAGTAGTTACCTGTTATGACTACCTGATTGGTGAGACCTACTAGACTGTCCATCAATAACTTGTCTACAATGAACGCTTCATTTGTGAGTAAAAGGTCAACTATAGACGGTCTGTTTACTATCCTGATTCGAGTGATCGATGTATTTCGATTGTCCAACGGACGTTAGTGACGGACAATGGTTCTCAGTTTACAAGCCACGAGTTTCTTTCCTTCCTTCAGCTTTACACCATTCAACATCAAGGTACAATACCGGAAAACCCAGCGGCGAACGGCATGATACAGCAATTCAACGGATCCTTGAAACAGTATCCAAACTATTCGCTTACCTGGTACAGGTTGGTAGGATACCGTTCTACGAGCATTCTTTTCTTATCAAACCGCACACCACCGAGCAACAGTCAAAACACCAGCTGAACTCGTGCTTGGGCGTGCCCTTCGGACAAAGTTGAATGCCGCATCTTCGATTCCTGCAACCAATAATTCCGAAGAGTTAGATCGTCGCCATCGATATCAAGACCACTTACCAGAAGTCTATTACTCCGATCCAGCCCCGAACATTCGTGCGTGTGATGCTAAACGCTGCATCGAAAGAACAGCCCACGTTATCAGATCCGATAAGAATAACACGTGCATGTGGGCCAGTCACTTTCCGGCTGGATGATGGCCGCACAGTCAACGCCCGGTTATTCACAAGTATCAGACGAACGGAGCATGTGCCACTAAACTTCACTGAGGAAACTGCGCGCAGCACGCAGATCGACAGGCCGGGCCGAGGACTAAGAAAACCGAATCGATATGGTTTTGACGCATTACATAATTAGGCAGAAAGGTGATGATGTGTATTCTGTCAGCTTGCCTGCCAGCTGGTCTAGATAGACACGTACACACAACCCCAGATATACAAACATAAATACATGTTTCCTGCTTCCCTACTGGTGCATGCTTCTCCTAGCGACACCTTAATGTACTCATGTAATTAGACACTTCACGAATTACAGTAGTTTTGTTTACCAGAGTGACCTACTTACATTGATTCGTCATTTGATTTTTCGTACACAACAATGAGCAAGCTGGGTTAGTTCAACGGATCACTACTTGCAGACAGCTAAAGATGGCCACCAGAGAATTAACAGTATTAGCTTCAGTTTATAATGCTTTTATATAAAATATTAACGTTGTGCTTGATTCTTTGCTACTTGGTCGGACCGCGAATCTTTTATTTCTCACTTGTACGGGCACAAGCAATTTGAGTTTGCCTATGGTTAATCACTTTGTTCTTATTGGCATTTCGATTATATTAACAAACAAAGCAGATTCCTGCCAGGACATGGTTATTACTTTCCGCGACATTTTTGAATTAGCACAATCCGAAACACGTCAAGCACACGAAATATACAGTGTGTTCTAATCGGCATGATGTTCAGCGAATTGATGCACTATTCTAAAGTAGTCCAATCGATAAATGAGTAGGCGGGTTACTGACACACGCCGGCGGATGCAGGCAGTGAATAGGAAGGGATCAATATCTTGGCCCTGAAGAAGCCACAAGAGTATTGGCAATGTATAAACTTGCAGTTATTCCAATATACCAACTTACTGTGCACTAAAATGCTAGTTTGTTAATTAAGTACACAATTATTGTAGTAAAATTGTCTTTTGAAACATTGATTTCTGTTTATGCTGCCAGCTAAGAATAGCAGAAGAAGAAGGTTGTGGGGTGCAAAGGTTATTTCGTGCGCACTTTATTTAGAACCTTTTTCTCCATCGGACTTATCTGATCTGCACCGCATACACTGGAGCCTGAGAAAGAACCGCTGTAAGATGCGTTACAATCTGGTGGATATCCAATACGATTCATTAAGCGCTACAGTATTCGATTGAGAAATAACGGTCTAAGGAGAAACAGATTGTTATTGGGTTGTTTTTCACAGGTGACTACCTCCTGCTTCGCTGCTTTAAGCATAAGCGCCTCATTGAAACAGACATACAACGCAGAAGAGCTAGCTTGCTGGTGACCAAAAGAGCAACACTGTGGTGTTCAGTCACGACACCTGTGTCGGTGCAGTGTATAATGCAATGCTTACACAAACCCACAGGTAGTTTTGGTGACAGCCATGCCGGGCGCACTACACGAAATATGGGTGTACGAATCAATGAACACATTCCAAATTTGCTCCACAATCATAAAGTAAGTGTAAACATTGCACGCGGTTAATGAAGATGCAACGTTTTATTCGCAGCTTAGAGGTATTTGATGAACACTGGACAGCAAGCAAACCCGGATGAATCATCCACAATCCTCGCGCATAGGGAAATACCTCACAAACTCCAGCTACTCGAGGCCATCGCTATCGATTAGCAACACCTACCAGTATATAAAGCTGCGTATAGGGACATCAAGCCTACCGTGGTAGCTTACAATGCACCAAACGGAAAACACTTAATCAGTAATTGTTCTAGTGTGCAGTGGTTTTGCCTACCTTCTTACTTGCTTGTATGTGATTACCGAGATTGTACGAAATGACAGCGGCATCCTACAACCTTCCTCTTCTGATATTCATATTTGGGATAAATGATTCAACTACTAGGCTAAGCTTCTCTTCAACCAATATACTTATGTGCGCTATTCTCATTTGAGCAATGATGAAACGACCTGCATGCGACAAATACCAATTTATACCTTTGGGATACTGTATTGCAACTAGACAACAGTAGTACATTAATTATATTGTCGACGCTTAATTTCATCTCAATGACCAATTAAATCATGCGAATTCTCGTCAATCAACTGCGATGCTGAATGCCAGTTCCCGCCGTGACGCTCAGATGTTTAGGTATTTACCTAGCCCCTTCAACCCATTTTAATAATCATCTGGGTATAAGGTCGCAACTAATGTGTTTAAGCGCTCTAATTACGATACCAATTTAATTATTCTTGGTAGAACTCAAGTAAATTTTGTGACGTAAAGTAGCGCTGCAAAGTGACCTCTGATTTATGTGATTGGGAAGCAAACGGACAGAGAATCGGGTGTTATAACATAACAGTGTGAATGTAATATAGCGCTTTGTATACGTGTACAAATATTTATCTATAGCGTCCATCAATACACCGTTACTCTGAAATTCTTATTAAACAGTTACTTGCGTATCACATGTAGAAATCAGCTTATTAAATTAAACGCGTACTTTTTCCTTAGATTACAAACCAGTTATGCAACACGCATTTGTCGATCATCAAGTATTTAATCAAGCGTTTTCAGGAAATAGCAAGCTGAGCGTTTTAGGTTAGATGATAAGAAGTCATACCTGGTGGACAAACTCATGAAGAGCTACATATTTATCACATCGCTTCAAGAATACAAGCCATTGATCTGCGGATTTAATGTGCTTATCCGCTTGGGTTTACGGTGGTAAGCATGCTCCTTCCGACGAAAATAGATACTAGTATTATATCTGACTCAGACTTTTTCCGATTAGACCGCAGCAACGTTCCGTTCAGTTTTCCTCACCGAGAGGTGTTGAGTTGTATTTCGAATTTCCAACTAGCACTATTAATAGAAACTCGCAGACTATATACAGGTTTTATTGGCTTCAAGTGGCAGACACACTATGTTATCCTTTCTGGTGAATATCTGAACGAAATATGACCCTGTTCGGATGCACACAATATGTTACATCATTTTCGGGGTTTTGCATACGAACTCCATGTAGGTGCTAAATACATCCCACATTTTTGCAAGTTTTGCAATGTATGATGCAATGTGTGCAAAGTTATTGATAAATTAAATGAGTCCACTGTGGCAAAATAAAAAGAATACCAATAATAATAATACTGTTCCAGTGTACGATTGCGCTGCACCGAATTCCGAAGGAAATAAACTCGATGTGTTCGGGACTGCGTCAATCAAACGATGTGGATTTGGTTACAAGTTGTGGGACATATTAGACAAAGTGGTGCCAGGATAAAACCGGGAGCAGGGCGTATACTGTTAGAAACTGAGTTAGGAAACCAATGTTCAGCTGAACCAATTATGTGACAATTATGATGGGATGTATTTGCGGTTCGCGGCAAGCTTCTTGAAGGGTGTTATTGATATCGTCATGTTCTATACATTGGATGGGATCCATAGGAACCCTGAATTGCATGTATGTTTAGTTGTGCACAAATGTTGAATTGACAATCGAAAAATAACCTCAATATACGGTCGACTGCAACAAAGGTTTCCTTTAAAGCAACAATTAGCTGTCGATAAAAATGATGTTTCATATTCGGCGATGATGCCCTTAAAGACATTTTATGCCGCATTCGGTATACTAGTGCTTCCGACGTGCATGTAAAGCCGCATGAAATTGATATTTTAATATTTAAATCTAGGAAACTTCGTTGCCCTCGTTTTTGTACATCGAGCCCTGAACACACAGGCAGTATCTTCTGTATACACAGTTTATACTATCCCATTACAAAACTAGCAACTGCTGTAACGTCTATAAATGTGCTCACTATTTAGCAGTTTATGCAAACTGGTTTATTTAGTAAAACTAATTGAAGCACTTCAACCACTGATCAGGCACATCATTCATAGTAATTCCATAAGTTGATTGTTAAATATTTTGTGAACGTAGAAAGAGCCTACATGTTTCGTTTTGAATTCACCGAGGCACTATGGTTCCGGTGAAAAATTTTGCAAATGCAATTCGGGTGTCTCTGCGCCCGCGCTTATTGACTGATCACATAATCAAAGCAAATCCCTTTAACATCATTACGCATGCGTGAACATGGATGTTGGTCGACACGTATCCTTGCTTTTGAATTATTTAGCTTAATACTCCCCATTAATTTCTGTTCCAGTTCACACTTCCGAGCGCTGCCAATAATTAAGCCCATTCGCTTGTGCTTGGCTAGACAGTTGTCTCTGAATCGTAAAGCGCACGCAGTGAGCAAACAATATTATTTCGTTCTGCAAAACAACCTTATTTGTTCAGTAGATATTCTGAACTTCGCTCAAACTGGCGTCGGATAACCAACGTATTGGTTGAGGTTTTATAGCAGGCATGTTACCAAATGTTTCATTGTGACGCAGTACCAGTCATATAAAATAGTGACTAAGTAAAGCTAACTATTGCAAACATAATCGCAAGAAAACGTATGATGGTTTCCGGAAAATTCGTAAAACGCTGTCTGCTCAAACGACCACGGCCGATTCGGAATGAGGCAAGGGACGCAACTTGTCTTTTCTCATAATCTAGGTCTAGAGTCAGGTCAAGCGACATATCACTAGATTAGAAAGACAATCAATCATTTGAGTGCAGTTAATTGAGTTTACTAAACAGTGAGCTGGTGTGGCTAACCGGCAATACGGATGATATCCCTAAGTCACGATGTGGTTTCTTAATCTGCCTCTAAATGTGGTTTCTTGAAACAATCCAAAATTAAATTATAGGGCTTAATTCATCTAGACTCATGCTTTGGAGCAAGCCTGCGTATGCGCCTGTTGTCAGTACACGTGAAAGCACGCGTCGATATTGGCGTAACAATTTGAATGAATTGTGGTCTAAGTATCGAGATGTAAGCTACCAAAAGTATCTCCACTTAAAGTTGATCTAGCATCACTATAAGTCGGATGCTACAAGTTCACTTGGATTCCATGAAAATAAACAAAATATATCCAAACAATTAGTCACAGATTACCTCAACTTCAACGGAGCAGCAAGTTGTGGCGCAAAGTAATATAACGGGGATATTTATTTATTTTAATAAGCCTGAAGAAGTAAGTACGTGCCCACAACAATTCACATGAAACACTGTGTCTTAACAACTGCCAATGCATGGAGATGGTTATAGGCAGGATGACATGTGCTTGTTTGTATGAGGTAAACGATAAGTTATTGTCCAATAGATGATGTAAACGGAAAGCTCTAATTTATCAGCTAGCTGGCTAACTTGACCGAACGAATTAATACACGTTTTAAATAAATGCATTTAATCAAATGCAGCGTTAAAGACACAGGAACAAAAGTAATTTTGTTTTAGAAGTGGTTTTAATTCGTAGTATTAAAACCCGCTTCAAGCTTTTAGCCGCAAAGTGCTTGAATTGTTTAATGTCGCCCACGGACAACACCTACACAACATGTTAGTCGCAATCTGAATACCTTGATAAGAATTGGAATGGCACAAGTGCACTTAGATATCTACTTTAAACCGCTTGTTTCACATGAAAGCAAGGTGGATAAGGCATGACGTGAGACCAAGCTATTCAAATAATACGACGGGATTCGCTGTTAACGTGTGTTTACTAGCCGATGCATTGCACCTAATTATCCAAGCGTTTCAACTATACCTTAAGCTAGTAACATCTAAACTATCAAGTAACAATCATTAGTGCTTCTGCTTCCCTATGACTGGGAGGAGTGAGGTGACATAAGTGCAGTGTTCACACTCAAACATGTGGAAGTCAACTTGATCTTTAAGCCTGCCATCATCATCAAATAACCGATGATGTGGCGACAAAGCGTTGAAAGTTGTGTTTCAGTCCAAACGCATGGCGGTATGAACACTGGAGATGTGGCGCGTGTCGTAACGAACTCATACCGGAGATTCGTTTAAAGGTTTTTCAAACCAGACTACAGTAAACCGAGGCACCGCGAGAGCACCGATGATTATCAACTACCACAGTAAACCTTACGTTTAAGTCGTGCAGCTTCTCTCCACGAGAGTCGCGCTCTGGAACAACGAATCGCCTACTCACGAATCTGTCCAAAATTTCCTCACTTTAGCTTTCTCTCAGCCGACATGCAGTGGCTCCCAGCCTAATATCAATAGTACACAAAACGACGCCTAGCAGCCGATCTGACAAAGGTCGGCTTAACATCTATTCTGACACCTACTATTGCAAATACCCTTCTAACTTTGGAAATAATGTTGTGTTTTTACACTAATACACTAGGACACCTCAGCAAGCTTTCTGAGCTCCATGGTAGCCAATCTTCGACGACTTGAACCTGATAATAATAACCGAAACCTGCCTCAACAATGAAACCACTGATGTCGCGCTCGTCTTAACAGACACGTTCGACCTACAAAGTGATCGACCAAGAAGAAGAGGCAGCGTTCATTTTTACTATTGCGCTGACCTACATTTCGAACTCGTTAATAGCCCAGATAATTAAACTATTGTGCTGTAGTAGTGCCGCTTGCAACTTGGACGTGGTGACACAGGTATTTTGGCCATCGTATACCGTCCCCCGATGTTTGTTGTAGAAATATAAAACCGTTCAGCTAATGTTCTGTGTACCGTTTTCCTTCTCAGAGACTTCAACTTGCATTTTGTCAACGTTCCTGCCAACAACCGTGAGTAATTTAAAGCCGAACTGCTAGAGCTAGTCGCTGGTCTACCAATTTGTAATCACATAGTCACCCGAACGAGATTAAGAACAATGAAGCAACCGGCTATCCTTGACCTTGTGTTTAGCAGTGAGGAACTTATAATCGACAGGGTGGCAGTGAGCAGCCCGTTGGGAGCCTGCAATCATGTGACATTGTCTTTCCAACACATTTGTTCTACCGAGCATTCCAACGGGGACAACGAAAAAATTCATGTATTAATGCACTATGATATACTATCAGTCTTCATCAGAGCCACTACTGGACGTTCATAGCTGACCACGCATCTGCCTTTGCTTGGGAGAAATTTGTCAACCAATTCAACACGCTAGTAACAAAAGCACCAGAATAAGAAAGGCAGCCTAAAAAAGTTAATGTCCTTTCTGGGGAGTCGGACACGAAAACTCACCTCCTTAAGAGATTTACTTTGACAAGCAGACCTATATAAACTAGAGGAATCATTGTTACAATCTGATTCGCGAGGATATATTGAAACTTCAGCAGGAGTTCGCGAAATGTTTCTGCTCCAACTGCAAGACACTTTAAAGGTATGTCAACAAACTCCGTAAATTCAGCTAATTCGTCATCACCACTCTCAGTCAGCAGACTTAGGCTTGTCTGGAAAAGCATCAAACGGCGGCGTTTCTACCGTTTGGGTCTCGTCATTGGTGCTCCTCAAAGCTGACCCGCGCCGGGTTCCGCCCCCATGACTTCAAGATATCATCAGTTAGTACAACTTCGCCATGGGTGACAGCCGCGTACCTGCGTGATTGAAAGTTGATTATGATATAGCCCGTAAAGTTCAGCGTGTTATCTTCTTTCTGTATATCACTTGCGGGCAATCGCAAACTGCGCAAGGAGCGGCCAGCATTCTTAGCTAGCATTTTAGTTTTTATTCCCGGTAGTCACTAATATCCCCTTAGTTCTCATATTGAACAGGCCACCACCAGGACTTAACGGCATTTCATTTACTGCTCCGGACCTGCTGAAGCGATTGACTTCACTAAGTGTGAACTTTATCCTGTTGCGGACAACTTACGTTTAAGATTATTGAAAGTACCGGCCAAAATCTTGGCTGAAGAACAGTAGTAAACTCGCTGAACAGGCAAACTCTCGCCCGATAACTCTTCTCCTAATTTTTCTAAGGTCCTATAATCCGTTATTTCATAGGCCCTCATGGAACATGTGGAAAAGAACATATCATCTTATCGGCGCAACACAGTTTCCACCGAAACCGCTCAAGTAAAGCGAACTTCTTGTTAGCCAGTGCCGCCTGCACGGAAGATGTCGACGCTGAGGAGAGAGTTGACGCTGCGTACTACGAGTTCTCAAAAGCATTTGATCATCTTGATCACAACCTTCACCTCAAATGTACGAGCAAAGAATGTGGCGAACTCATCCTGAGTTTGATACGTGCGTTCCTACTTCAATATCGCCTAAATGTGAGAGTTCGTAGCGCCATAGTTGACCTGATAGTGGTGCAATATGGAAAACCCCAAGACTCGGTGCTCGGACTAAGTCTTTCTTCTCGTCGTTTTTTTACGACCTGGTGAGAGCGATCAATCTAAACGTTTTACTCTTTGTTCACGAGCCTAAACTCTGGCGTACTATCAGGACGGTAAACGACAATACGACACAACAAGGTGATCTAGACAGTGCTCGCCATTGGTCAGTGAAGAATATACTGTCGTTCAACTCCGTTAAATATCGGATTATGAGCAAACGCCATCAGAAAAGTTACGAATTCCGGATAGAAGAACACTTCTGCTAGGTTTCGCTCATAAAATAATCTTGGTGTTTTCGCGCAGGCTGGTATATTTTAGTCAAAACAGGCCAAACATCAGCATGGAAATCCGAACAGCACTTTGGTCTTTGCGGGAAAATGTTTGAAAATCAATACAAAATGCGCATAGCTTGTGTGAGTCCACATGTAGCAAACTTAATCCAGGTTTGACGAACCTAGCAATACCATGATCTTGCTTATCTTGAGAATCCACAAAGTATAGCAACAAAATATGTTGGGGGCCTGACTTATTGCAATTACCAGCATAGATTGCAGACCGTAGGAGTTTTCGGTATTTAACGCAGTCACCTGCGCGGTATTCTTATTCTGATATTTCAAATCATAAAAACCCAAAATATACACGTCGACAATTATGGAAATTAGGTCAAACCTCACTTCAAGGCCATCACATAAAGTTAGCCACCTGTATAACCAGCTGGAATTACATCAGCATTTTTGATTAATTCATGTATCTGAGTGGTGCACCACTCCTCACTTACATCATCTCCACTTCTCAAGTGACTGAATTCGAAACTTAAACAAGAAAACATTAAAATGTTTGCACTAAAAGTGTTGAGTAATATCACTGAGGTACACCATGACAAAAGCAAACCACGTTCACAAGTGAACTTGCTTTGAGTCCCCCGATATGTGGCACTTTTGGTTTTGCTGATACGTTCTCATACAGTCTTTAATGTTTACCAGTCGTAATTGACAAGCTGTGCATTGTTAGCCGTGACAAAACGGTTGCTCCATTGATCCGCTGCTCAACTATGAGATACGTCGCAAGTAACATATGGACTTTTATAGCTCCGGTGCCAGAACGTTCGACCCACAGATCTTAAGGGCGCAATCGACTAACTGGAAAAATTAGTCAGAGTACATGGTTACCCGGCACAACTGCCTCTTTCTCAAACCTTGGGTTGTCACTTACTAAATGAATAATATAGAGTTAATTATTTCTAAGTTTTGATTATTTGGATCTAGCCGTAATTTGTGTTGGCATGCCCCGTGTCATTCCATTATCTATCGCCTTTAATATGACTTATAGTTCCGTATAGACATGCGCGTTACGTGAGAAGCTTCTAATTATCCCTATGCATGTACACTCAGTGAGTGGCATATAAAGGATAATACAGATAAACTTGTCTGCTAGTACAAAGAAGAAGAAGGTAAAAGGTCAGCGAGAATTGCGTCAATAATTAAGTTGCGCAAAGGTTATGTAACTCAGGTGCTTGCCTAATAACAACGAGTAGTAAAACAGGTTGAGGATATATATGATTGCGGCATCTAATGTAGCCCGTTTGCGGACACGCCATACAGAGAAATGTAAAGAGCACGGTGTGAAATTAATGCAATATCCTTAATTGTCTGACAGACACAACGTGTTTTGAAACAGTGCTCATCCGCTGACGGCTTAGAAGAAAAAGCAAGAGTTGACGGCATTTCAGCCGGTCATAACGCACGATAATTTTCAAATAGTAACCTTACTATTTGTTTTCCTGACTGGATACGAAGGACTAACGTTAAATGTTATACAAGTTCTTCAGGATTAAGTAAAACAGCATGAGGTCACATGGTAGGCTCCGACACAGGCTGCTTTAAATTGCAATGTAAGTATTTTTCAATTGACAGGGCCGCTGGGTTTAGACATCCATATATTCCGGTGGCCTCTGTCGTAGAATATTGAGTGAAGACAGGTGTTGCTACTGGCAAGTATGAGGAAAATAAATGGCGTATCCCACGCGCGGTCGTACCTGCGCATTACACAATTAAGCAAATATAGCAGGCTCAAATCTACAAACGGCTCCATGGAAAATAGCCGGCAAGTCAGTTGACAGCTTTCGATCTTCAGATGCATGTTTTAAACATTTTACTAGGACCAATATCCGTAGACAGAGCTTCTGAAATTATTATCCGCAAATTGTATGCGCTTCATGGATGATTACCTATTTAAACGGCCCTATATTTTGTTGCGTAAAAATGGATCATTTCCTTACTAGTTTTTTAACGGACATCCTACATTTTAACTTGAAGAATATAGTTATCTGCAAGTGAGGACGTCTTTAAATTGGTCGGATAGCATCGGCAGTAACCCCGACCTCCTAATTTGATCGCATCGAAACGCAATATTCAAAGAAGCAATTGCAGCTTTAGGCGTTAAACAATATTGCCGCCCTGCCAAGGGACAGGATACTCGCTCCAAAATTTATGGGATTTTTGAAGCAGATTGTGCCTACCAAAACAGCCAATGTCTTCCAGAGCATGTTAAATTGTCACTGAGCGCTAAATCGCCGGTTTAACACAACTGTCGCCTTCAAATTTGCGGTACAATAAGTGCTTCCACTTCACACAAACTATTAGCGCATCCAATGAATTGCTAAAGTGTTGCACTGCAAAGGCCTACACTAGGTGAGCCATTAGAGATGTTACCAAAAATGCAACTTGAGTTATGTAAGTTGCGTAACTCGTTTTATTTGTTTAGTTGCTATATATTTATTGGAACGTCTGAATTGCTTTACTTGTACTAGAATAAACCTTCTGGCGAAAATGAACATGATTTCCCGTTGAAGCAGCAGGTAATTGCTCCGCAAGTATGGCATGCAATCACCTTATTATATGAAGTCTTATTTTATGTGTGTGAACTCAGCAAAACAAAGTAGTAAATGCAATAAAGAATAAGCATGATTTTTTAATTGTTAGGGTCTAACCAAATTTAATTGTACCAAATTTTCCGATATTTGGATAGAATGCGACATCCATTAATTCCGTCTAAGATTCGTAGGAAAATGTTCAGGAAATATATATTGGTAAATATATGTTTCTAAGTAAATACAAAATCGTCCGCTACATGATAGCTACAATGAAAAATGCACCAACATATTATGCCTAACCTACCAAACATGGACACCACTTTGATCAAGTAAACTTCATTACAAACATATTCGAATATGAGCTGCAACTACTTACTGTAAACGCTATAATTGGGAAAAGATTACGGGGTCAAAAACTGACTAAAATCGGAGGCATATCATCGTCCAAGGCTTAGCTGTTACGAAAGGCAAATTATCACCTACTACTGATCCACGGAGTCTAATTAGAGTTTCATTAGAACATTTTAGCCGACTACGCCACCTTCGTGTGCAACGTAAACTGAAAGACTAATGATTTTACTCCCTACAATATTGTTCACCACGGTAAGAAAAAGCAATGGTATTTCATCTACCCAAGTACTCAAGACAAGCCAGTGTTCACTTATGAAAACGCAAGCAACAGTGATGAATAACCGCTACATAAGGTTGTCTACCCCTCTCTTCAATCGGTGATACAAGTCAACTATTTTCCATTTTTCTACCCGCCACGTGTTGAACGGCAATTCATCATCCGCTATTTCCCCACTAAATCATCCAGGTGCAAAATGGATTCATTGACACTTTAATATGTTAGCATGGCAAGAACTGGTCTAAATGATTGGAAAACAAATTAACGTAACCGAGGAGAGTGTAGATGTGAGATTGGCCATTAATATTAAAGGTTTTAACAAACTTCACAAGAGGATTGTCAAATTATTGCGAATTTCCGTTATTAATCTTAAGGTTTGCGCTTCTTTCATTCAACATTTTCAAAGGTATTCTAAAAGATGGGTTACCAGTGTAAGGTAGATAATGCGCAACATGAATAACTAAACTAGTGATCCCAAATATGAAAATAAGACCTCATGCCACCATAACTTGCTCTTCATCAGACTGCTTTAATTTAATAGATTACACAAAGCTATGTTTAAGTAAGTTTAGCAATTTAGTTTGATTGCTTCGTTTTATAATTTATTAAATATACTTGAATCATTAGCGCGAAAATACGATTTGCCCGCTGAAATCTCGCGATCGGATTAAGCCAGTTAGCTCAAAACTTGTTGAAATAACGCGCAACAACTTGCCTTTCCTTCAAACATTACCCCAACGGTTTCCCACGATTTCCAGATACCCTTTTCCGTACAAATATTTAGCAATTTCGCTAGCGTTATTATGCTCGTTAGGACAAAACTATCGTCATGAGGAGCGTCACGAAGTCACATCCAGGGAATTGTATTAGAAGCATGTGACTGAAAATGCTTCCCCTATCTGGTGCACTCTAAATGGTGTCAGTACATTATCTTCGGCAGTCGATCGTGTGATTCATAAAATGAGGTCGAATGTTAAACAGCAAGTAAACTTCCATAGAGGTCCTCTCACTAATGTCGATAACTAGAATGCACTAAGAGATGTGGCTGCACTTTAAATGCTGAAAAGGCAGAAAATGCATAATTCATATTGATTCGCTTATGGAAGTGCAGAGAATGTTCGGTAAAGCAGTAGTCCTTTACGCGGTGTCGGAAATGTCTTCAAACCTAATCCAGTTTTCATGGTTAAGGCAAACTTTGCAATCATAATTTTTCGCTTTCTCTTCTTTTACATAGAGCATACATTGGAAGCGGTAATTTAGGTCGGAGATGCTATGTTTAATGATGAAAATACAGCTCCCAGATAATGGAAAGTAACGTAGAAACTCATAAACTAATGAACAATGATTTCTAACGTGAAATTCCTATGCTGCTTCAACATGGTAAAACTGCGTCGTGGATTACAGAGAAGGTTTTTGAGTCACATTAAGAATACCAAGCTTTAGCCAAAACACTGATTTTAATTGAGGACGAACTTCTACAAAAACCTAGTAACGTCCCGAGTTTAATAAAATTTAGGCGCACACACAGACACCAACAAAAATATCAAACTACGGTTTCAGGTTTACAAGTATAAATTTAGTTCAGATGAATATGACGTGGTCACATGAACATGGCATACCCTGTATTACTATTATTTGTGATGGTAATAAAAGATACAAGTTGACAAAATGATTTGCTTCTTGCTGTCACGCGGATCAAACTACCATAATTCAGGCTAATTCTGGTATACCAAGCTAACCACTAACCTTTGCTGCTAATATACTGCATTCTCCATACGTAAGTTGCAGAACCTTGGTCTATTTAATGCTATGTACTTTATCGCAAATCGAAATTTGACACCTGTGTGTAAGTCAATCACAGCTGACTTCACACTTAACTGATCAAAATAGTTGTCTACCTATACATTACAAAATTAAATCCAAACATAGATCATGATAGAATGTAACGAAATTGATCCGGATGAAGACAATGCGCTCTAGTCTATTTTACCGTTCATATATTTCATGACCGATCAATTGTAAACTTCCATCAGCGTTACTGCGAATGGATGTGATGTAACTAGAGCGATGTGCATTTAAAAACCAAATAGAACTACTCAGATCGCTTGCCGCTAGTTCGGACTATTAGCTGTGGCATTTAGTCTATCAATTAACCTACAATATACCTGTATATATATACACTTAAATTGTAAAATGCAGTGATAGGAAAAGAGGGTTGACTGCGTTTTCACTTGGACCTAGTTAAATGCGAATTGTGCGCCATTTCAATTAGGTCCTGGTATACTTGCAAACCGCAATAAGCAAAAATTTGTTTTTATGTCATGTTAGTATGTTCATTTGCGCCTAAAACATTTGGAAAATGAAGGAACCTCTTCCATCACCGAAATGATGTTATATGACCCTATCGAGGTTGTTGTCGCATACGAATTAATGTTTTTCTACCTAGGGATAAATTTTCTTAATTATCACGCTATTCTTCCTTATGAAACACACTACCTTATTTCCTGCTAATTTGAAGTGCACAGAAGGAGGCTATTATGAATCAGATTAGCGTAGCGCTTGCAAATCAGAGAGAATAATCAAGCTGGTGTAAATCATAATGTAGTTGCATCGTACCATCGCTCAGTATAGCGGTCGTTTTAATTTATCGCATTGTGCCTGATACTCAGTTCACTAATGATATTCCTTAGTTTTGTGTTGGTAGCCTCTCTCACCTTATGACATGCTGCTGTATAAAACCCCAATAGTTTTATTGGACATTAACGCAGCATGTTTTGCATGCGATAGTGTTGACGCGTAATGTGGTTAGCACCTCCTCTCTAATGGGTATTTGACATTTTCGTATGCTTAGCGTTACAACCACTCTGCTAGGAGACAAGCAAATACAGGAGCTGGTTGTTTTGTTAATGACCTTGTAGGTTACCGCTATCGTTTGTTTGTAACCGTACAAAGCATGCGAGTTATACATCACTTGATTTCATTGATGTACCTGTTGTTTTGGTGCATACTTTGAGTACTGTCGTAATCGGTATCTGTCTAGTACATTTATATACTTACTCAGTCGAGTTTGCGAAGCAAGTAGGTGAGAATAATTTTAATGTGCATTGTTATACCCGCACGAACGTCTAGTAAATAGAAATTTGCTGGATGCCACGCACAACTCAAATGATTCCAGCCTTAGTTGTTTAATGTAGACCCCTCTTCTGACAAGGTAAAATGGCTATTATTAGTATCATTGAAGAGAAGTAGCACGATTGCGCCAAATATTTCTTCACTGTGAAATTCATCACTGTTTGATCTGAATCGGCTCCAAGAATGGCAGTAATTCTATGCATTTGATTAAGTACACTTTCGAAATTTTTCTCTATGAATTCAGTGCATTGTCTAGCGTTGCTATAAGGTAAGAAAACTTATACTGTAGCATTTCATTTGCCTGCAAAAGAATAAGTTTTTCTTACGAACGACGACGCGGTATTAAAAGCTATTTTTATTAAGTATGATGTCTGGGATGCCGATTACTGACCAACAAATGAATAGATCTCCAATAATCGCCATATAAGGTTACTGTCAAACTGCGGTCTAGTGATTTGGCATTTGTCACTTTGAACATTTTCGGTCAATAAGATGGTTTTACCGTCAGTTTAGCACCTCCCAGGGTGCTATTGACGTCCGTAAGCAAGCACGCGTGATAAGAGCACAAAAATATTTGTTTCCCATTACAATGAAACACATATTTTGCTGATCTGACAAATTTTTAAACTTGTTTACCCTAATATATCAATAAAATGTCAAAATAGAACATTAGATGCGGTCGCTTAGCACGCAGGCATGATAAAAAGGGCGTCAAACCACAGAAAATGAATACCGAACTGAGAACAGAAATGATAAATGCATCTATAATTCTGTGAGTTGATTGCTCGCAATGATTGAATATGACGGCTTGTGACACAGTGAAGCGCTTAGATGCTTCTCAGACCAAATGTTTCGACCTTCGTCAATAGTGCGAAGTTATCCATATGCAACCAAAACTTTCTGATATTCACCTTCAACTGTAGAAAGTAAAGCTAAAGCCGGTTCCGGATTTGCCTGCCAAGTGGCCTCCATAGGACAGCCACAAAAAGCCTGCACCTACAGAGGGACCATGGATGGCTTGCACTGCACCACCGACAGCTCCAACCACACACCCCACATCCAGGGGTGTCAGCATTTATATCAAGCGCAGCCACACGGGTGACATCATAGAATTTAAGGGAAAGCAAATACGCAAATTTGCCATAGCAAACGTAGCAGAATAATAGAAATGAACAAACCAAATAAACAAGAATAAGTTGTAAACAGATTAAAATGACTTAGATTAAGTGTAAGATGGTTTAGCATAACTGCAGTGATAAGGCATCATGAATGCAACATCAGCCTCAGCATGGAGCACATCTCATACATATATGTTTGGCGGCATCCGGTTTCGGATTTGTCTGTCACTGTGACCAGTCACAGGACGCCGGGGCCTAGTGAGGGAACATGATTGGTTTGCGCTGCACCACCCACAGCTGCAACCATACACCCCAAATCCAGTGTAAACCCGGAGGAATAAGACCGGGAGACATGTGGATGGGAGCCAAGTTTCAAAAACGGAGCCGGCCCACACTCCTTCACAGGCAAACACAACACACAAGCACGTTGTATTTGGGAATCAAGCGCGCAGGAGGACTGTATTCCGCTCTACACAAAGTGCAAGGAACCACTCGTCGAGCCTAACACGGCCAGAAAGACCGCAAACCCCGTCCCCTCCAGCAATAAACAACAGTCTCCTGGCGGCAGTATGTAGGAGGCATCGGGTAATAGACAGGCAGGCATCTTGTCAACATGCACATCAAGCGCAGACACACCGGAGGTGTAAAACAACAGCCAAACACTTGTATTAACATTATCAAATAAAATATATCTGCTAAACCATCTGTTAAAGCTTTCTCAAGAAATGTTGAGCATTGTTTATGGATTGTTGCGATTTACTGATTAGGTGCTTGAGGCGCCTCCATAGTTCCATTGCCAGATTATAGATTGGCGTGCCTGGAATTGACACAATTGATCCTAAGGGCGCTCCATCCTTGGGTACTTTAGCTAGTACATAGAATTGTGCAACGTTCGAGTCTCGAACCATCATTTTCTCTAGTTCCTCTTCCAGTATTTCGTTTGACTGCTCAGGCTTCGCCAAGCACTGTATAGTTGGTTGGTTAATTGTGACGTTTGGTCAATCTCAATGCATTTTTAGGTTGCAGTGTCGTTCAGGAGCAGCTTAACTTTCCCGATGTAATCTGGTTTGTCCATAATTATTGTCATCCGTCCTTTGTCAGCAGGTAGGATAACAATTGATTCGTTCGCTTTCAGAGCTTTTATTGCTTTTTCCTCTTGTCGGGATAGAGGGTTGCATTGCTTTAAATGCCTGACGGCTGGGACAACTGTATAGCTGATTTTTTACTGTGTTTCGTCACCTAGTCCGTTGGACTGCAAAGCGTTTTCAAATCATGCTAGAAATTCCGTAGTTGTCGCGCCTTTGTAGTTATAATTTAGGCTTTGATGAGAATTTTTCCCGTACCAGTGAGTTGCCGTTTAGACAGGTTCCTGACGCATTCGTCTGTGCTGGTTGTCAGTTTGGTCAACGTCTGGTGAAGCGCAGTCTGCATTTTTGCTTTTGTGTTTTTAGCTTCGCGCTCTATTGCCAGTTGCACTTCATCAGTCAGTTGTTGTCCACTTATTTGTTAACTAGCGGTGCGATGTTCGTTTAGACAACCTTCATATTTTCTGATAAGTTCTGGGCGTCTATGACCATCATACGTACCATACGATTTCCGAATTGCAGCGTAATTGTCCAC
This sequence comes from Dicrocoelium dendriticum, assembly GCA_944474145.2. Classification (NCBI taxonomy): domain Eukaryota; kingdom Metazoa; phylum Platyhelminthes; class Trematoda; order Plagiorchiida; family Dicrocoeliidae; genus Dicrocoelium; species Dicrocoelium dendriticum. The sequence goes on along the minus strand of OX104060.1, from coordinate 25,291,186 downwards.
TCCTGTGGATGGTTCATCGGTGGCCTATAGCTAACAATGAGAGGAAGATTGTCTCTTCGCAAGCATTTATGAAGTAAGGAGAGCTGTTGCTTTGTGAAAGTATTTCGGCAAGCAAACGCCTCCCAACGACGATCAGTGCGGAGTGTTGAGTGACCGTAGGTGTTCGAAATGATTTGGAACATTTGTAGCCCGGTGAGACTTGTTCATGTGTTGTGGTGTTATCCGAGCTGAGCAAATTGATTGCAAAAGTTTCGCTACCACTCGGGGTGGCATTTTCATTGCAGGATTGATAGCAGTCAGGTAGCAGGAGCTAGTAGGAAGCAAGCCCAAAGATGGATACTGTCAGCAACCACTCAGTTCATGATGGAAGCATGTGGGGCTATTAAGTTTGCATCGTTCTGATTGGTGAATCAGTGTGTTCTGCTGTCGTGCTTGAGTCACTGTCATTAGCTGAGCGAATGTTGTTGCCAGGTGGTTAGGAATATCGCATTAGGATTGGTGCAACGTGTGTGGGTGGGCAGTCTGGGCTCACATTGACCATTCTGTTTATTATCTGGGTGTCGGATTAGGTTCTTTCGAACAACGGTTGTTACTCGTCTTGAGCTCTGTCTGTCTTAGTGGTTGCTATATGGGATCGATGTCGATATACATGTTGATTGAGTTCGTGGTTGAGAACCAGGCTTCGAGAAAATCTGTATTTTGTGTTTTTATTTCGATCACTTTCTCTCCTGCACTGAGGACGCCACTTTGAATGGTGATGAAACGTTCGCATGCAAGTTGCCCAGCGCGGAGAACATCACAACAACTGAACATGCCTTTTGAGCTAGCAATATTCCTATTCATTTAGAACACACCTTTTGTTTATCTCTGATTTGTCGGTATTCTGAAGTTGACTTGACGACATGCATGTGCAAAACGTACCAAAGCTGGTGCCTATCGATTATCAAACTCTGCATTCATTACCCTTTGTAAAACCGAGACGGGTGTATGTAAACCTGAATGCATATGAAGTATATGTTAGTCCAGTGTCACGTGTATTATATTATTGGTGTCTACTTTTCTTATTACGGATGTCAAATTAGCAATCTCTTTGGACGTATCTTTGCACTTTTTCGCTGGTCTTGATGCACATTTTCATGACCAGTTTGCAGCTCTCAAATATTTACAATATCCGGTCGAACATGATCGGTAGCGTTAATGTGCATCTTTGGTCTTTTGAATGCACTTACATCATTCTCAAAGATTGCAGTAAAAGTTCTAACATTATGCTTTCTCATCTTTCGCAAGTGTTAATACAACCGTGGCAAGCAGTCAGGTTCATATACCTAGCTTGACAGAACTTAGCCAAATAATACTTTTGGGTATGTAAATAAAGCTAACTAGCTAAAAATAGAAACCAAAGTACAAGCCGTCTACCTGTGTCATTTTTATTATGATATATGTAATAAAGTAACCAACATTATTGAGACTCGCCGCTTTCCCTAGTGTGATGAGAATTAGTCCAGTATAGTTGTGCGGATTTCGTGATTGGAATAACTAATTGGGAATTCCTTGGCAATGGAACAATGGTGTATTACGGTAAAAAAAGCTAGGCTTAACAAATCCCGTTGAATGGTAATTATTGATAAAATAAGAGTTTATGATAAACCGCAAACTGTCTTGTTGGACTAACCATAGTACTTTTATTCAAACATGAATGAAAGATCCGAGATATTTACGTGTTAGACGTGTAAATCCGCTGGTTAAAATTTCGGTATTACACTGTTTGGTCACGTTATGCATCCCACTGGCTAACACAGGTTATAAAACGAAATGCGGATGGGATATTGCTTTATCCAGCCGTTTTTGCAATATCCTAAGATTTGTGGTAGTGACAACATAAGTTGGGAGAGCGTTCCACGGTTGACAATCATGGAGCCGGAAGAGCTTTCGACGGTTTTTCATCCAGTAATACTGTATTGTCAGCTTTAATGAGTGTGGTTTGTTTCCAGCGTTTCGCGGCAAATGCGGTTTGAGTTCTTTATAATCTGGTAAAACATTTCGTGATTCCAATGGTCCACGCTGATAGCGACTGCTGTATATGCTCAGGGAATTCAAACTAAGCCGATAGGACAGATGGAAGAGACCCTTGACGTTCTCCTTTGCCTTTTGTCAGGTAGTCTCGTGAATTCCGGCGTCTTGCTACTGCAACGGGTGCCACGCCTGGATGACGTATTCCATGAGCTACGCAAATTGTCTTTAAGAATCTTTGGGAAGATTAAAAGGTCAAAGCAGCCAAACGCTCTGCGAAGAATGCCCAATTTTTGATTGCTGGTTCTCGAGACATTCTCTCATTGCTTCAAGCAACCAACGTCATCTTATAACAGTATTTTCAGTGCACTTTTCTGAGTGGTCTAATGTACTGTGTGGTCTACAAACTTGTAAACGGTCACCCGTTCATTAAGCTCCTGGATAACCTTGCACTAAGCTATGATGGACTGGAGTAGGTTTCTCCTTGACTATTTGTAATTGTAATGCAGGTGATGTTTGGGGAAAACGTGATCTTCCTTACTATTTTCGCTCACCAAATTTTAGCATCATCATCGAAAGGCAGAAGATTGCCTGGTGGCGTAGCAGGTACTTTTGCTGCCCGTGTCAGTGACAAAATCTTTGCCCTGACAAAGGAGAGAATACGTGCGTGAAGCTTACACAACCAGCTCAGGTTAAAGTGCACATTAGTTTTCGATGAAATGGATATACGTTTGGGACACAGACGAATGTGTTGAAAGCGACTACAGTGGGACAGATAAGGGGATTGCAGCGAAGCTCGTTTGCACGGGTGTGAGACGGCGCAACGGTGTTGTTGTCCATAAGGAATAACACGAAATCTTCAACCCCCCGCTTATCCAGATATTTTGCTTTATGTATTTCGTGTCGGACAATCGAAGGTACGAAAAATGTTGCTCTCCGTCACCTGCTGCCAAGGACGGACGGCTCCGCGCCCACTCCTATACTGCGCCTCTGCTCTTGCCAAATGCTTGATAAAATCCAGGAACAAGCACAGTCCCAGAACCGAGCAATATGGAACACCCAATTTCATTTTAATCCGATTGGAGATAATTCCCTTAACAGGCACTTTAAGCCTGGGTTGGTGAACAATTTTTGCAATCCAACCAAGAACAGGATCACCGCTTCAATAACTATGTCGTATGTGAAGTAACATGAGGTTTCCTAGGTGGTCGAACTCTTTGTAGAACTCTGGATAGAAAACGTCCACTCCGATACCACTATCAGCCACTTTCGTCCAACTAACTAATGAAATCAACTGGTAAATATCTTATGAGCGGTGTTGACTGAATCCATGCTGTTCCGGTGTCAAGATGTTGCATTTTTCCGAGGCATCCGCTAGAATCGCAGCGTCCAGGGCTTCTTTGACCTTCCAAAACACAAGACGAAGAGTCACTGAGTGATAATTTAAAGAGTCCGAATGACTACCATGTTTAAAACTAGGATAATATTGTCATGCCTCTGCATGGTTTGAAGGTTGTTCTTGGAAACCTAATTGCGTGAAACATGACAGTGGTTTGGCTAGCTTAGTGGCCGCAGACTTCAATGTTTTCGAGTAGATGTTATCGGCTCCGGCTAGCTATTGTCGATTCCAAACAGCATAGTATTCTACATGCCCTTAAAAGCATTAGGTGAGCTTTTGCTCTAACAGCACTCATCAGCATTGTGCATTCCTCGGCTTCACCGGATCCGTACCAATGGTTACTAACCGCTAAAATATCTATCCAACATCTTATGCTAATGAGCGTGGCAGGTCAATGTCAAGTAGTCATGTTGTAGAAGTAAACTGCGATAAAGTGGGTCTTATGTTTTGCTGCTATGCAAGTTACTAAATTTTTCAAAGGATAGGGTTGGCTCGAGAGATACCCGTTCCACATATCCCTCAACATTTACGTCTTGTGACATGACAGTTCGCTACATAATACCGTAAAGCTGTCCCTAATATAGCTTGTTCTTTGTATGGTATTCAGCGCATTGTACCAAAGTAGTAGTTCGCTTCTATTATTCACGCATAATTTTCACCCCGTGCGTATGGTGCCAGACTTGTGGTATCGAAAATTCTCCTATGCACTGTCTCATTCGAATCGCCATCCACATTGGTTGTTTTCTTGTGACAGACGTTGTGTACCGATATGTACAAGGGGCCAATATTTACACAAATTGCTGCTAATATTTGCGTGAATTACTCTCTACCATGTGCGAAGGAAATTACTAGCTTTCTATAGAAAATTTTCTTATCATCTTTGAAGGAGTGTCTGAAAGTACGCAACAGCTGAAGGATTTAAACAGAGTATCTTCACAAGTCTAACATCGGCACCAGAGTAAATGAATAGCAAGCGTAGGTTAAGTAGAGTTTTATTCTTTAAAGAGACGCTTTCGGTAGTACCGGTTATAATTCACAGTGTTTCGAAATCATACTAGTCAAAAAAGCACGCATCAAACATTATTCGCAAATATTTTCATTTCATATGCTTATTGCAAAACAAACACAATATATTAACTACTAATCTGATTACGAGCTGTCACTAAGGTCCATAGACCAACTCAAACCTATTATATTCTCAGAACCATATACTTTTATCTATAAAACTTAAATTGCCGTGACTAAGTTTGTTGTTTTGCGTTTTGTTTCCCTTTTCTTGATTCAGAGATTAACACAGTATTTTCCTTTGATACCCACTGTCAGCCAATATCACACAACTGCCGAAGGATTGCATACCAGCCCGATCGGAAACTTTGAGCGGCCATTCCGCAAATGCTGAACGCCTACATGCGGCCCCAGGTGGAATACGCCATTCAGGCCTGACGTCCCTGGCGTAAGCGAGACTTTAATGCACTTGAAACGCCCCAAGGTAGGGGGAACAAACCCGTTAGGACATTCTTAACCTTTATTCATCCATGGACCCATTTTGTACCTTCTTATTTCTTATGACCCCACCCTTTAGCACTAAAATTTCAATAATCCACAGAGCCTAACAGGCGTGAATCTGTGAGTTTTATTAGCCATATTGGTATCATTAGTTGTGATCGCGAAACTTTTAATGGTATAACCGCTCCTTCTCTAATATAACCCATTTTTAACATTCTCAAGATAACATGCAGTTTGCGGAAACACCAAGCCAGTTGTCTGTAGTTGGTGTGTTTTATGGTATGACATTTAATTATTGTTGGCTTTTAACTTAAAGCCTGTCATGAAGTAGGTGTAGTTAGTATGTAATAATGTTTGTCCAGTTATTAACGCTGGCCTTCAGCCAGATGTCCTTGAGCAAGGTTGCTTATATCCGGCTCCAGACATGATAGCGAGAGTCGAAGATCTCATGCTATGATGTGCAATATGTTACACCATTTTAAGAGAAACCCATCTGCTGAATTCTTATTCAACTAAATAAGGAGATGGAAATAATGAAAATATCTTTCAGCTATTTTCCATAGTCTGGAATATGTGTTAGGGGCATACGCTTTTATTTTAACATCCTTTTATAATGCGTGAATTTAGATCATGCTAGTGTGTAAGTTTGAAGCACTATGAGACTTTCCTAGATTTTTACTCCAATATCGCGGGGCTATACGTCAAATAAATTTAAACACCAAATTGCGATTTCCATGTCAATCGAATCATGAGTTATTGCAAATGACAGGCACAAATAATCAAGTCTTCATTCTTCAGCTACTCCGTGACTGTAGCAAGAATTGGGAATTGTGCACATTCCCGGCGTCCAATATTTGGAGAATAAACTTCAAGCTTTTTAATAAAAGCGATAAGAACTTCTTTGCTCGAGATGAGATTTACCAACTTGCCTTTAAGAGTTTTATTTAACGAGTTGCCTTTTTTTCAAAAACCAGCCAAATAAATGACATCTGGATGAGCTGTTAACAGTTTTCCTTCATAATCAGTTCCAGAAAGGAATGCGATGATGGTTTTACAGAAAACCACAAAACGGCGAGGATAGTTTCCTTTGAGGGCCATCTAACTTTTGTTTGCATCAGTAGAACCTGAAAAGCAATGTTGTCCTCACACAACTGCTGGAAAAGATAATCTTTTAGTGGGTGTGATTTGATTTTGTTGTCTACTACTCTTACATTTGACAGTGAATCGCTGTGTTCTCCAAAGTTTTTATTCACTAGATCAGTTGTTCTCAACCTGGGGTAATTACCCGCAAGGGGGTAAATATATGTACGAGGAGTGAGTCATCAATCTGTCACTAAACAAAAGTAATAACAAATTTAGCTGTATCGAAATATGTAACTAATTAAGCAACCGATCACAAGTGATAGACCAACAGTGATTAATCATTAGTGAGTATCCAGTGATTTGGAGAATTTTTCTCTCGTAAATTGTAGCCTAATCTACAAAAAGAAGCCTGAAAAGCAGCTCAGCTGGATGGTGCCTCTATCGGCTCGCTCTTCGAGCATTGTCCTTTTGAGCCAGGCAGTCGTTCACCGGGTAGAATTACAGTATTATGTGAATATTACGGTGGGAGCATAGCTTAGCCGATCAGCTAAAGGAGTGAGCGAATGAATGCAACGTAGAAGGGACCAAACCGGCGCAGTGTCCATGACGTATCGGTACAGAGTGGTGGTGGAAAGCTGTTATCCAGGAAAGACATGACAATGATGTTTGAAACAAATGTGAAGCCACTGACATCTGTTCCCGTTGGATCACGAACCACACATACCACACAACAACAAAGCAGGCGGCCAAATAAGCTCTGTGCACGATTTACCAGGTGCATTATCCAACGCGCACCGAATATATCACAAATATATTTGGAATTTAGCAAAAGCAACCGCCTCATTTACGAGCATCACATCTTGCTTACTTAAAAATAGATTAAAGATGACTGTTCTTCTTAATTGAATAATGAAAAATATTATTATTTGTCCATATTGTAAAGCCAAAAATGTCAGCTTTCTAAATTAAAATTTTTGAGGGGTAAATGTTTAAAATAAACCAGCTTTGTGGATAGCAGCTGCAAAAGGCTTGAGAACCACTGCACTATGTGCTCTCGATTAGTGACACTGTGAATTGTATGAACAGTAGGGAGAACACGTTTAGATGGGCGATAAATCTCTTATAAATTTAGACCATTGCGGTAGCACAATCTGTCGCACATTCACCTATGTTCTGTATTGAAATGGGTTTTCAGTCAGATAGCTATTCACTACGTTAACTATAGAATGGCCCTTGGTATGACTTTTAATTCTTCTGGCGAACAGCATCTATCGCATTAATGCATTATCATTGAAGAATTGGGCATAGGCCGCAAGTAAAGCCTCGTTGTCTGGTAAAGTAAATTCACTTAATTGCAAAAATTTTCTGGACTGTAGTAAAGTAACTAAGGTATTTCTAAGTACTAAGCCATTTCAAGTATTCGTCTACATGCTGTCCAATTGCTAAGCGGAATGGATTGAACAGTTTTTTGTGGATTCATGTTTATCAGGTCCAGCAGTATTATTGATACGGAAGGCAAGATAACATTTTTTTCTAATATTATGTGAACTGCTGTTCTTACCAATCAACTTGCTGATTAGATAATTCGACGTAAGTCCACTTGCTATTTTTTGCCCTGTCAGGATACATCGTCTTTAAACTTCGTCTGTTTTCCAAACTATCCTACAACTTTCTGAAAAGAGGCACAGACTTCCCGCTTCATGTTTATGAGCAGCCACCAAATAATTTTTCAGTTTACTTAGTCGGATACTTTCAATTGAATGAGTGTTTTGGCAAATAAAATAACAGTTTTTCGGCAATGCCATAAGTCCAAATGGTGGGTATATTCCACGGGGTACTGCCGACACTCCTTCTTTGCCCATGAGTTCATTTCTGAAATATGTCATTGCAAATTGTTATGATCTAATATTTATATATGTAGTGCTTGTGTTTTATTGTCTTTACATTATTATCTCATCGCCATTAGATGATACTCGACGAGGCGAAACACGCGAGGTACTACGGATGATTGGTGGCACTAAATTTAGTCTTGCTTGACGATGAGATTATGTGACATTTGTTAAGCATAATTGTGACATCAGTTAATGGTCGGAAAATAAAAATACGAAAAGGTAAAAACTGTTAGAGGCAACGCAAAGATGATTTCTGAGGATAGCTTTGAAAATACTATCAATAGTTAAAATGAGTGAAGGAAACTTCTTGACAAAATCCAGTGAAGAATACGAATAAAAACTCAAAAGTTGCCAACGATCACGGACTACACATGCATTACAAGAAAAGTTTAAGCAAACGTTGCCAACAGGTAAAACGATAGAAAAGAGACAAAGGTAGAAGAAAATGCCGGATAGTTCGGCAAACTGGCATGGGAGACTCAACAGCGAAACTAATGACATACATACGCTATTGGTAAACATCGCACCCAATGCATGCTGAGTATTAGAAGCAGTATCCTTATGTACAAATTATGTTATAACAACTCATCCGAGACACCATACGCATGATGTAAGTTTAAAAACTGCTCTCCAGCTTGAAGACCTCAGCTAAACTCTATGTTGAAAAGCGTTTTAATGCATCCTAGCTGTCGGAACGAACCTTATACAGAGATAGTCTCCCACACACAAAGTAGCCACCGGAATTTGGAACGTTGCAGGCCAACGTGACCTGCCCGCCAGACATACACGCGAGCTGAGACTGGCGAAGAAGAACGTGTAACATTACCTTGCCGCGCTGATTTCCGAACGAGAGACTGAACGGCACATGAGTTGTCACACGATGGTAAGCGTCCCGAAGAAAACTTACTTAGTGTCAGCGTAGCTTTGTGCATTAACTGCCGCAGTGTTCTGACGAGACTTCGCAGCTTGCACATTAGATGCATCAGCATCTTGAATAAAGCGTAGTTGGTTCACTGGGGATAGGCATCGAAGTTTTGAGGACGAATGGGTTGTTAGTTGCGCAGTCCAACTCGCTGCATGGTGATTGTATGTTTGAAATGAGCCCGGTAAAATCTGCGCAAGTTTATCGGAGATATATCAGCTTAGCAATAGAATGTCCACCATGTCTGACTTTCGCAATTTCGAAAACAGTCACTTCCACTCACGTAATTCATTTCACTGACCGGTAGTTATCAGAAAAGATCTGATTGCGAAAACTATCAGGAAATTTGTATAATGAGTTTTGGTATTTGTGTTATCCCACCCCCTTATGCACATCACGCCTCTCTATGGCATTACATGCCCCTCTAAAACATTTTCTCATCCGAGGGCCCCCGGGATTCCTGTATGGCGTCCAGCAGACCTTGTGACCCCGTTGAGAATGGCGGCGTTAGCGTGTTGGTTCACACCTACCAGCACCGACTGCAGGCCCTGAGAATGTACAGTGGTGAATATCAACGTCAATGAGCATAACTCATTGTGGTTTACTTTATCGTGGCGAACACAAATCACAATGTTGCAGCTGAGTCCAAATACCACACTGAGAGACTACCAGCTCAAACTTAGAAGCACTGCAATCGAGTCGATTACGGATAAAATGTTTCTTCCCAACGGGTGGCCCGGAACATGGAACGCCTTACCAATCCATGTTATCTTTCTCCTTACATCAAGACTTTTCAAGAAAAAGGCATTGATGATATGTTTTCACAGCCATTACCTGTTATAGTCCGTTTTAACTAGAAGGCGGAATAACACGAATCATATTATGTATCAAGCGCATCTTCTGCAACGCAGTCCTAAGGAAGCATGCATAAATTTTGATGTAAATATCTTGGATGTACCCAAACTGGATTTAATTACGGCATGGATACACTGCAGCGACACAAGATTGAAGGTTTTCATTTTCATCTTTTATTACTCTTACAAAGTGCATACACTAATACTGTTATCCATATTGTTTTGTTTGTGTACATTCCATTTCCACTTCAAACTATCGTTATGTATCAGTGCAGTTAAATCAGTAGATGCTTAAACTGAAGGCTCGCTTATACTTCAATTCACTCCAACTATCATGCCGGAAATGTCAAGCATAAACATTTTCACCCTTGTTATATCCCTTTCATTGTTTATTTGTATAACACGCTAATGTCTACCTTTGGAGTAAAGTTAAATTAACCGTCTTCTTAACCTTAACAAGGATCAATGGTGATATTTCATTAATATTTATTTAAACAACTACCAGTTTTACGTGCTCCGTGCAATCCGTAAAATTTGCTGATAACCGGAACTAATCAAGTTTAACTAGATTTCTAGTTTATTCATCGGCAGCGTAGGACAAGGTGCAGGTTGTTTGTCCTATCAAGTTGTACACATGAATCGCATAGTGAGATGACTGATGAGACTCATTTCCTTTGGTGATATTAGTCGCTTATCTGGAAAGCAGTAAAGTTTTCATGTGTTGGTAGATGGAGCGCACAAAGATTGCTTAGTGGTAGTTTATGGGTGACTCATTGCAATCTAATTGTGAAACCATGTTTCATTCTAAATCGAAAAAGATTTATGAGGATTGCTTAGGTTAAAGCTAGTCCGGACCCTAGTATGCTGACGTATCTGAATAACTCTCTAGCGAACGGGCAAGATCGGCAATGGCAAAAAATGAGGCTCAAAGTGTTAGATGTGTGTAAAAAACTTTACATTAGTCGCGAAACAACTAGATTTCTATGGATGTTCGCATTGCTCAGGAATCATGTTAAAATTGGCAGCTCCTTTTTATGTTGGATATCAATCGGTGGTAAGACTGAGGTTCCGGTGATCAAGAGCACGTTTATTCCATTGCACTTTTGCACACTGAAAGTAGTAAAAGATAAAATCTAGGATCTTGTGGCTTAAGTTATAGTCCGTTTGGTTTGCTCTATGTTCCTTTTCTGAAGTATACTAGGAGACGGATATCGAAGTGAATATGTTTCAGACAATAGTTGTTTTGAATTGAAACGATTAATGTCTCCTCTTCGCGTAAAAGCATTAGGGCTCCAGCGTTGTTGATAAGGAAGTAAGACACGAACTACACAATCATAAACAAAGATGATTCCGCGGTCATTCGGTCCTTCAGGAACAAACGGTTTGTTGAGGGAAAGCCAAACAATGCAATAGTGCAGCATACCTCGTTTACACAGTCCTTGCATGCATAGTGTCTACCCAGTACCATTACTACAAAGTTGGCTCTAACTACAGTGTTCCCACTTTACCTCAACAAGCAACATTCAGCAACCGTCATTCTATCGGCGGAGATTGTTACTGCTAGCTCAGAGGACTCTCGGTTTTCGTCTAATTAGCTGCCTCACAGTTTTCACTTGCATGTCTGTTTCATCCGATTTAATACGCATATCACAGCTTGCGCAATATATGCACCGAAATCTCAGTGAAGAAGCGGATAAAAAGTTAGAACACTCAATCTGCTTAACTATGTGAGAGTAGAGATAACCGCGATGGTTGTATCATTCTTATCATTTATAATTTGACGTATCTGGCTTTCAGCAGTACACGAAGAGTTTGCTTTTGTACGGCAGACATAAATGCTAAATGGCTCACAGCATATTCGATAGTGTTTATTAATACCATTTGTTAGACCCGTATTCCCATATCACGCTAGTGGCCGTGCTAAATTTCAGAATTACGATGCAGGGGTAGTTTTAAGAAATTTCTTTAACAGGTGCAAAGCTATGCAACGTACCTATGCTCTAACGTTCATTGACTCTTTGTTACACTCAATGAGTACCTGTAAAGGAAGAATTTAGGCAAAGGCTTGAAGCACTATGTAACGTAAGTAAAATTGCAGTGCATATAAAAGAATTCGGGTATAATAGGATAAGAGCCTGGTTTACCCTTCTAGGTAGAAATAAAGGCTTGAAACGTGTATGCTTGGTTGAATGCATAACGTTCATGTGATGCATTGATTAATAGTGTTTGCAAACACGTGCACTTCTACCAACAGTTATAACAAGGTACAATGAAATTGAACAGTGGTTTTGTTAGTGAAATAAAGCAATTCATGATAGGTCTCGTTGGGTGATCAGAGGGAATCTTACTAACCAAAGTTAAATGTGACAAAGCAAGAGAAATATGTCGGCTTTTTGCAAATCTGCAAGTGGTTGAATTTAACTTGGTTGCAGCTTTTCAACTCGCTGTGTTTTGGAAATGTTGGTGGGCACCAATTTCGGTTCGGTTTACTTTATCTCCCGATCAAGAGAGATTTCATCGCACAAGGCAAACTGGATGGTTTCAGCAATTCGCCCGTCATGAATTGTCAATATAGATGCCGAAGTGACGTGAGTTGGAAGAGACTTAAACGTGGGGGTGTACGATGATAAAAGGTTTATCGGTTATCGAGTAAACTGTAGTGCATATTAAGCTTGACCTCGGGACCTCTCACGTTAGTGTTGCTACCGTGCTGACTATGCTTGGTATCAGCTTCATAAAAATTATAGAAACATACCCTTTATTTATGTAGTTATGGCGGCAAACGAAATAATGTTTTGACAACCTCCCTTACGAAAACACGAGACCGCTTGGAAAACGCCGAATCCTACCCCTGTACACTCAATGGGATTCATGCTGAGTTAGTGAGGCAGATTTAAATTTATGCTCGACACACGTTGTCCAACTTCAAGAACAAGCGTACTTCACATGAGGGTAGCGAGTTCAAAGTTATTAAACGTCATCCGTCAAAAAGCTAGGAACTGACAAGTTTACTTATTGTTTCTCGGTTCAATATTAATAATTACTCTGATATAACATTCGTAGGTTTATTAGTACGCCAGTCGATATTCATATGTACGCTGATGACGTGTGTTCAAAACTTTGCATTAGCTTAATCTGAACACTAGCCGATTTAACGAAGACCAGTAATAAAAGACCCTGTCGATTTCGCTCTGAAGAGCCATTTGATCTCGACTGTATGGATAACAAGTGCTAACTTGTTATTGTCAGTTTAGTGGGTCGCCTGTACTGGGAGCCCAGAGAGCGATTCGAGAAGACAAATCGAGTTGCAGGGAAACTTTTATTGGTACAGTAAAAGATTCCGTGTTATCTAGCTATAAAGGAACGACACCGTGGACGCTCTAGCTAGGGGAACGGAGCAAGCACAGCACACAGGGCAGTCGCGAGTTGCAACCGAAACGCGCGCCAAGCAAAAATGGCGATGAGCAAGTCAAGCATTCGAACTCAGCAATCAGTTTCACAAACCACACCGGTTGCCTAGGTGTACAATGAAATAATTTTAGTTAGAATTTTACCCAGGCAAACCGGGGAATCTCCAGACTGCTACATAGTCCTCTCCCAGAAGGGAATGTGCAAGCAGTCCTTCGATCGACGTGATTACTGTCCGTCGCGGACCAGCCTTCTGCGAGACCAGGTTGTGAAACCTGATGTAGCTGCTGGGAGAGAAGCATACAATCGGACCCTAGCGGGCTCCCACACGTGTCCTCCCTACGGTGTCAAAACGGTAATAAAACAGTTTGTGGAGGGACAGTTAGTAAAGTTCACGTAGGCGGTTGAGCCGGAAGTTCGTTCCACATCCATTTGACGTGCGGGGATCCAGCGAAAAGTGAAACTGAGGTGCAACCAACCGGCGGTGTATATGGAAAGCAAAATGAAAAAGCAGCATAAATGCATAGCCATACACAAAAGAGTGCAAAGCGAAAAGCGTGCAAAGCTGTTTTTGGGTTTTCAAAAGGTTTTGTTCTTTTTTGGTAGTTTCAAAACGTTTTGATCTTTTTTGTGGATTTTCAAAAACGTTTGTTAAGAGCAGAAAATTCCAAAGGCACGTTCTATGTAAAAGAGTAAGTGCTAACGAAGTCCGAAAAACGAACTGGGGGCTTGAGCTTCCTACCGCGTCGATTGATAGTAGGGCAAGTAGGAGTGCTGTCGGTTGAGGTTGTCGGTTCTGCTGGAGCGAATTGACTCGTCTGAGGTTGCGGTGCGAGCTGTGATGGCACAGGCTGTGAAGGTGCTTGCTGCACCGAAGAGTCAGACTTGTCGAGGAATGCTGGCTTGAGTCGATCGATGTTGATCGTCTCAGTCTTACCATTGTAGTCAACGGTAAACGTCTTGTCGCTTCTGCGTACGACACGGTACGGACCAGAATGAGGAGGTTGAAGTGGCCGGCGTACGCTGTCAGTGCGAACGAACACGTGCGTGCAAGTAGTTAAGCGTTCGTCCACGTTGGTACGCAAGCTCTGTGCTCTGGGTTGCACAGGCTGAAGCTGTCGCATGTGATGAGATAGGCGAGCTGCGTAGTCGCCATAGTCGAAGGTTGTTGGCGCTTTTGGTGAGACGAGTTCACCAGGTAAGCGTTGTGTGCATCCAAAGACTAGCGACGATGGAGTGGCGTGCAAATCCGCTTTAATCGTGTTTCTTATGCCTAAGAGAACGAGCGGAAGTGCTTCGTGCCAGGATGTGCTAGATTGGGCACAGAGTGATGCTTTGAGTTGCCGGTGGAACCTTTCTACCATCCCATTAGCTGAGGGATGGTATGCGGTGGTTCGGTTATGTTGGCAACCAAGAACGTTGAGCAGTTTGCTGAAGGATCCGTCAAAGTGTGATCCTCTGTCAGTGATGACTACGCTTGGGCAACCGAATTGAGCTACCCAGCGTTCTAGGAAAGCTTGCGCAACTGTCTCAGATGAGCAGTTGACTATCGGAATCGCCTCTGGCCAACGGGTGAATCGGTCGACACAAGTGAGGAGGTACACGTAGCCTTTGCATGGAGGCAAAGGTCCGACCAGGTCGACATGGACGTGTGCAAAGTGAGAGTCAGGAGCGGGAAAGACGCCAAGTGGGCTTTTGGTGTGTCTGTATACCTTGACGCGCTGACACTCTAAGCATGCGCGTGCCCAAAGGCGGACATCGCGATTGACGTTGGGCCATACGAAGCGTTCGGTTACGAGCTTCTGCGAAGCACGTATGCCGGGATAAGACAGGTTGTGTAAAGCGTTGAAAACTAGTCGACGCATCGAAGTAGGAACTACGGGTCGGGGAGAAGTTCGTGAGACGTCACAAAGAATGGTCCCCTCAGATGAAGCTAGTGGAACTTCGCGTAGTTTCAATGAGGTGTTGCGTCGTAGCTTGTCTATGTCAGGATCAGCTTGTTGGGCAGCAGCCATAGCGGCTAGATCAATGTCGGTGCCAGGCGATAAGCTGATCTGCTGAATGCGCGAAAGCGCATCCGCGACGGGATTGAGAGCACCTGAGACATGTCGTACGTCTGTCGTAAACTGAGAAACGTAGTCTAGGTGTCTAGTTTCCCGCGGAGAATACTTGTCCGTTGCGCCATTGATTGCGTAGATCAATGGCTTGTGGTCAGTGAAGACTGTAAAATGTCGACCTTCGAGATAGTGACGGAAATGTCTGATACCTATGTAGATAGCTAACAGTTCCCTACCGAAGGTGCTGTAACGCGATTCGGCAGGTTGTAAACGTTTCGAGAAGAAACCTAGAGGTATCCATCGATGGTCGATGAGTAGTTGAAGAACTGCACCGACGGCAGTGTCGGATGCGTCAGTTGTCAGGGAGAGTGGTGAAGATGTGTCTGGATGGGCGAGAAGCGCTATGTTGGAGATGGCGTCTTTGAGCTTCTCGAAAGACAGTCTAGCGTCGTCTGCAAAATGAAAGGACCGTTGTTTACCGCGGAGCAAGTCAGTCCTTGGTTGAACAATGCTCGCGCAGTTAGGAATAAAGCGTCCATAATAGTTGACCAGGCCAAGGAATCGGCGTAACTATTTGAAGGAACTGGGAGCAGGATAGTCCTTCAGTGCCTGGATTTTGTCTGGCAGAGCTTCAATACAAGAGGTGCATATGCGGTGGCCAAGAAAGTCGATGGAACTTTGGCAAAGCTCGCATTTATCGGGGTTGACGGTAACCCCATGCTGTGTTAAGCGTTGAAAGAGAGCGTCGAGGTGATGAAGATGTTCCTCGTCAGAAGAGCTGGCGATGAGTATGTCATCTAGATAAGGATAAACGCCTTCGAGTCCTCGCGTTACCTCATGAATGAAACGCTGAAAAGTTTGGGCAGCGTTGCTGAGGCCGAAAGGCATTCTGAGGTACTCGAATAGGCCGAATGGCGTGATGACTGCTGTTTTAGCAATGTCGTCTGGCGCGACAGGTATCTGATGGTAGGCGCGAACTAGGTCGACTTTGCTAAAGATAGACTTACCAGCTAGAGCTGAGGTCAAGTCGTGCATGTGCGGAATGGGGTATTTATCCGGGACGGTAACTTTGTTAAGTGCCCTGTAGTCACCACAGGGGCGCCAGTCACCGGATTTCTTCGGTACCATGTGTAATGGTGATGCCCATGGACTTTTGGACGAGCGGATGATTCCCAGTTCGAGCATTTGCTCGAATTCCGCCTTAGCAGCTTTGAGCTTGTCCGGGGCTAGTCTGCGAGGACGGGCCGAAACAGGTGGGCCCTTAGTGCAAATGTGATGCATGACGTTTGACGTCACAGGAGGCAAGTCGTTCAGGACGCGAACGAGTTTAGGATGCTTGTTGAAAAGTTCTATAAAAGGTTGTGAAGCTTGAGGTAGGACACGAATTGGAGTGATAGCAGCCACGTTGGCGCTAGTCCCGATAACACTGAGCTGTGTCCTGGAGTCGATAAGCTTCTTCCTTTTAGCGTCGACGATGAGGTCGAAGCGTTGAAGAAAGTCTATGCCTATGATGGCGAAAGGCACGGCAGCGATTATGAAAGGCCAGCGAAAGGTTCGCCGGAGGCCTAAATTGAGTGTTAGCAGCCTTTCGCCGAAAGTTGCGATTGGTGTGCCATTGGCGGCACGCAGCTTGGTCGGCGATGGTGAGACGACCTCATCTGGGCTACGGGGTATAACGCTAACTTCGGCTCCAGTGTCGACTAGAAACTCGGTGCCGGAAGTTAAATCCCTAACGCGGATGAGGCGACTTTGGTGTTGGCCGGTCGCGTCCGTCGCCGTTACGGACCGGCCGAGAAGTTTCCCTGCTTCTCGGCGAAGTTGCAAGGCTTTACACATTTATGAGCTGCGGTACCAAAGCGCTGATGGTACCAACAGCTAGCCTGCCTGTTGCTAGACTTAGAACGTTTGAAGGGCGATTTTGAGCGGCTATGACGACGACGGTTCATAGTAAGCTGTGGAACCTGGCGACTAAGTGTCGCAACTTGTGTTTGCAGGGCTTCTATAGTTGACTGTAAGCCAGTGATAGAAGTGCCCTGGGACGCGACGGCATTGATCTTGCTGGCGTCGGCTTGTGGCTGTGATCGCTCAATAACTCGATCCGCTAAATCTGCTAGTTGAGTGAGCGAAACGGAGCTCACTGTAGCGAGAATCGCTTGCGTGTTTTCCGGTAGCCGCTGTAGCCATAGTTCGCGAAGTAACGTCTCGTCCATGGTTGAGGAACCAAGGAGTTGCTGCATCTCTCGTAGCAGGGTTGAGGGCAGTTTGTCGCCCAGCTGCAGATCCCTGAAAAGCTGCTGCAGGCGAACTTTCTCAGAGGGCATAACACGCTTAATCGTGGCCTCCTTGAGAGCCTCATAGCGGTTTTCGGTCTGAGAAATGATAACGTCACGAACCTGCATTGATATCTCCTTGGGGAGATAGGACAGGAGCTTGCTATACTTCGCGTAGTCGGAAGTGATTCTGTGGTTGTAAAACTCAGCCTCAAGATGAGCGAACCACAAAAGAGGATCCATGTCCCAAAAAGGTGGCACAGAGAGAGATACAACGCTTAGCAGAGACTCTACCTTAGGGTCTACAGATTCCATGGCTTAAAAAGGACGCAAAAAATAGGCTACCGTATGCAAAAATAAACCGCAAAATATGAAAAATAAATGGAACGAGCTCACCGGAGAAAAGTTCGAAATATCCGGCGCTGAGATTGTTCCGGAGTCGGGGTCACCAATTTAGTGGGTCGCCTGTACCGGGAGCCCGGAGAGCGATTCGAAAAGACAGATCGAGTTGCAGGGAAACTTTTATTGGTACAGTAAAAGATTCCCTGTTATCTAGCTATAAAGGAACGACACCGTGGACGCTCTAGCTAGGGGAACGGAGCATGCACAGCACACAGGGCAGTCGCGAGTTGCAACCGAAACGAGCGCCAAGCAAAAATGGCGATGAGCAAGTCAAGCATTCGAACTCAGCAATCAGTTCAACAAACCACACCGGTTGCCTAGGTGTACAATGAAATAATTTTAGTTAGAATTTTACACAGGCAAACCGGGGAATCTCCAGACTGCTACATCAGCAACTAGTGGTAGCTTCAACTTACGTAAACTAACAAGCGGATTTATAAAAACTAAGAATGGTTTTGTTTCCTTGTAGCAATTAGCACTTGACTTCAAATCGGTTGGAAATGACGCTATGGACTTTAATAGTAAACAGTTGTTGAAGGAGGAAATGAATTAGCCATCGCAGCAAAGGCCACCAAATGTATAAATTTTGTGCCTTAGAAGGAGAATGCGTGGGCTCAGACGGATGTTGTTTAGTTAGATAAAAATAACTACTTTGTATCCTACGTCTCTAAAAGATACTGTTTCATTGCAGGAAAGTTTGACAGGTTTACTGATGTAGCATAAGTATAGTCATCTGAGTTAGGAATGTAGGGAACTGCCTACAACATGCGCAGCTAGTATGTATTTATGCTGTTATGTGCACTGCAGGTGGGAGAGCCTATGATGCGCTGAGGCTGGTGGTGGCTAGATTCTGACAGATGTTCTATCCACTGTTGCTACGGTTGTGCCATGGGTTAATGTCTTGGACGCTTCCCCGTGGCGACCGCTGGGTGGGAGCTGTGTTGCGCCCTTTTCCCTGCTAAGATCCAGGACGTCAATCCGCTTGAGTCAGCGAACTGACCGTGTGCTAGACCCACTGCCTTTCGGGTGTACATTTAATCGAACACTTTGGCTGTGGACCCAAGTCGATCTCCTGTCAGGTGTGTGCGCACTGACAGCATCCTAGTACATCCTCTTGGGAGGTTAGGAAGTGGTCGTTAGCCCTCTTCCCGTAAAACCTAGTCATGGGAGACAACAGGTCTACGGGTTATGAGTTCACAGCTCGATTGGCGTAGAGCACAAGCGTCACGCATTGTATCTGACGATGGGAAGGCAAATCTGGGTGTTCAATGGTTTGCTACTGCCCGCCTCAAGCCAGGCAGACCCTGGTCAAATTGGTGCAAACCCGCCAAAACCCTCCTGCGTCTGACCGTGGTCGCAGATGGCAATATATATATGAATGGTTCCAGTACCTCTAGGGCTCGGCGTGATGACCGTCAAGCCGATCGCAACCTGTCTCTGCAATCACATTGACGCGCTGGATCTGCTCCCCACTGCCATGTGGGTCTGGCTATTGCTCCAAAGGCTCCGGGCGGAGTCCCTTCAACAAACCTTTGAACACATCGCCACCTCGAGTGCGATTACCCACCAATGCAATCGTATGCCTGCGCGTAAAGCACTGAGCATCTCTTGCTGGAAAGTGCGCACACCACTGGACCGGAATTCGAGTGAGCGCCCTGAGCGACGCACTGCACTGGTCGCGATGAAACTGGTGCGCTACCACATCTATATTGCGGAGCGTAGAGAAGCGCGGCCCGCTGAGCTAAGTACGTTGCATGAAGCAGGTGCTGGCTACACATACCACTGGGTGGGCAACGCCGCCTCAGCCTCACGTGAACATAGGGTGGGATTTGCAATATCCGATCGCCTCCATAACCAACTCGTGGGTGAACCAACAGGCATCAGCGCGCGACTGATGACTCTTCCGCTAGGACTCGGAAGAGGTAAGTTTGCCACATTTATAAGCACGCACAGTCCGACCATGTGTTATCTTGTTGACACCCGTAAGCAATTCTGCACACAGCTATCCACTGTGTGCAGAGGAGCAACCGACTATTTCTGCTGGGCGATTTCAACGCGCGGGTTGGGCTTGATGCATCGGCGTGGACACATGTTATCGGTCTGCATGGCATTGGTTCAGCGAATGCGAATGGTGGCAGGCTGCTCTCACTGTGTGCCACTCACGTCCTGACGATCACGAACATTGGTTTTGCACTGAGTGCGAGTGACATAGCAACTTGGACACACCCATGGAGTGGTTACGCTCACCTACTCGACTGTCGTTTTACGTTAGCGTGATATATGTGAAGTGCGCATGCCACATGTACTGCTTGCAGCTGAGTGCGGCACTGCTCACAAATTGGTGCGGACAAAACAGTACAAATAGTTTCTAAATCTACGTATTGCACTCCCGCCTTGAATCGTCGTAAATTTGACATTCTCTCCCTCGTTACTGTGGCGAAACGTATTGAGCTGGAAAAGGCGATGGCTGCACGCCTGTAGGATCTGGACAGCATAGCAGTTGTGGGCGACCTGTGTAATTACAATCGCGACCATGTGACAGCTACTGCCGAGGAGACCATTGGACGCGAAAACTGTAAGCGGTCTGATTGGTTTGATGAGAACAATGTGACTATTGGCGTAATGGTACCCGAAGAAGAATGCAGCATTTGCTGCACATGTGGCAGACCTCGGTGACTTGGGGAAGAGTAGTCAGTTTCGCAAACTTCGACGGCGACTGACCCGAGAGCTTCGTCGTATTAACAATGCATGGTGGACGGAGAAGGAGAGGCAGATGACATGCTACGCCAAACGTCGCCAACACAAGGAATACTTTGACTCTTTGAAGACGGTGTATGGACCGAGATTGGAGCCGCTGAGGACACTGATCGATGGTAGCTCAGGCGCTACCTACGCACAGACTAAAGGCATAATGTAGATCTGGCAAAACACGTTGACTGGATTTAGAACGAGCGTTCAGAGATCGACTGGCCTACTTTGAACGACCACAAGCAGCCCGATGTGAAGGCGAGTCTGACGGACACGCCGACACTAGATGAGACGCAAAGAGCACTTGCTCAGCTGCGAAACGGCAAGTGTGCCAGGGCTGACGGGATCATGCCTGAAATATTGAAAAACCGCAGAGCCGCGTTGTTGACTGCGCTGCACCACTTGGTGCAACGCGTATGGATTGAGTAGGAGGTGTCGGCTGAGCTGAAGGATGTCCTTTTGCTGTCACCGTACAAGGACCAAGGCAACAAGCAATATTGCACGAATTATCATGTCATCAACTTGCTGAGTTGTGTGGGCAAGGTGATTGGCCGAATCCTGTTCAACCGCTTCATCACTCAGGTTGTGTAACCGAAAGTGGCGGAAGAGCAGCTTGAATTTCGTTCGGGTCGCAGCACTATAGATATGGTGTTTGTGGCTCGTCAGTTGCAGGAGAAGTGCAGAGAACGACACCAGCCATTGTACTCGCTTTTTATTATTTTCATCAAGGCATTTGTTACGGTGAACCGCGAGGCATTGTGGCTGGTGTTGGGTAAGTTTGATTGCCAACTTTAGTTTGTACGTTAGTTTGTTTGTCTGCACAGTGGCATGCGAGTGAGGGTGCAGTTGATTGCAGAGACCTCGAATAACTTTGCAGTTCTCTCCGGTGTGAAACAAGGCTGTGTCTTAGCTCCTGCCCTGTTTAATGTATATCTTCATGAAATGATGTCCTGCGCTTTTGATGCCGCTTGTGCATACGGTGTATTTTAGAGCACCGTATTGATGGTGGGTTGCTGAATATCCGTCGTTTCGGTGCGAGCACTCTAGTCTGTGAGACAACTATCCGTATGTTGCTGTTTGCTGACGACTGTGCGTTGTTTTCATACAGCGCGGATGAGTTGCAGCATATGACTAGTGCTCTGGCTTCGACAGCGGCCAAATTTCTTTTCATTATCGACAGAAGCAAAACTGTCTGTCACTTTCAGTCTTCACTGGAGGTGCAATCCTCAATATGGCTGCGAAACAGCACTGGTGATAAAGTATTGAAATACACCTCCCGTTAGTGCTACCTTAGGTGTGTGATGTCAACGGATCAGCAGCTACTCATTGAGCTGCATCTCCGCGTCTCAAATGCAGCGGCGGCATTCGGGAAGCTAGTGTACCGAGTGTGGAACAGCCATCAGCTTACCATTTGCAAAGAGCTGATGGTGTGCAGATGCATGGTACTGTTCGTTCTTCTATACAGCAGTGAAACGTAATCGGTGTACCGGTGGTATGTGCGATATCACGAGCGGTACCATCAACAGTTTTTACGACGAATTCTGCACATTGGTTGGGGCTACAGAACTGCGGGCACGGAAGTGTTGCGTCGAAGTGGAATCTATGCAGTAGACTGCATACATTTGCTGAGACACCTGAGGTGGCTAGTTCATGTGAGCCGTATGGATTCGACGCGGATACCGAAACAACTATCCCATGTGCAGCTGCCTAGTGAGCAGCGGCATGTGGGGAAACCAAAGTTACCTTACCAGGACATGATCAAATTGAGCTTTTCACGTTCTAATTTTGATTGCAGGTCATGGGAACCGAAGACGGTTGATCGGGGTGAATGGCGCGATCTGATCACCTAGGCAGTTAACAAGGAGCGGGAGTAAGCCCTCGTACATGCCGATAAGAAACAGCAAGTGCCGTAGCAGCACTCGCAGATTGGTTGTACTCCATCAACATCAAGTGCATGGTGCTGCAGCATTTGCGGTCGCGAGTGCAAGAGTCAGGCAGGCTTAGGGGGCCATGAGCGAGGCCACTCGCGGCCACTACACAAACGATGACTAGTCCGGCTGTGAACGTAGGCAGAACCGTGACAGGGTCTGAATTTACGCTGCATTCGATTTACTAACCGCGTGCTTGCACGCGGATTCTCTGTATTTCAGTTAGTGGGTTTGTTACATTGTTGTATGTCTTTTTATCCGGTACTAATATCTACCTGAAATATATTATATTAATTGCACACGTCCCTTTAACTAATTTAGGTAACTTCGATAACCTTTTCGCGTTTGTTTCATTTTCCTATAGTGTATTTTCTGACATCTTAGATTTAACGTGAATATGTTCTTTATTAAGTTATTTCAGGTGTTCATTTATTGAATATACATTAAGATGTTCACAACCATTTAAAATATCTCGACATTTGTCAGTTAGTTCGAAACTTATGTGTGTCTGTAGTGCTGTGTAGTATTTTCCTAACATTTTAACCTACAGACCGAGATACTATGTTACAACCAACAGTTTGAGGAGGCAAGTGGTTTAGTGAATAAAGTACTGGGATAGGGTAAACTAAAGTGGGGGGAGTGATACCAATCCTTGGAAATCTACCAGACCGCTTCCACATATCACCTCTTCCGATTCTCTTTACAAAAGAATTCAGGTCACGCACATTCTCTCAATGTAAATGCTCCCTATCACACATCTTTGCGTAGACATTCAAGTAAACACATGTAATTGCCTAAGTGCTACCCCTTTCTATTTTTAGCTTATGAATGCGGAACACAAGTTAGTTTGACTCCTTTTTAATTCGAAGTCAAATTGGTATATGAAATCGTGGAACTGACGTACTTCTTTTCCTCGGTCTGAACTATCACGGGTTTAGTTGCATGGATTTAAGGCACTGAGCGTAAGAGCTTTGAGCACCTGATCCAATCGGGCGTTTGGTGGACGACCTATGGAATTTATTAAGTTGCTGGTGCTCAAGCCTTATTTGATTACTGTAGGTTATTGCGCAATACTCTATCCGGTCGGGTATTTGTCTTCTACGGTTCGTGTATTTTATCTTACATATTGGATGTATAACGAATGCATTTGCCGCGCACAGAAATAGTGAAGGCCATAGCCTTTTATCTGACAGTTACACGCGACAGGTTTTCTACACTCAACCACGGTGCCCAATGCAATTGCACAACGTAACAGTTGTGCGCTGCTTTTTCCGTTGGGAATTGCATATTCCATTTGTCCCGCCATAGCGCTACTGGGGAATAGTCAGACATACTGATATCCGTGCTATGATTATTGATAATAAGATCGAAAATGTATTTAATTTGAAAGTCCTAATATATGGATTTACGCCTAAATGCGTTTCCTTGAGTGAAAACTGAAAGAAAATGAAAGTGAGTCACTCGCCAAGTGTGCCTTTCTAGCGTAATAACTAGTGTTGCAATTTAGTTCCAATTTGCTAACGAGTCTTTCCTTTATTTCCTTTCATGGAAAGGTATTAAAAGTCGTTTCTTGTCTACATTGTTTACGTACTACTGCCACGTGCGACACTCGTGGTCTTGCTTTTCCTTAACTTTTTACGTGTATAACAGCGGATAATCTCAGTAATATTCTGTTTCCTGAATTAACGAATCGCGCTTCTTCGTGTAGCTATCAATGATCACGGGGTCGAAAACATAGTCAAACCCAGGTTTTGTGGGTGCCAAACACAAAAATCGGAAGAAGTAGACTGTGAGATAACTGCGTCATTTCATGTAAGCTCCGCAATTACAAATTACACACAGAAATCAGAAATATACGAAAACATGTTTATATAAGATCCATAGTTATCCCATCGTTGGGCAAATGTCACATCTCACACTAGGAGGCTAGGTTAAGACTTACAGTCATCATTTGCTGCACACAAAGCAAGCCCCGCTCTCGATCGATGCTGATGGCTTCCAATAGCTTGGGAATGCGAGGTCCCTGATTACGCATTAATACGTTGTACGAGTCATCGTCGTTAGCTCGGTGGTTGCCAAGGCAGCTCGATTTCTCGATTCACACGATTCTGCAGTCGCCGAACACTTTTGGCTGCGTAACCACTTAGGAATGTGCTCTTTGAAGCTGACACAAAAACCTTGGCTAGTGGGCCCGATATAGCTGTCCGCAGCTACAGGTGAATTTGTAGAAGCAATGGGACGTGTACTGCCTCGTTATCGGTGTCTTGAAAAAGCACATAAGCAGTGGTCTTGTTGACCTAATCGACCGTAGTTCAGCTGCATTTCATGTCCTTTTCACTGAAGCACTAATGCGCTTCGCGGTTATTCGCATGATGTGAAGATTTCTAAGTGTCCATTCGATGAGTATCTAATTCTGTTGGATTGATGAAACACAACCTCGCTTGGGCATACTGCTACTGCATATGGCGGATCGCAAGTGACACGCGATATCTTTGACCTTGTGAGTGCACCACGGGATAACTAAGTGTTAGCTACAACCCGCTTCAATCCATGCAGCTCCTAGTCAAATAGTTCAAGGCTTACGTTCAATTTAGAGTATGTGCGTCGACTACGACTATGCTTTAGTGTGCGCTTGCTTGGCACTCACTCTTCATTTCTGAAAGTAGCGCTTAACATCTACTCCTCGTATTTGCTTCTTTAACTCGCATTTTACCTTTCCTAGGTACATGACGAACTGGCCTGCCCTTATAGTCAATGGTGACTGAAGATGGTAATCTCTACATGGTAAACCCTATATGCTATAACGGAGTCGATGAATACGATTGAGAAAAAGAAGCAAGCAGCTTGGAGTGAGGAAATGATTTTAAATCTGTTTTGCGCTCGCACAAGGAGGCATTCAGCACGCTTCAGACGTGCTCAATGTATTACAGCGAGCAATCGTGTTCGGAATTTGCAACCTATCATCGCAGTGACTGACTTTCAGGATATCTCTTCCTTAGGGGGAATCGCAGTAAGGAACGGTGTGCAGGGTGGTTGAGGCAAATGCTTGATGCCAACGGCACCACTGCAGCTGTTAGGTGTCTGCTGATATGTTACGGAGCACCACGCTGCACGGATCTGGAGTGTGTGTTCCAAGTGGGATGTTACCAGTCAGGAAGACTCTTGCAACGCGCGTTATATTCGCCTTCACTGAACCCAGTAGATTTGCGCAGGTTTCGTGTATCCCTCATTTTGTGCACCCAAGTTGCGCACCTCTGACCTGCTTATGAGAAGACGGGATGGCAGCTCACTTCAGCGCACCGTGTACTGCGAAGCAACTTATGGAGGACAATGCATTGTTCAGACCACGTAGTCGTCCATTGCCTCGAATGCTTGGGAATATATCGTTTGTTTTCTTCCTTGTTGCCATATATTTATTTTTCCGACTTCGTTTCAAGTGCGTGCAAACTCCGCCTCGTGAAGACGTTGTTGTACTGGCCCAGGCAAATTTTCAGTCCGTATTAACTAAAGTCAGAAAGAACAGTGTTTATGCAACAAACTACTTTTCATTGGGTGTCCCGAGAAATCATCCAACTTTATGGTAAATCCTCCAAATGAGAAGCTGCTAATACGGTCACGAGAAACGTCGTTTGTTCCTGCCTTGCATACCGCGTTTGACAGTAAATCAGATCTACTCTATCGCAGAGCTACACGACCGCTTGACCCCAGTTCAGCTACATCTCCAAATAGTCGCTGTCATCCAGAAACGCAAGAGCACATTGCCAGATAGTTCAACGTCCGTGATCTCGCCAAATTCATCAATTCAACTCATCTCAACACATGGGATGACTAAACATCTCCCAATTAAAGCACTTCCTGTAGCAATTTGATTAATTAGATTAAGTACTGAACAGGGCCCGCGCCTGGCCCATCCCAACCTCTTATCTAGCCCCAGTGAGTTCGGTCAAGTTGTTATTATATAACCGAAGTAGGAATATGTTTGCCACAAGTAACGTTTTCGTGATAAGAATGATTCGTCGGGAGTTGCACGTATGCAAACAAATGATGCAATCGGTAAGACTACCCTGTTCCTGATTGCGCAATATTCACCGCTCACCGGTGAGCTTACTTGCGATACTACGGCACCTACCTATTTAGCTGATTTGTCGAATTACTAACATATCGCTAATGAAGTCGTCTCCTTAAACTTTAAGAGGCTCAATGTTTTGCTTGGTGGGTTACGCCCATACACCGCGGTGGAGGATCGGCTGACATGGAATCTGGGCTACTAGTTACTGAAGAGCGGTGAGGATTTATGGACTAAGGCCTGTTTCGGGGTTCGGCATTCTCACTTAGCGTAATGTTGAGTGGCCTGGGTGAATCGCATCAGGATAAGCACGCGCGCCACACGTGGATATCTTCACTGTGGTTGGGTCAAGTGCTTGATAGGGAGTCCGAGGTTTCATTCGCCTTATGCCCTAATTACACCGTTGTCCTACTGAGCTTGCTCATGGAGAATCTTTCATATCCTTGTCTTATGGTTTCCATTGCGTTTGCTAAGTATACACACTTGCAGACATTTACCCAAATACGTACGTGGAGTTTCTTTGCGCGCTATTACATTTGACAGTGCATGAAGAATGTGAGACGTACCATGACATTTGGTGCCACCGAGTCACCTGTCAAAAGCTGGAGTGTGTAAAGAATCACCTGCTTGACGGATTAGGACGGCATTGACATTTGCAATAAGATGAGATATGTACTGGCATAACATTTGCGGGAAGATACTAGAGCAAGCTTGAATCGGCTAAAGGGTTAGTAACAGTTTGTATGTGCTCCTCTGTAGGTGATTGCAGTAGACGGGTGGGGCTTGCACGTCGCGAACTGGCGCAACGCTTTCGTGTGTTTGGTAAGAATGCTAGGCGTATGTCGCAATCACACAACTGTACCGTATTTGGTAAATTTAGTATGCTTGACGTCACAAGTGTGGATGTTATTTGATCCAAGGTAGCAACTATCCACTGCCTGTTCTCTAAATGGGCTCAGCGGATGAGTTCCACCTAGTTGTCTGCGTTTCTCAACACAGCATTCAGGGAAATAACATATCAATTCCTGCCTACGGTTGATGCGCCTGCGTGCTGAATGTTCCTTCGACATCGTAGACACTCAGTTTCTCAATTAATTAACTGCTAATGCGTGGTCTGCTAACACCGCTACAGCTGCAAGTGCCATGGTACTGTCTAGGATAAATCAGCAGACATGATGCGACAGTCGCGTCGCGGAAGTAAACATCCAGTAGTGTTGCTTCCCAGGTTACGGTTGCCGACATTATGTCGTAGTGCTGCACAATTTGGAGATCTGTTTTGCACAAAGAAATCTTAGTTGGCTTTTAGGCAAACATACGGGTAAAAGACAAAATGAGCTATATCCGTGACATGAGAGATGTTTACAGATCCATTAGTTGCATGGCGCTAGCGTAGTTCGCACTGATATGCTCTACAGTTTTTTACACTTATGCTGCATAATGCAAGCTCGTGCTTCTTTAAGCAACTGTACCATGCATTATATTTATCTAACGCACCAGCTGTATCACATTGGAGCAGCCATCAAAAAAGGTTTCGCATAGCCTGTATCCAGTTGCCTTCAGTGAAGGCGAATATGGCGCGGGTCACAAGAGTCTGCCTAACTGGCAACATCCCACTTGGAACACACCGTCCGGATGGGTGCGGTATGGTGCTCTGTAATATATCTGCAGACAACTATCATTAGCAGAGATGCCGTTTGCATAAAACATTCGCCGAAACCACTGTGCTCATTGTTCCTTGTTACAATTAATATTCAAATGTGCTTATCGACACCTGAGAGCAAGACGAACCGCATGTAGAGTCAGCGGGTTTGCAAAAATGTATCCACGAGCTGCCTGGATTGGAGCGGACAGTAGCAAACCCTTAAGCATTCCTTGGTGCACTCACACGGTCAAAGACATTGCGCGGCACTCGTGCACTACGCCAATCCAGCTGTGTGATAATCCGTGACCTGTTGTCTCCCATAGCTGTTTTAATAAAACTCGTGAGTGGTAGCAACAACACATAAGCAACGTTGAAGTCGGAAGTCGTGTCTTAGGAGGTGAAACTAATCCCTTCAACACGCTAGTTTTGCTGCGCTAGTTAAAGTGGCTCGGTCACGTCTGCGCATATCAGTTGAGCGATTACCTTAGCGCACTCCGTTTGCAACTGCAGGACTCAACAGCAAGATACTACAATGATGTCTACCATTCACCAGGTGACAAAAAATAATATTCTTAGCACTGCGTAATATAACTATTAAATTCACACCTCCGCTAGGTTGGCTTTTAACAATTCACCATGAGACTCATAATTGGAACCAGTGGAGTATCTATGTACATAATATTTTAGATCTGGGTGCTCATTGCTTAACAATTAAAATGGACAAAATCTTAGAAGATGGCTTGTGCAAAATAACAAAAACCATCTTTTGTATTGTGGCACAATAGCTAAAGTTTGTTGCTCACCTTTAGTTAATGTGCCATGAGGACGATAAGTGTTACATTTGCTTAATTGTAGACATTTCCTTGGTTGTGTTTGGCGCTAAGTTTATTTAATGGACTACGGCCTATACAAATACCGCTACAGTTTTGATGAAAGAGGGCCATGAAACTCTGCCAAAACCAAAAGAGGTTTTAACACTGCGATATTCTGAACCGTAAATATTGACACACTTGCCATAAGTGGTCCTGATAACACATAGAAAGGCAAACCAGCGTAGCTAACTAGAGCACAGAAGTACTCTTACCAGCACATCAATCTATGCTCCAGTGCCGTCGCAGCGAGGTTTCTTTCTCCGCTACGTCGTTGCTGCATTCTGTTGTATCAAGCTGATATTAACCTCCACCGTGGAGAATATTTCCCACGTTTGTGATACACTGCGGTTTATTGAGGATAACAAAACCTTTGTGTCATCACGTTCACAATAATTTCGACATCCGTGCATCTGAAGGACTCACTTCTCGTATGTTAGATGACTGCATGCGTTTAAGATACTCCGCATACAACACAGGAGCTTCTAGTCCTGTCGGTTCGAAACGCATGCGTTACAGTTCTCTACCGCCGAACGTTGTTCTGAGCAAACGGAAATGCCATTACAAGCTGGAAACTATCAGGTAGAACAAGCAAGTCAAGCAAGGCAATGAAAACTGAAGCACGAGGTCAGTGATCTAGAGCAGGCTCAATGTGGTGCTTCAAACTGTGTCAATCGAACGTGGAATATGCCACATGAAATGAGGCAGAAACACATATTGCTGAATACTTGACAATTTGCTAAAAATTGCACTGTTCTGAGTGACCCAAATCATTTGCATTCCTTTTTACTGCAAATTAGCAATAACAGATAACTAAGATCATTCCTTAAACATGACAAAAATGTATAAACGTTTGGGGTGTTGCGAAAATCTCTTTTCTGTTCGTGTGTGTCGCCCCTGAAACGACCTACCACATTCGGTCTGTTTCGTAACGTCAATAACCATGCTTGAGTAGTGTTGGATGACGCGCACAGGCCCTTACATGTTTTAGCAACCACAATGGCAACGATATGAAAGGTTCGCTAAGAGCAGGCTTGGTAGAACAACGGTTTAACAAAGACAAAAGTCGAGTTAATCACTGAGCACCATATCAACACGGTCTCCCAACCACAGTGAGATGCCGCACTCATACTGATTCGGATCGTTACATTCATCAATCGCAGAACTATAAACATTGAGCTCAGTGCGCATGGTGCACCCGAAACACACGGAGATCCACGCGTTCTCGACTCCTCTCCGTTGTCAATAGCCAAAATATCATGCCAGCCGATTCTGGACAACGGCATGTAGCAGCGACTTCATGTCATTATTCATAACGGCCGATTCGGACTTAGTCAGGTTGGAGGCTAGCATTATGGGTACAGCTCAATAATAGCTTGCGCAGACACACCGCGCATTCATAGTTCAGGTAAAAATGAAAATGCCTGAAATGTCACGTAACTTCTACTATGATCAGTCGTGACTGGTAATTCTTGATGTCGCTACATTAGTTTTACGATTGTGGCCCCGAAAACTGGAATTTCAATACATATTTTAACATTGATTGCATCTTCTTAGTTTCCAGCGTCTGCTTATGATATTTAATTATTTTATCATGTAGCATTTTTTACGTTTAGGCAGCTCTCTCTTTACTAACCCACTTTAACTCCACCCACCCGGGTGTGCTGCTTAACACCAACGAAACGCTCCTGGTTGAGCTGCGCCTACTTGTCTAAATGTCAAAACTCATCTCCTTGTTAAACTATGATTATCCGGATGACATTTTCCAGCCACACATTGACTGAAAAGTAATGAGTCCAACTAACGTGACTAATTTAGTCGTGCTTCGATTTACGCCCATGTAAACATAACTCTTCCTTCATATTTTGTACTGATGTTATTCTCATCAAGGAAATAAGACGAACACGGCTGTTTAACTTTGCCAAATTTTACCAAGGATGCAAGGCATTCTACTACATGCAATCAGACGCTGTCTGGAACTACAGGCCTCATCTCTATGTCAGCGAAGTTCATGCGACAGCCTTTTGTTTTGACTTAGCCCCCAAAGATATGTAGTTCCAAGTGGGACTAATCGAAATATTGCAATCCTCCGAGTCATGGTCATCATGGCCGCTCACAAAAGGTAGTTAATCTTTTGAGAATCAATGGTCATTCACCAAATACATTTTGCAGATCCTGTTATCTGCGCTTGGATTTGCTCATGCGTGAAAAGCTTTGGAGTAAATTTGCAAAAAGGTCTTCATAGTGTATTCTAAGCAAGAGTGCAGAAAACACGTTCAAAGTACACCACGCTCCCTTTCGTTGAATCTACTGCAATTGCGTGATAATATAAAATGAAATATTCCCTGGTTACATTTACATCAATTCATTCTCCGTAACTGTTCTATATGCTATATCACACAGCCGTTATTGGTAGATGCCGTGAATCCAACCACATTTCCTCTCCTTCGCAACGTCTATAATTTGCCTGATTGTTGAGGATGAGTAGCACTATATCACAGATGACTTGTAAATCATAACGGCGTTAGCCGTTATCCAGCGACGCAAGTTTCCAATGTCCAGACACCATAGGAATGGTTACCAATGAAGTCTAGTGATGCGCAAAAGTAATAATTATTTATAAGAAGAAACGATCATCTATGTGATGCCCAGATGCGTGTTCAGCGTACTTGGAAGCTACTTTCATGACTCTCCAATGAAAGCACATTTGTGATTTCTCTCTCGTTTTCCTCCATTCAGTGTTTCATCATTGCGATCTCTAAGCACTCGAGAAAGTCCATGATGTAAGCTTTCTGTTGGTGCACGTCGTAGTACACAGACTAAAAAATAATTTCTACGGTAAAATATTGAATTGAAATTGTGAAACTTCATAGGCCGTTAGATGCGCACAACAACATTTAGTCAGGTTAGATGACATAATTGGTGGACCTTCTGACAGGGACACAAATGGAATTCTACTGTATGAGGAGCTACCTCGAATTATTTAGCCTTAAGAGCAACCGAGAAAGAAAATAAAGTAATGAATAATATCTGCGCAATCGTAACAACTAAGGACAAGAAAATAACAAAGGTCGTTGATATTCAAAAGGTTTCATATTGGATCAATTTAATTCTTATCCACAGGTATATACCTGGAAAACTACCCTATATTCAATCATGTCAAAAATAATTTAATTATCCCAAGCCAGGCATCACTGAATCATTTATCATCAGAGATTACAAAACTGACCAGGTGGTTGCATGTCTTGAATGCAATATCTATCACACATTTTGAGCGATGGAATGTGATAATTTAATCTAGGAAATAACTGTACACAAACATGGCAAGTCTTTTCCAAAATTGAATTAGTAAATAACTACGTTAAACTCACCCTTTCAGAAATGTTTTCCTGGAGCTCAATTTTATGCCAAAATTGGAAACGTTTTTAAGACAACCGGATTTCCTAACATAAACTTGAAGTAATGAGTTTATTTTCTAAATATATTACGCAGCAAAGAAGAAAGATTTAATTAGTTCATAATGTTAAATCATAGTATATAATAACTTTACCATTGACATCAACAATTCATTGACACTTTGCTACAATCCCAGTCCTCCGCAGTATAGCTAGCGGCTAAAGTGCATCATCGTATTTCTGTAACACTGGTGCAGGACGATAACTCATTCAAAAGCTGAAGTGCATGTGGTCGAGCGCCGCCCTTGTTGGAATGCTTTCTGAATAGCACCATAGCCTCTTCTTCACGTGGTCCCTCATTAGTGCTTTTCTGGTAAGAAAACGTATCACTCAATTTGACTATGGAAAGCTGATTGCTGGTTGGAATGCTCTTGTGCGTTTGATACAGTTTGCATGGGAACACAAGGCTAACTCTTTCGTAGCATCCACGGAAGCATTGTTGATTACTAGCGCAAAAGCATTCACGTGGCATTGCGGTTTGTTAATTTAGTAGTAGTCATTGTGTAACTCAGAGGAAGATATGTTGTGCCCTTGATAAAGAAAACGTGACCTAGGAGGAAGTAGGCATTATCCGCCCAAAAACACTGCAGCACCCAATTGCTTTCTGCTTCACCTGGTACGTTTTAATGACCGATTGACCAAGATTCACTTCAAAGAGCATTCCGGTCCACTCTGATATTGTGCGGCGCAATCCATCTACATACCGTGCAGTTCAAAGTGACCTTCCAATACGGCGGTAACCTGCTTTATTTTCATGTGAAAAGAAGGCGATTCTGGACGGTGCAAGACTATTTTTGACAGCTTTCGTTCAATGTTTTTTCTTTCAAGTCATCAAAACCTGTCTGGGGCTTATTGACCAAAGTGGTAGCTTCCGGCAAACAGATTTCCTTTCAACGCGATACAACTCAAAACTTAATATATCGAATATTGTTAACCACAAAGAGCTGGACGTTAATTGACTGTGACAAATTGAAGTATATATTTAAGCCCTTCGCTGTGTTCAGTATGTTAACAATAAGGTGGATAGCTTAAAATTCGATAAGCATACAACATCGCCGATGATGTCAAATTTCTTCATCGGAATGCCGCCAGTTATGTGGTCATGATGATGGTTGCTGGCCCGTCAAATATTCCCGCAAAACACGCCAGATACCCCGGCAGTACGGCTGTAGAAAGCGAGGTCCAGTTCCTCCCCACAAAGCAGCAGCGTTCAACGACTCCGCGAGGCGACCCAACCACGCACGTTTTGACAATGGTCTTTCACAAACTATCACCTCGTCGTGGTAGCAATTTTCCTTAACTTAATGACCCATGGCATTGGATTTTATTTGCCCTTTGTTGGTCGTAAGTGTCTTCAGAGGAACACTTGCCTTTCTTTCTCTCCGCCTTAGTTTGGAGTCGGTCACGCACGTGATTTTAGCCGGGCAGCGTTCGCGTCTAAGCAACTAGCGCGCCCCAACTGTAACCCCTTTCGTGTGCGTCCGTTCCGAGGGCTCATCATCTACCCGAATACGTGCGGCTAGGATCGTTCGGATGCTCGCTCGATTCCCGTCTCACTAGCGCGTACCCCGAGCTAAGCTAACCCCAGCAGGTCAGCGCAAACCCGTTCCATTAGTCAGCGTTCCAGGCCGTAGGCGTGCTCCAACCGTGCCAGTGACGATCAGGCATCTACTCAATCAGAACAGAGGCTTTCCCTCCAATTATAACAATGATCCAATTGTGCCTCCATGCGCTTGCAGCATGATGTCCACAGTGGAACTTATTATTATCCGTAGGCAAATGTTGTGTGACAACATGCAAGTATGATATAATTGATGGCCGCCTAGCTCGTCAATGCAAAGTAATTACTCCCCACCGTATGATATGAGGCCTGAGATTGCTACATCCTCTCCACATTTCGGCTTTTATAAGTTGGTTTTGTTATTGAGAGGATAGACGAACCACTGTATGCATATTCGTGACTTTCTTCATACAAGAGTTTATAATTCTTACTTAAATAAATAAAAATCGCTTGTTCTTGACGACGCGAGACACGCCTTTATCGGCATGATCCAGTGTGTGCATCATTTTAAGAATGTAGGTGGATCAGACAAAATTGCATATCAAATAAGATGAGGAAGATTTGGATGACAATGAATAAATAATGTACACTTTCCTGAGTTGACATTATGTTGGCTGGCTTTTAACTCTTCTCTCACTTATAAAGCACCTTAGCACGAAGATTGTATTTTGGTGAAACACAAAATAAATCTTATAAATCCTAGATTGTGTTGTTAAGCTTGTTTAGTTGTTGTGGAACACTCTAACAGTTTGGTTGCTTTCTGATAACTATTCGAAATTGGTGCTCAATGGTGCAGGCACGTATTCCTTGGGATAGCTTGTTCTGGACTCTGGAATGCCACTTGAGGAAACAATGGACATACTAGGTGATTCTAGACTGGCGTTCTACCAATGAATGCTGTTTGATTAATGTGTTGTAGACTGATGATACATTAATATCATGTTAAGGTTAGAAACAGGTATATCTCTGTGAAAGAAGTTGAAGAATATGACCAGGTTATGTTTCGTGCGCCGTAGTAATAATGGAATAAATTTGAGCTTATTATGTCGTTCAGAATATATCAGTTTTGAAGAACTACCAAGCAGACGCTTCGCAAACGCTCCCTGCACTTGTTTCACTGTAATGGGTTGCACTATTTAAGCTGCCATACACCAAGGAACAAGATTCCAAAGCGGTTCAAACAAATGATAGGTAAGAATGAAGTATTGTTTCATGTAGAGAAAAGATTCTGCATACCATGACAATTTACTCTTTTGCTCATGCTGTGGCATACCCGACTGATTCATGAAAGTCATGTGAGCATGAACATCACAATCTAAGTTCAATAACCTTAGGGCACAGATTAAATGGTTTCCCATTAAGAGTCAGGCTACTATGAGCCGAATCGCATTTGCGGGACATCGCATATTTTTCGATGAAGCAAATATTTTCCACTTTGAACACCAGGATTTAAGTGAAGTGAGGTCTCGTTGGATCATGTTGCTTACGGACAGCAAGTGTATATATTAAATGTCTTCGGCAGGCAGGTAAAACTTACCACAGTACACCACGTTGCAAATCTTGTCAACATAAATTAATAACCTTAGCGACTAATGAGCAAATTTCTGTATGATACCACTGGTGACATATGTAGGCTCAGAGTTGTATTCTGAAATTTACAACACCTGTGTTCGATTATTAAAGTGAGACCTGAACAAAGAACGCAGGATTTCACCTATCCCGTATAACATCAATTTTGCTATCAGATTTGTATGGGGCACTCGGTCAAAAGTTTAGGGCACAGCGAGGTGATTTATGGTAGCCGACATAACAAGATCATGCGGGACAGTTATATTCTTCAGAAATTGCTCCTACAGTATGGAATATTGGTTAGTTGTGAACAGTTTCAAATTGAAATCGCAAACGCATTGCATTGGAAAGAATTCAGATAGACTTTACAAGACGCCTTCCCTGCTTTCCTTCAAAATGCAACCATTCTAAATACCTTGAGAAGCTAAAACTTGATCCTCCATCACCACGGTGCTTGAAGCGCAATTCAACATAAGACTCATGCAACGAATCGTTTAGAAGATCCGAAACAAAGGGACCTCAGTGGCAAAGTACAGTTTTGCTTTAAAAGATATGCAAGTTATCGCGTTGACTGGCACCCAAAATTCTGGAACAGGTTATCTGCCAGAGTACGAACCTTAAAGCTTGAGCACGAATTTCGCGAAATCATCAACAACTGCATGACTGTACGGGATGTGATCATAATTATCGGTTGTTAAACAACAACAACAACAACAACAACAATAACGACGACGACGACGACGACAACGACAAAAACATAAGCCTACGGGCAGGTTTTAGATTCATATGACTCAATACCTGGTAGTTTACCACAATCTCATGTGGACCATATGTTTTGTACTATGTGAGAGAATAGATGAAACTTTGGCAACACCAACCGTCTTTATCTGATCTTATTTCTATTTTCCTGACCCATCTTTGATCATCATGTTAAACTGGTTTCCAGTGATACGTTCATAATTATACATACGTGTATTGCATTCCCAATGATGAAGGTTTATTTACTTGTAACATGGTTTTTTTGATTGTGTAAATACAGATGTTCCGTGATGACTGAAGCCCACACTCGTTTTGATTCCTTATGGATCCTGGCTACGTCTTGTGACCTGTGAACCACTTAGCACAATTTAACAATAAAACATCTAAGGGGGTGTTATACGTAGTTTGGCAGATCCTCTAACAGCTACATAACTTCCATAACAACGAACTGGTTGTTTTGTGGACGGATGTAGTTAGTGAGAAACAGTGCGGGTTTTACCCTGGGGGCGGAAACGTCCGCTTAGGAAACAATACACTGGATAATATTCATTCAGTACGAAGTTGCGCTATTGACCAATTGGTTATTTAAGTGATAGCATGAGTACTAGTTTAGATAAACCTTATGCATATTTTAAAACAAAAACGTATTCCCCCACAATCTTTATGTGGAAGGATTTCCACTGCTTTTACCAATATCTCATTGATGGCGTATTCACGTACACGTTTTCTGCCTGCATGCACAGCCGATATAGTGACGTTCACTTATAACGGAAAAGTATCATAAGGCCATTGGAATCTATGCCAGTTAATTCCAAATAACAAGATTGCGGAGTTGTTATGTTGAAAATGGTGGGTTTGGCTAATCTGCAATCACATTGCAATCTCCATACGTTGACGACTCAAGGGACCGGACCAAACTGTTTATTATTTAGAGGTGGTCGAAATAGAGAGGTCAGGTTCCATTAGGATTGTTGGTCAACCATCGAACAAGAAAGGAAAAAGTGAGAACTTAAGGAAGCTGTGAAGGTATAAGTCTGTCCAACTTCCGTGCTTTTAATGCGCTTGCTAATTCTGCTAGTCCATTAATTCTTAGACTGTCAGGAAGCATGCTAGACGAAATAGAAAATGGCTGTCTCTAATCGGTAGCCTCCAGTGTCGCTACTTATCTCGGTCACACACTGTAAATTAATTTGGGTAAGCTTTGCATGTAATACCATAACAACTTAGCCTTTGATGTCATTTTTTACATATCACAGAATTTGCTTCTGCAACTGACATTTCTTCAATTATATAAATAATCCTCTAAGTAGTAGTGAATGACGAGTTCGCCTACAATGTTTCATGATATTCTAAGAGCCTTACACTTGGTTTCAGTGTACGAGCTCTCCAAATTCTATTGATTCATCACCGGCATTAGCGTGGTTTATATCGGTCATTCACTGTATATTAATTTGGGTAAGTGTTGCATTTAACAACACAACAACCTAGCCTTTGGTGCCATTTAACCTGCATCGAATTAGATAACCGGATGATTTAGCTGAAAAATGTCCCCTGCTGCAAACAGTTCACTGCGTTTAGCGGTTGTTTTTAAAACTACACGCAACATTCGATTAGTGGAAGTGCATTAGCACAGTTTTCTAGTGAGATCAAAGTTACTTAGTGGCGTTTTACTGTTCTTTAAACAACCATTTTTAAAGTGCTCTACATTTTTAATGCAAATACCCAGTATGTCGGATTGGTGAGTAGCCCTAGTGATTTCTCTTTCAGGAACTCGCATGCTGCCGCACCACAGGTTTTACAAATAGCACAAGCAAGATATTAGGCGGCATCGGTTCATTATCCACGAAAGGTAGTATTTTAAATATAGTTGCTCACCATGAGCTGGATGTTGTTTGACTGTGGCAAGTTGAAGAACACATTTGAGCCCATCACTGCGTTCAGTATGTTAACAATAAGTTGGATAGATTACAATTCGGCACAGCGTACAACATTGCTGATAACATCGATGTTGTTTATCAGGATGCCTCCAGTTATGTAGTCACCATGATCCAACTGTGCCTCCATGCGCTTGCAGCGTGATATCCACAGTGGAAATCGTTCTTATCCGTAGACAAATGTTTCCTGACCACAAACAAGTGGGACTTAACTGATGGCCGCCTAGCTCGTCGCTGCAAAGCAATTACTCCCTACCGTACGATACGAGATCTGAGTTTGCCACGTTCCTGTTTACATTTCTGCTTTTCATAAGTTGCTTTCGTAATTGAGAGGACGGACGAACCACTGTAAACATATTCGCGACTTTCTTCATACAAGAGTTTATAATTCTTTCTTAAATAAATAATTATTCTTCCATTCTTTACGATGCGGGACACGCCTGTATCGGCATGATCGGGTATATGCATAGTGAACGGAATGTAAGCGGATCAGAGAAATCGCATATCAAATAAGATAAGGAAGATTTGGATGAGAATAAAGAAATAATGTACTGTTTACCGAGTTGCAATTAGCTTGGCTGGCTTTCAACACTTCTCTCAATTTTAAAGCGCCAAACGACGGGGGAGTTTATGTTGGTAAAACGCATAGTAATTCTTATAAAACCCTAGATTCTGTCCTTACGCTTATCTAGTTGTTGTGGAACGGTCTAACTGTTTGATTGCGTTCTGATAATTTTTCGATATTGGTGCGCAATGGTGCAGGCACGTATTCCGTGGGGTAGCTTATCTTAGACTCTGGCATGCCAATTGAGGGCAGACCTGATGGTTCTAGACAGGCGTTCCACCAATGAATAGTTGGTTTCTTGCGTTGTGGACTGCAGATAGACTTAATCTTATGTTGACCTTAGAAACATGCATATTTCCGCACAAGAATTTGAAGAATATGGCCAGGCTATGTTTCATACGGCGTAGCCATATAGGAACAGGCTTGAGCTTATTACATGTATCCGGGAATCAGATAAAAACATAGAAGAGAAAAGGAAAGTATATCATGGTGCTTGAAACCTGGGCTGAAGGGAATCGCCTACCCCGTGCGGTCTACCAGGCAATCGATCGAGCGGACAAATGCGTTTTCAAACACCCAGCTAATTGAACTTTTGCCTAAGAGTTGAGATGGCAGTATTTTCGGCGGCATTTTCTGGCTACGTTGGCAGACCTTTATGTTAACACGTTTTTCGTGGTCAAGACTGTAGGAATTTTGATTTTTCTTCGGCTGGGCTAAAATTCAAGCGGATAACTATTTTGGTGGTTAATTCGGAATAGCGAAAAAAAGTGAAGTTCTAACAATGGCGACAAACAAGCGCGGAAATGTTACAAATTTTCAACCGAACATTTTCAAAAGCTGCTTCTTAATCAACAATCCCAGATAAAAACACAAATGAAACTGATTGCAAGTTTAACGCAGTGTTTAAACGTTCAATCAAACGGAGCTGCTACACTGGACACGCAGCCTGTTTCATTTGATCTTCTTACGAATTCAATCACTGAATTTCATAATGTTGCTGATTCCGAATGCACTTTCGAGGCGTGGTTCAAACGTTGGGAGGATATGTTCCAGACAGATTTCAGCCGTCAAGATGATTCATGGAAAGTGCGTCTTTCGCTCCGCAAGCTCGGTACTAATAAACATACAAGATTCCTTGACCGTATATTGCCCAAAGTGCCGAAGGACAACACTTTCAACGAAGCAGTGGCAACACTCAAAGAAATTTTTGGTGAGTCGATATCTTTGTTTAGCATTCAACTTGCTGGGCTATGGTTTTGAAATCTGTTAGTAGTCATCGAATTCGCTGGGCCAAGCAGGTGCGTTGTCACGCCTCATGGATTCCCAGCCGCAAGCACACGAGGACACCATCATTGCCTCAGTTGAGATCGAACCTGATGTCAAAATCCTGGTGAACAAGGCAATACATGGTATGCCAGTTACGGCGGATGCTGTGCGGGCCGAAATGCTTCGATACCCAATCCTGATGAAGGTGACACACTTTCACAGAACCAGCTGGCCACGTTCGTGTTCATCTGCCGAAATGCAGCAGTTCTATCAGCGAAGAAATTCATTTTCCATTATGGACGATTGCATCATGTTCTCAGACAGAGTAG
The DNA here is from genome assembly GCA_944474145.2 of Dicrocoelium dendriticum. Lineage (NCBI taxonomy): Eukaryota > Metazoa > Platyhelminthes > Trematoda > Plagiorchiida > Dicrocoeliidae > Dicrocoelium > Dicrocoelium dendriticum. The sequence continues at coordinate 25,250,692 of OX104060.1, read as the reverse complement.
TCATCCCGCAGGCGTCGCAACAAAGAGTGCTGCAACAGTTCCATGCAGGTCATCCAGGGCTCAACCGTATTAGGAGAACAGCTATTAGACATTCATTTATTGTGACCGAGCTTGATAGCTATTCTTTACTCTTCTTATTTTCTATTTCTTGACTGTTGTTAAAAAGCTCTACTGGGTTCGCCTGACTGGTATATCCACGTCACTGTTAATGGACGCTCATCGTCATGCCCTTCTCAGCAGCGCTATTTACAAGAACATATTCTATTGGTTATTTCTTCTCATCACTGTTCTACTTGATTATGTTAAAGAAATATTTAGTTGCCACACAATTATTGTACTAGTTTACAACTTTTGGGTCTGCATTCCTTATTCTCTGTCGTTTCGTGAACTTTGTTTAAACGTTCCATTTCGTCATTCTGATTGGCCAGTGCCTGTCACTGTAAATGGTCGTTCGCTTTACGTTTGGAGTCCAATGATGCAATTTTATCGACCTACGCGATACGCGCTTGAGTACACAGTTGCTTATCCACCGTTGCATTTGACGTTTTACCGTCAGTTGGTTGGCTCAAGTGTACTTCAGTAGCTTCCCTTCATTTTGTCTTCAAAATATATAAGCAACTGTGATTTCATGCATACAAGTCTCCTTCTGGCTCGTCTTGGACTTCTTCTTGCGGTCGTGTGGTGAAGGCGTCAGCGGCGACACAACAAACCGAATGAAAGCACTTTGCCAGAAGTTATGTGTATTGGCCTTTAATGGATAGAAAGCTGGGGCAGCTAGCTAGCAGTTGTGGCAGCTGCGCTACCGCCTCAAGGGCACCGCCGAAGACTGAACTCCACTCATAGTCTAAACCAACCAAAACTTGGAGCCGTGTCATGTCGACTTTGCGGGTTCAAACAATGGCTAGAGCTTTCTCATAGTGGTCGACGCTTTTAGCAAGTGGCCCGAAGTGTTACTCATGAGAAGCATGAAAACCAGCGTAACCGTCTCTAGGTAGCGACAATTCTTCAGCAGGTTCGGCCGCCCTGAAACATTGGTGACGGACAATAGAGCACAATTTACTTCGGCCACATTCACGGAATTCTGCCAACGTTTCGCCATCAAACACGTGCGGTCTCCACCATTCCACCCACAATCGAATGCTCAAGCGGAAAGATTTGTGGATACATTCAAACGCGCTCTCCTCAAATCAAGGAGGGAGGGAGACATAGGGGAGCTGATCGATCGCTTCCTTTTTCTGTATCGATCTACGCAAAATTTACAAACACCGGAAGGAATATCACCAGCAGAGGCAATGATGAAGAGAAAACTTTGCATACCATATGATGCAGTTCGGCCGTCCTCAGAGTCCATTGCTGGTGAAAAGAACCTCAAGATGGAAAGTGATTTTAATCGGCGGTTTGGTGCCAAGCAACGTTCATTTAGACCGGGTCAGCCAGTAGTTGTGCGTGATTATCGGAGTGGACACGCGAAATGGACGTTACGCACGATCCAGCGCAAGGGCAGAAGCGTCGTTTACGACGTGCCGGTTGGAATGCATATATGCTTAGCCATGCAAACAAACTGCGGACAACGATGTGTCAACAACAAGCCACAGAATCCGCCAAGCTTCTGTTTGACCTGTTGACAGACAGCTTCAACTTGCCTACAGAGCCAGTTGAAGAATCCTGTCATCAGACGACTGGTACCAGACCGCAGAGCACGGAATCCGAATCCAGAACACTACAGCCATGGCTATGCACAGGTAGGAGAAGAACCCCTTCCAGGAGGCTTCGGGTTAATCCCAGGCTAGCATCGTACACAACGGCAGCAGCTTCAGGAGGGGAGGTATCCGGAAATCAGATAAAAACATAAAAGAGAAAAGGAAAGCATATAATGATGATTGAAAGCTGGGCTGAAGGGAAACGCCTACCCGTGCGGTCTATCAGGCAATCGATCGAGCGGACGAATGCGTTTTCAAACACCCAGCTAATTGAACTTATGCTTCAGCGTTGAGATGGCAGTATTTTCGGCGGCATTTTCTGGCTACGTTGGCAGACCTTTATGTTAACACGTTTTTCGTGGTCAAGACTGTAGGAATTTTGATATTTCTTCGGCTGGGCTAAAATTCAAGCGGATAAATATTTTGGTGGTTAATTCGGAATAGCAAAATAATGAAGATTTAACAACACAGTTCAGAAAATTTCAGTCTTGAGAATTTGCCAAACAGTGGCTTTGTAAATGCTCCGTGCGCTTGTTTCAGTGTAACGGGTTCGCGCATTTGTGAGCTGCTATCACAAATGAACAAGATTCCCAGTCGGTTCGAAAAACTGATAGGTAAGAATGAAGTATTGATTCATGCAGAGTAAAGGTTCTTCATGTCATGACAAGTTACTGTCTTGCTCATGCCGTGGCAAATCCGACTAATTCATGAAAGTAAAGTGAGCAAAAATATCGCGATCCAAAATCACTAACAACTGAGCACATAAAACATGGTTTGTCACCTAGAGTCAGGCCACTATGAGCCGAATCGCATTTGTGGGACATCGCACAATTTGCAGTGAAGAACATATTTTTCATTTTGAGCACCAAGGATAAAGTGCATGGAGGTCACATTGGATTATTGGGAGTTTACGGACTGAAAATGTGTATAGCTTTAAAGTCTTCGGCAGGCATGTAAAACGTACCATATTTCACCACGTTGATATTCTTGTTAACATAAATTAAGAACATTAGCGTTTCAAGAGCACTTCCTTTTATCACTCCACAGGTGACAGATGTAAGCGTTGACTTTTATTCTCTTATTTGCGCTACCTGTGCTCAATTATTATAGTAAGATCTGAACCAAAAAGCAAGAATTAACCTACCCAGTATGACATTAACTTAGCAATCAGGTCTGCATGGAACACTCTGTAAAAGGTCGTGTGCACAGCGAGGTAAATTATGGTAGCCGACATAACAAGATTATTCGAGGCAGTTATTTTGTTCAAGAATTGCTCCTGCAATACTGAAATATTGTTCAATGGTGGATAGTTGCGCATTCAAATCGCAAACGCATTGCATGGGAAGAAATTCAGATAGACTTTACGAGACGCCTTCCCTGCCTTCTTCAAACAGGGACTATCTGCATATCGTGCGTAGCTAAAATTTGATCCTTCATCGCCACGTCGCTGGAAGCTCAAATCAACATAACACCCATGCAACCAATAGTTTAGAACACCGGAAACGTAAGGACCACAGTGGTAAAATACAGCTCCACGTCAGCAGATATGCAAATTACTGCACCGCAGGCACGTAAATTTCTGGAACAGGTTACCTGCCGGAAAACGTCCTTGCTTGTTGTAGCTCGAATTTCTTGAAATTGTCATAACTTCAGATCTGCACACAATGTGATCATACTTATCGGTTGTTCAAAGGCAACAACATATTACGCGAACGTTTTACGTTTCATATGACTCAGTATCTGGTTCTCTATCATAATCTGTTGTGTGTCTGCCTTTTTGTACTAACCTATATATGAGAATAGTTGAAAATTTGGCAACACCAAACATCATTCTCTGATCTGATTTTCAATTTTCTCGATCCACATGTGATCAAAGTTTTCCATAGCTATTTGCCTACGCTTTCATACTGATACACACGTGACTCGCGTCGTCAATGCTAAAGTTTATTTAGTTGCAACATGGTCGCCATTATGGTGGTTGATTTGTTGATTGTGCTGAAACAGACGTCCCGTGATACGCGAAGCCCATACTTGTTTTGATTCCTTATGGATGCTGGCTACGGCTTGTGACCTGTGAACAACGGCACGAAGTAAACGATAAACATCTAACAGAAGGTTATAAGCAGTTTGGTAGATCAGCTAACAGCTACCCAGCTTCTTAAACGACGAACTCGTTGCTTTGTGGACCGATGTAGGCAGTATGGAAAGGTACTGGTTCTACCATGGGGACCGAAACGACCGCTTAGGAAACAACTACACTGGATAGTATTCATTCAGTAGGAAGTTGTGCTATTGACCAATTGGTTATTTAAGTGATGGCATGAGTACTATTTTAGATAAACCTTGTGCATTATTTGAAACAAAAAGGTATTCCACCACAATATTTGTGTGGACGGATTTCCATTGCATTTACCAAGGTCTCATTTATGGCTTATTCAGGTGCACCGTTTCTGCCTGTATTCACATCCGATATAATGACATTCAACCATAAGCGAAAAGCAATTTAATGTCATTGGAATTTCTGCAATTTATTCCAAATAACATTAGTGATACGTTGCGATGGTGGCAATTAGTGGTTTTGCTAATCTGAAAATAGCATTTTAAGCTCCATAAGTTGTTGACTCAAGGGACCGGACCAAATTGTTTAGCATTTTGAAACGGTCGACATACAGAGGTCAGGTTCCATTAGGATTGTTGGTCAACATTCAAACAAGAGAGAAAAATCGGTGAACTTAAGATAGTATTTAGGATATAGATGTGTCCAACTTCCATTGTTATAAGACACTTGAGAATTATGCTGGTCCATTCATTCTTAAAGTTTCGGGAAGCATGCAAGTCGAAATAAAAAACAACTGTCCTTAATCGGTAGACATCAAACTTACCAACGCTTCTTTTATGCTTTGACACATTAGTTTATGCCTGAATTTTACAGCTTCCAAAAACACTGATGTTGAGAGTTTTAATATGTTGGTTTTCAGAGGTGAATATCACCAACGGGAACGATGATCAACCTTTATCAAACCACTCACATCCATTTTGCTTCAGAAGACTGACGTGCCAAGGCATCATGCTCTTTGCTCAACCTGCTCATACTCTGAACGGATTGTATTTAGCCATCCAATAACCTGCGCAAATAGCTTACTGACACTGCCTTTTTGCTATTCACTGCGTATCCTACCGGATTATGGGTTGCAGTTCAACGGTATGGGCTACGTGATTTGCCAGAATTCTCAACATGTACAATTATTTCAGCGTGCGCTCCTCGAATATTTTGGGTCACAAGTACAACTATCCGTCTGTAAGCATTCGGTTCTACTGCAAATCACTGCCGAAGTGTTTTCAATTTAAATTCTTTCACACGAGGTGACCACTTTGTAACTTTATGATGTGCTTCCTAAACAAATGCATCTGCATTTGTTTATCTGGTCATTGGCTTCTTTTCATAACTTCGACCATAGCAGCTCTCGACTTTATTGGCATACGGATTCCACATACCCTCTGGCTATTCGTCACACTTCTGTCCGCTGCAAAATAAACTGTAAATTCAATGATTCTGTACTTGACGTTTTGTTTCTATAGGCACTGTTAACAGCACACCTTAAATGTGCGTGATACATACCAAACAATAAATGTTTACACATATCAGAGAATTCGCTTCTGCAACTGGCGTTTGCTTTGTTATATTATTATTCCTCTAAGTAGTAATGCATGCTGAGTTTGCCTGCAATGTTTCCTTGCGTTCTTAAGTGGCTTACACTTGAGTATATTGTATCAGCTCTCCAAACTCTGTTGAATGATCACCGGCGGTAACGTTGCTTATCCCGACCATACGCTGAAAATAAATTTGGGTAAGCGTTGCATGTAACAACACAACAACCTAGCATTTGGTGCCATTAAACCTGCTTCCAGTTGGATAACCATACGACTTAGCGCCAATATTTCCCTTGTTGCACACAGTTCACTGCGTTTGATGGTTGTTTTTAAAAACTTATACGTAACGTTTGAAGTGCATTATTACATTTTGATAGTGAGGTCGCAGTTGATTAGTGGTGTTTTATCCTTCTTTAAACAACCCGCTTTCAAAGGCTCTTCCTTTTGTATACCAATATCTACTATGTTGGTTTGGTGGATATTTCTAACGATTTCCCCTTTAGGCACTCGCATCCTGCCGCACCACAGGTTTTTACAAATAGCACGACATATTAGGCCGCATCTAATGATTTAGAACCTGATTCGGTGAATGTATATATGTTGGTATATTTAACGACGTCAGGTTTGGATGAGTACGATGAGGATATCTTTGTTCTTACCTTGCAGCTGTGCCCATCGCGGTCGTTGGATGAAACTGGTCCACTTTATACTTGCATTGTCAGGTTCACAAAATATTCCAATCATGGGACAAGTTTCGGTCGAGCGTACGCGTTCTCATCAATATAGAATCCTGAACCCAAAATTGTCGGAGAGGCGTACGCGAGTTCAAATTCAGTCATTGTGTAAAGTCACGGAAGGCAACGATCACCCACAAGAATTGAAAGCGAGTAAAACTGGTGAGAAAAGAACGAGACACAGACACCATCATCTAGATCAGAAAATGTAACGCAAGCCCCATGGAAGGAGCAGAGAGCGCATCACGAGCAACAAACGGTAGCGCGTTTCAGCAAACGAGAAAGCAGCAAGTAGCCCTCGAATGGTCAGTAAATCTGACAGAAATGCATTCGTCGGGGCAGAGTAAAATAATCGCCATCAGGTAAATCTCTAGGCTTTCAATTATTCCGAGGTGTTCCAAATGCGATTCACGAAAGCGGAGGTATGAAGTCAAACAAGTAAGAAGGATTTAAAAATCTTCGTCGAAACAGGGCACTGACGGGCTATGTCGCATGATGGAAACGAACTGGATAACGCATGAGAGCGTGTTTATTCTTCGTAGGGTGTAATGTGCAAAATGCATACTTTCCGCTTCGTATTTACTCAATCTAGACACGTTTGCACGTAACTCAGCCTATCACGTTGGTGCTCGATGGCTATGGTGGATGTGCGTAGAGGATGTTTGCAGCCAGGTTGTGTATTTTATGGTTCCGTATATCCTAATGTGACCTGTGAATAACCGCAGATACAGTGACCGTTACTTCGGTATTGTAGCGTCGCTTGTTTGCATGGTGTATGATGTGGCCCTTGTGTGGTTGCGTTTATCACGGAAATGGACTGAAAACAAGTGCTTTTGCATGAGTATCAAAAATGTTTAGCGCATCACTTCGGATGAGACGCCGACTCATTTTGCACCCACTGGTTTCCAGTAGGAGTTTCAGAATTCCTCATCATCGGAGCTTCTGATGCAAAGCCTCATTTTCAAACATTCACTACAACTGGATAATGATTGATTTCGACTATAGTTACTGCCTAATTCGAAGAAATGTAGGAATTTACGCCAAAGTAACGTCGACTACACTCAGTGAACAATCACGGTTACTAGGCGATGGGTTGATTACGAAATGGATTCAGAGTGCCGAAAACGCAAATAGTAATTAAATCAAAAATCCCCATTCGTGGATACACCTGTCAGAAGTGAGTCGGGCAACATAAATGAACTTGCGATTGGTGCAGAGCGAAAGGTTCTCCAGTTATTGCGTATTCTGCGGTAGTACGCTAAGTCCTCCAAGGCAGAGTAGCTATACTTTCTCCGTATTCAGTACTTGGCAGTAGCCAAATAAAGGGGTTAGTTTGATTATTTTAGATTTGCGTGTAAGGAATCGATTACAGAAAAGCCAGGTAAATCTGTTGGAATCACGTTGAATTAAATAGCAGACCAAGGTAAATGGTAATTATTTTGAGTAACTCCAAACAGGTCCTGAGGAACAGTAGGGTTAATAGAGGGAAATAGTTAACCTGGCGACATACAGTAAGTAAAGAACACTTCTCAAAACAAGATCAGGTAACGGTTCACATTACTGAGAAAATAGTGTCTCTGTACTACCGGCATTTACAATCCAGCAATCGATGAGCCTCTTTTCCGATGTTCGTGACTTTGTATAACTCGATATAATCCAATACTGCATCAACACAATGTTGTATGGTACTCGGTGTGAGCTGTACCGGCAGAAACCTGGTAAGGTTTTCCCAAAGGCAAGCGATATAAGATGACGGCGCTGGTTTTATCTTACCTAATATAGCATAATGATATTTCTCGATTCCATTTCACACATAACCATCCAAACCATTTAATGACACTTCGGTACTTTAAACTTATTGTTCTACACCGGAAGACACTGATATTTGACATTTTAACTACGTGCGGGCTGGCTGCCTGAAGGTAAATTGGAAGTAGGACGGTATCACCGCTTATTCTCCAGGAAACTCGCAACAACAACATTTTCCTACCATTGGTTAAGAGGCACTGGCTTTGTCTATCTACAAGAAGGGGACTGAGATCCATGTGAATAAATCTAATGAAAGCCAAATAGATGAGTCTGAAACACAAAGCAAATAGAAGTAAATGAAGTTTGTAAGATGTTTGATTTGAAATAACACACGGAGATGGGTATCCGGCGAATGTCGGGTATTATTCTCTAGGTTGAAATTGGAGGTAAGGATTGTGCGAGAATTGATTAAACAGATAGTATGCTGTTACGGTAGAAATACAGAATTATTCGCAGTGAATATCGCAAGCAGTAATACGAACGTTTCTGCAAACCATCCGGCAACATAGTTACAAGTAAAAAATACTGAAATTTCTAGAATAAATGTGGTATCACTGAAACTGAATGCATTGGAACCCACCAAAGTTTGCCCGAAACTAAGTAACACGATAAAAAATTTTGTGTTCCATAATGAATAGCTCATAGGCGCTCTCATCATCGAATGTAAAATGTTTCGGAATTCTGGTAGCTCGGGTTGCTAGTTCATTTACTCATCCTAACACACTGCTGATGCCCCCTCGTATGACGGTAAAATGTCGGCAAGCAAATTTTCAAGCTAAACGAACCAATGGTCAACTGAAAAACCAAGGATTATTGCAACACGTCCAGAAAACTATGTCCCTGGTGCAGGAAGATTCTCATTATTTGCACAAGAGATCCGTGGTGTATCTGCAATTACAGTCGGAAAACTGCTAAAATTGCTTGTTTGATGGAACGAAATAATTAATTTGGCGACGGAAGCAAAAAGGAAGCTATCGAATTCCTCTCCCCACCCAATCAATGGCTAGAGAAATCCGGCGTGTCACCTCAAAATATTTTGTTACCAAATTTGATTACTTCAGAAATTAAAAAAAACAAGCAATAAGTTCAAAAACGCAAATCAGATAATGGATCAAAAACTCACCACCTCAGAAAAGATGTGCAGATGTCGAAGGTTTATAGCGGTTGAAAATTGTGCATATTCGTATCCCAATGTATCAGACAGGAGATAAAACAGAAAAGGAATATTCATTTTGTTTATGAACAACAAATCACACGAGCAGTTCATTAAGTTACTTAAAGTATTCAGGTCGATCATTTAATATACCGACTTTTATTTCTTTTTACACAATCAACACTTCCTTCGGTAGATTCTACCGAAGGAAAGAAGGTTTTACATATGGGCAGACTTTAGTGCCACTCCATAAATTACGTCAAAATATTTGCCGGTAAGTCAACCGACATCATTTTATTTTCCCTTCACGGACGCCCACGAATTAGTCCAACACAGAACCAGCAAGGCTAGAAACTAGAAATGGTTGATGATTGACGTTTGGTTTACATATTCAGACAATTGTGGCACGGCACTATTGTTGTATAGGAAGTTAGTTGCACTTTTTCTCTTAGATTATGCCAATAAGTTGTGGGTGGAAGAGAACATCAGGAAGCAACAATCCGTCGATTTTCATCGTACTAATATGTAAATAATCGAAAACACTTTATTGACCAATGGGTAAAATTTTATTATAGGAAAAAGGAATATCACTGCGATTCTCTGGACGAGCATATATGTTATAGATATATATATATATATATATGTTCTTGCATAAGAATAAACAAACAAGTTTAAGTGTTCAGTTTGAGTAACAGGAGAGAGTGGTATCGGAATAGGTGAAGTGCTGATATATGATTCTATTTCTACACGATTTATTATCTTAGTTTCCTTCTTTAATCCCAAATGCCACGTGTAAAATATTAATATTCTTATACTACAACCGTTGTGTTCAAAGGTAGCCCCGTGGTGCATTTGTGAAAGTAATAGCTGTTAAGCAATTTATATATTTATGTTCATATAACAGAAGCTCAATTAAACTTTTCCAATAAATAACTAATGAATCAACGGTATATTCCACGACGGCGCCGGTGGCAGCCCAATGTAATTATCTGCTGAGGCTTTAAATAGTTATTTTTCACGTTTTCTAGGCAAGTCCAAACAGAATCTTTTAAGTGGTTATCATTTTGAAATTATTCTATTTATAACGAAACTGGAAACAACAAAAAATGCTGATATAAATAACATTTTCAGTGAAGTTACAAGACCATCCATCGAACCGTCTACTTGGACCTGTTTTCCTACCCGGTATTCCATCCATAGGTTTCACCCGCCCTTCGTGGCTCCAACTGGCTTGGTGCCAGTGTAGCAAACTGGCACTGAGGTCATCACCTGTTTACATAATTCAGGACTGTTTTCTAAGCATTCAGGCTATCAGGTAAACCAGCCGGTTTATCATCCGTCAATTTCGTGCATGGCACATTTTATGTATGTCATATTGATGAGAGTGCACTGTGGCTCACAGTCAACAGTACCAGTGATTCAGAGGCAGCAATATTTCTCGCATGGGTAAATTCTTTTTATCTGGTAAGCCGTAATCTATCACCACAAAATATCCGCCCATTCATGACAAGCAATAAAAAATGAGTGTATAAAATTGGGGAGTTAATATAATGAAAATGATTCGTTATTTAAAATGGCAATCAGTTTCCGATAGGCCGGTCAGATTTTGGTGGAAATTATTGATGGGCTGCGGTGATGGCGCAGACATTTCAAGGGAAAGAAAGCATATGCCATTCCTGTCAGGGTTTCGTAAAGAATATTCTGTAGATCATATGACACAAATTCGGTATATAACAACTCCAAGACATCTGTTATTTTTCATAATATGTGATCAATTGAAGGGATTGTCAATCGCAAGACCTAAGAGCCGATGGCTCAGGTGAGCAAGACATAAAAGAGAGGAATGACGAACTATTTTAGAAAGCTAATTAAGAGTAGGTTTCGAGTTATAATGGAATTGAAAAGCAGTGATAGACAAACAATGTGAGTCCACTATTAACAAACCTCAGTGATGTTTAAAATTATGCAATCCATACTTCACCAAACTCCTATATTTCTCAGCATAGTTAGTGCAGTATTCCGTGTAAGGTCCCCTTGTATATCTCTCACAAATCTTTTAAACGGTTTGATCTGCCGGATGTTTTCTAGCCGATTGTTCCATATCTTCGAATATATTATTACTACTAATTCTGCTACTACTACCGGGATTGTAGCAAACTAGTCAATAAATTGCTGATGTCACTTTTACTTTTATTTTATAATACGATTTAACGTTATGAACTAAATAAAACCTTGTTATTTTCTGCGTAATATATTCAGAAAATATATTGTTCCTTATTAATTCAAGTTTATGTTAGGGAATCCGGTTGTGTAAAAATGATTTCCTTTTTAGTCTAAATTTGAGCTCCAGAATAACACTTTTGAAAGGGTACGATTAAAAGGCATCTTGAAAATCTCACTTATCTAGCAGATAGCGGACGCTCAATGCTTGAAAACCGGTCAAACACGGAAGTATGGCAAAGTTGAGGCGAGTGAAAATGCGCTCAGAAACAGCGCCAAGAACAAAGATGCGAATGGCAGATACAGCGCGACGCTAAAGAGAGAGAGTGGCAGTAAAAAGCAAGAGTTTTTGGTTGCTAACGTGGTCAATTTTCATGGAAAATGTTTAGTTGCGTGCCGCAACATTTCTACATGTATACGCGAAGTAATTATGTCGCTACTACTTACCATTGTGTAATTATTAAGACTTACGCTCAGATTTAACGGATGCCGTTCACAGCCATTTTCAAGCCATGATAAACTACCTGTAACTAGCACTGACGAGAAAATAGGGTTTCTTTTGATGCAGGCTGACATAAATGCGCTATAACACAAAGGGGCTAGATACTAAAATACTTAGGGAATGAGCCCAGTATTCATATTAATTGGTGCAACGTGGTAAGCTATTAAGGCCATCTATTTGAGCCGTCATATATTGATGTGATACTGATGCTGCAATACAAAAGTTAGGAATACCTCTGTGATGCGCCTATTGAAAATAAGATAAGCAACTGGATAACGGCTGGGTGAAACAGAAACCACTGTCGCTTAACCCTCATTCGTGCTGTTATACGTCTAACATATAAGGCCATCCGCACTTAAAGGATTTTCACAGCAGATCGACTTATTCATATCTTTTGTGTTGCCTATTACTTTTTCTTGCTTTCTTCGTAATTTTGCGCGGCAGTGTATCAAAATGTAAGTTGGCGGTGTAATAGTCTACGGACATTGTTTGCTCACTAGCAAATGACGGCAGACATCACCGTTTCTGTGTTCAGAAGCAGAATACGGATGGTAAACGAGACGAATACAAGCTAACACGGATGGAATGTGAATTTGACTTCTTGTGGCAACAATATGCACCAGATATTGTTGAGAAGCGAGTAATCAGATTGAGTTCAAAATGATTGCAACCGCACATTTACCAGCTGGTTGATTTTAGACGTGTACGTATTATTGCTCACATTACTTTTGTAAGGTATTCATGCGTCTGCACATATGGTTCTATGTCAGCGCAACTCCCCAAGTTGCATGAAAATATTCGCCCGTGTGAAAACGGAGATCACTTATTTTTGTCCTTAACTTACGCCTACGACAATAGCCCGACACAGAACCCGCGACGCTTCAAACGAGAAATGACTGATTATTGATGTTTAGTTCACTTATTCGGACAATTAGAACACGGCATTAATTTGTTGTATGGGAAGTTAGGTGCAATTTTTCTATTGGATTATGCCAATAGATTGTGGCTGAAAGGGAATGTCAGGAAGCAACAAGCCGTAAGCTTGCGATGTTACTAATAGGTAAATAAGAAAAAGCAGATTATTGACCTGCGGACAAATTTCGATTATAAGAAAATGTGAATCCTAATAATTTTCTCTGGAGGAGCGCAAATATTACTTACATAAAATTGTACTCTTCGTCTTTGCGGAAACGTATTACACACGAGATCACCTCCGGAATATTAGGATGTTTTATTATCCTGTATAGTTATAATAAACAAATCGGTTGAACTGCTTATTTTGACAATCAGGAGACAGTGGTATGGGATGAGGTTAATTGCGAAAGTATGGCTGCATCGATTTAATCGCAATTACGTTGTATTTTTACTTAATCCCAAATGCCTCTTGTGAAATACCAAGATCCAAATACTTCAATCGCTGTTTTATAAGATAGCCCCGTGGTGCGTTTGTCAAACTAATATTGTTAACCAATTTTTACACTAGAAAAAGCGAATGCTACTTCCATTCTCTGGACAAGCTTAACTAATGTAAACGCAAAAATTTTATTCACTGACACTGCAAATCTTATTACCTACGAGATCAGCTACGAAATATCACGAAATTTTCTTGCTTTTGTATAGTTATAATAAACAAATCGGTTTAATTGTTCACGTTGACAGTCAGGATCCGATGGTATCGGATGAGGTTAGGTGCTTCAAGAGTTATAATCTTGTTTTCATTTCTTTAGCCCAAATGCCTCTTGTACTATATCAATATCCAGATACTGCAACAGCTGTGTTCAAAGCTAGCCCCGTGGTGCGTTTGCCAAAATACTAATGTTAACCTATACATGCATATATATACAATCGAAGGCATGTAACAGAAGCTTAAATATTTGTAATAAATAAATAATTATTAACCGATATGTTCAACCATAGCGCGGGTGACAGTCCAGTTGAATTGTTTGCCCAAATAATACAAAGAGGTCCCACAAAATATTAAATGCTTCACGTTGCTTGCAGTGAAGCCCGAACAGTATATTTTAAGGATGGTTTTTTGCGACCTTTCGCATTTCTACTAAACTAGACACAACAACGAAATAGAGGTAAATAAAGGTTTTAGTAATGTTATAAGTCCATCCGATGAGCCGTCTACTTGGATCTGCTTTCAAGCCCGGTATTCTCTCCATAGGTTTCACCCGCCGTTCGTGACTCCATCTGGCTTTGTGCCTGTGTGCAACCTGCTACTTAGCTCATCACTTGTTTACATGTTTCAGGGAAGTTTTCCAAGCATTATGGCGAACAGGTCTACCAGACTGCTTACTAATCATCAATTTCTTGCATGGCAGTTCGTTTTGTATATCATAATGATGACAGTGTTCTTTGGTTCATAGTCAAAAACACCAGTGAGGCACAGCAATATTCCTCAAAGTGGTATTAACTATACTTTTTGGAAGCTGAAATCCCCCACCTCAACAACTCAGCCCATTCGTGAAAAGCAACAAAATAATTGGAGATAAAAATGGAGAGATAATAAAATGCGAACCATTATTTCGTTCTTAAGTACTGGCAATCAGTTTCAGACCGGCCAGTCAGAATTTAGCGGAAAAATATTGATGGCACAGAAATTTCGAGGAAAAAATTATGTTGTACTCCGGCCAGGTATTTGTATGGAATACAGTGTAGTACACATTACAAATATAAAGTAAATGGCGTCTCCCCTAACATGGATTCTTCGTTATGCTGTGTGACCAATTAAAGATTTTGTCGATCGCGAAGGTCCAAAATCCATTTACTTAGGGGAGCAAGACAGAAATGAGAGCAAAGACGAATTAGTGTAGAAAGCTAAACAAGAGTAGTTTTAGCGTTATAATGGAACTGAAACACGGGGATAAACAAAATGTTGGTATAATGGTAATACAGCTCATAAATGCCTAAAATTAGGCAATCCGTACTTCATCAACGCCTTCAGTTGTGCTCAGCATATTGGTTACATTATTCAGTGAAAGTTAGCACTCTATTGCTCTCATAAACTTCTTAGGCGGTTTGATCTCCCAGGTGCTTTCAAACCGCTTTTTTCCATATCTTCGAATAAACTAATAAGAAGAATTTCTCCTTGTCCGTGCTCTGCACCTAAGCACGAGAAAGTTCCTCTCGTTGTTTCTGAATGGGTACCCTTCACGGCACTTCTATGTGCAGACTATCGACGTCAACGTACACAGAATGGTTGATGAATCCATGCATGTAACATATGTTACTTATCCGCTTATACAATGGCAGAGTGAGTACCAACATATTGACATCTCTCTTTGTAAGCTATGGTAGTTGAGTACCCTATTGATTGCTTCGTGAAACTCATTTACACTGGAGTTTATGCGCTGTTTTATCACATTCTCTTATATTTGTGCAAACTAATTAGCTATAGTCCGATGTGGGTAACACATTTTTGATATGTAGTCTAAGCCAGTTCACCGAACCGTAACCATCTGCAGATGCGGTTTATTGTTCATTTAATATTTGCTATATGATTGTCGCAGGCTAAGTTCCCAAAAGGTAGAGCTGTCGATCGTGAATTCTAAGTATCAGATGAAATCTGATATCCATAAGCAATGATTCTACATTCGTCTGGGGACAGTTTATTTTCTCATAGACGATACCAGAATTCCATGGTTAAAATTTTATTCTGGATACCTTGTAATGCCAGATAAAAGTCATTTCTATTAAAGAAGTGGACAAATATTATTTCGTCAGTAAACAAAATCAGTTCCATGCTTAATTTCCTCAACTATGTAGATAAGGAAAAGGATGGGACCCAGTACGTTACCTTGGGATACCCGCTTGTGACAGTCGTGTGGTTAGAGAAGCAATTGTATGACTTTATCACT
The DNA here is from genome assembly GCA_944474145.2 of Dicrocoelium dendriticum. Taxonomy (NCBI): domain Eukaryota; kingdom Metazoa; phylum Platyhelminthes; class Trematoda; order Plagiorchiida; family Dicrocoeliidae; genus Dicrocoelium; species Dicrocoelium dendriticum. The sequence goes on along the minus strand of OX104060.1, from coordinate 25,235,060 downwards.
AATGTTTGATCGGATAAGTAAGATTTACATAATCTAACAGAAGGTATTTAACCCCAAAGGATTGACTTTGGACCAATATTTTTTATGTGGCTTCCTTTTAACGATTTTATTCAAGTCTAGATAAATAATTACAGTAGATTTCCTAGAGTCCATGGTATTTGTCGAGTGGTTTAGGTAATCTGGATGATGGGTAACATAATCGTACTTCATGAATCCATGCTGTGACTTATCAATTAACTTTTTGACCAGAGGTGCGCAGCGAGCCAAATTTCGCTATCTACTCTATTATTCTGGGGACACAAATTTGTGATTTATAGGGCGACAGTTTCCGGTACTCTATAAAGGCTCACATTTTCGTTGCGGCAATATTATCGCGGTCTTCAACTTCATAGGCTAATATCCAGCTTTAAATATAAGCGTAAACACTTTGAGCATGTGGAAATGTCTGGACTACCTACGTAACTAACACTGGCGTCAACCTACCGGGATCCTGAAAGCATAATGATTTTAAACGCGATATCATATGGTAAATGGTCCTTGCATTGAAATCTACATCATACAGCTGAGCACTAGTGAACGACTCAAAGCGTAACTGCTCGCTTGATGTTTATTTAGCTAATGATTTCGCGGAGTATGAACTGAATTCGTCACATTCATTCACAAGGTTTTCATAATAGGTTTTACCAGACAGTGTCACAAATCTGTTGATATCCTTGTGCTCTAGGTAGGTGCACGAGTCTGTAAAGGTTCACAATATTAATACAGGTTGCAAGATCATTGCGCTTTCAAGTTAAGCTTGAGGCTCGCTCTGGAACCTGATCTCCTCTGCTATAGCTGATCGCTGCGTCAGCATAGTGAAATATGTGGGGAGCCTGAATTTTCGTCGGAATTAATGTAATTAACTTAATGTCTTCCTCGTTACCCTACTACCATCCTTATTGTTGTATTGCTTCTTCTCAAGTGGAGCAATTACTTTGATGCAAGGTTGCAGGTTATCGTTAAAACTGCTTGATATTTCCTGTAGACATAAAGACAAAAATAATGCGTCCACTCCAGATATCACGGAAGGATAGCAAATGCTCCCAGTAAATCAAAGGGAATAGCCGAAATATTTTAGCTTGTCAGGAGGGATCCAATCATGAATAAAACAAAACTTTATCACTCGCGGCTACTACAGAAACGACGACTAGTCCAGCTGTGAATGTAGGCAGAACCGGGGCTGGGTCTGTATTTACGCTGCATTCGATTTACTAACCGCGTGCTTGCACGCTGAATCTTCCTATTTCAGTTAGTGGGTTTGTTATATTGTCCTAATGCTTTTTTCTCTGGTACTAATATCTACCTGAAATATCTTCTATCAATTGCACACGTCTCTTAAACTAATTTAGGTAACTTCGATAACATTTTCGCCTTCGGTTCATTTTCTTACAATGCGTTTTCTGACATTTTACATTTAACGCGAACATGTTCCTTATTAAGTTATTTTAGGTGCCCATTTATTGAAGAGTTGCGTCACGGTATCTGTGTGCATCTTTTATTTGTTATTGTCGTTTTAACTGATTGGTCGGTGTTTGATATCCCGGTGTGACTTCATTTGATGTGCACGGTTCGTGTGACCGTGCTAGGCTCGAAGAATGGTTCCATGCACCCTTGTTGGAGCGGACCACGGTCCAACCACTATTTGTATGCGCTTGATTCCCCAAATACAGGGTGCTTGTGTTTGCCTGTGAAGGAGTGTGAGCCCACTACGTTGATGAAACGCAGCTCCCATCCGCATGTCTCTCTGTCCTATTCCTTCGGATTTACAACGGTTATAGGTTGTCTGGATGGAGCTGTGAGTTTTGAAGCGCAAGCCAACCATGATCACTCTGTAGGCCAAGGTGTACCGTGACTGGCTACAGTAACAGGCAAATCCGAAAGCCGATGCCGCCAACAATGTGTACTTCAGGTTCACATATTCAAGATTTCCAAGAATAAAGGCAACTGAATGCACTGGGTGACAGTTTCTCTTAGTGTTGTTCCTCCTGTTTGCGCAGGACTCCTTTGTCCGTTTTCCTTAACTGTTTATCCCGTAGATGCAAACCGTTGCATTTTGACCTAAAAGCGTAAAGAAAAGTTTGTTGACCATATCGGTATTTCTAGCTGCAGCAACCACTTAACCCTACCATCTTTGAGTGAAAAATGACAGAAAATGAAAGTGAATCACTAGCCGTGTGCCTTTCCAGCGTAATAACTAGTGTTGCAATTTAGTTCTGATTTGCTAACGAGTCTCTCCTTTATTTCCTTTCATCGAAAGATATTTATAAGTCGTTTCTTGCCTACATTTTTTACGTACTACTGCCACGTGCGACACTCGTGGTCTTGGTTTTCCTTAACTTTTTACGTGTAAAACAGCGAAGTATCACAGCAACATTCGGTTTCCTGAATTAACGAATCGCGTTTCGTCGTGTAGCTACCAATGACCACGGGGTCGAAAACATAGTCAATCCCAGGTTTTTGGGGGTGCCAAACAGATAAACCGGAAGAAGTAGACTGTGAGATAACTGCGTCATTTCGTGTAAGCTCCGCAATTACCAATTACACTCAGAAATCAGGAATATACGAAAAAATGTTTATATAAGATCCATAGTTAACCCATCGTTGGGAAATTATCACACCTCACACTAGGAGGCTAGGTTAAGATTTACAGTCAACATTTACTGCACACAAAGCAAGCCCCGCTCTCGATCGATGCTGATGGCTTCCAATAGCTTGGGAATTCGAGGTCCCTGATTACGCATCAATACGGTGTATGAGTCATCGGCGTTAGCTCGGTGGTTGCCAAGGCTGCGCGATTTCTCGATTCAGAGGATTTCGCCGTCGCCGAACACATTCGGCTGCGTAACCACTTAGGTATGTGCTCTTTGAAGCTGACACAAAAACCTTGGCTAGTGGGCCCGATATAGCTGTCCGCAGCTACAGGTGAATTTGTAGAAGCAATGGGACGTGTACTGCCTCGTTATCGGTGTATTGAAAAAGCACATAAGCAGTGGACTTGCTGACCTAATCGACCGTAGTTCAGCTGCATTGCACGTCCTTTTCACTGAAGCACTAATGCGCTTCGTGGTTATTCGCATGATGTGAAGATTTCTAAGTGTCCATTCGATGAGTATCTAATTCTGTTGGACTGATGAAACACCATCTCGCTTGGACATGTCGCTATTGCATATTTATACTGGATCAAATACTCCTTCGATTGTTAATGATTTGTCGGTGTTTCTATTGTAATTTTACATTAAGATACTTTGGCACTTGTGTTCATCTAGTTTACACTAGATACACTAGATAATACATGTTATGGTTATTTTCAATAATTGTAATCTTTGCTTATTTCGCTGGTCATCCTGTGACTAATATCATTTTGGTTCCATTTGCAGAACTAACCGCGACTTCTTAGGTTATCTATTATGGTGGTGAGTGCAGTTGTGGAATACCAATCAAGAAGGTTATTTTGCGTGATAGGTGCTTGATATGATACGAACACTTTTGGTCTGTACACCCGTCATTCCTAATTAAATAGGATTTGTTTCCGCGTGTGTGATTAGCAAACACTTGTGCTCGCCTAATGTGTGAATATTTTGCTGATTCCACTCTCGGTGTCTCCGATTTGCAGGATGTTGCTGACACAAATATCTGCACAGGCTAACCATTGCAGAAAACTGATTCGTGATCTGGGCTTGATAATTGAAGAAGGCCTTTTGCATATAAGTCATCAGTATGAGCATTTAAAGGGCGTGTTTCTTATAGATAAAAGGAAACTTTTAAGTAGCATCATGCTTTTTAAAGGTGGATAGCAGATATTTTAACTCAGCCCATACTCCACTACATGGCAGGATAAGTAGTTCGCTACACTATTTAGATTGTGGTGGTTACCGCGGCAAATTTTCTGATCATTGGTGGCCTAAACCTTCCTCATGCTGATTAACTGGGTGATCGCAACAGAGTAAAGACGCTGAAGCAGAAACTGATATAGTGGATGCAGCAGATTGCGTTGTTACAATAGGTTAATGTCCCGACCAGTTAGGTATAGAGAGTGCATCCTCTGCATTGGACGTCGTGATCACAGAACTCTACTTATTGACAGAGAGGCAGGTGAAAGCACTTATATGTAAACTGGATTATTTCGTCCCTACGTTCTGCACCAAAACTCTGAAGCTTGTAAGACACCAACCTTCGTGCTAATTTTCAGACGATTTAATTTTAGACAATTGCTGGACCGGGCTATTTAATCCATCTGGAGTTTCGACAAGGGACTGAGCTCTTAGAATCAGATGTGGCATTTGCTTGAAACGGCGCCCATTCTGACACTTTACACTTTTGTTCCCCATCGACTTAGGAGACTATTCAGCAAGTTTGGATAGTGGAACATATAAATCGAAAATGTGCCACGCTAGACGTATCGATCGGTGGAAGAGGTTCCAAGAATAAAAGACTACCGATAATGGATGCGGTTAAAATTGTGCTAGAATACGGCCCACAAATATTAGCATCAGAGCGAATACACATGAGTTTCTTTCTGCCCAATTTCCGAAAACATATCTAGTGTTATTACAGTTGCGTCCTGAAAAAGGCTTTTCTAAGAATCGCGGTTGGTTGTCTAACGATTAAATATAACATCCAGACTGTAGGAAATAGTGACAGTTGGAGTGTTTGTGGGAGTCTTCCAGAATCTGCATCGGAAGGGCGATGTGTTTGAAACCCTGTGCATGCAACGTTGTAACGCAGTACGTCTTCCTAACTAAACCGGTGATCTTCACAGTAGTGGAAAAAATAAACCCTTCTTAATCAGCCGAACCTGATAAAAATTACGTCCGACAAGCATCAAACCACTGGTTGGGATCCTTCAACAGCAAGCCACAGGGTTATGTAACATACTGCACTATGAACGATGTTACCACGACATAAAAAGAGGCGTCCATAGCCATGACCCACATGGAGGCTCAATTCGGCGCATCTGCAGTACAGCCTTAGTAGTCTGGCCTGCCTCTCACTCAAGTGGTTGGAAAAGTTTATAAGTAACTGGATTTATGAATACATGAAGACATACAACTTAATTAGAACAAAAAACCATGACCACTTAAAAATTTGTATTATTCATTTTTTTGCTTTGTGAATGGGGTTAATGCATGTCATTATAAGGGGATCTTGTTAGTATTGTGATATCTCAACATTAGCAAACCACTCAGCTTAGTAAACTGCCAGTTCTTACCTAAGAAGTTGAGGGTTTGGACTGCGTTCTAAACTGCTGTCTTGGCCGTCAGAACTTTTCTAGGGAGGAATAGAATGATCGATGCGAATTCTCCTATGGACCTTTCCTACAGTATAGTATTCCATGGCTGGGTACTGGGTGCACTATTGTTACAGGTGACTACTAACGATCCAGCTCATCTCCTTTGAAAGTCAATACATTTTTGCCAACATATTAATATTTCCATTAGGGAAAATGGAGTAGCTAACAAATTATTATCAGGCTGGTTAAATAATCAAACCAAATTCCAAAGATTGACCTCTAATAGCGACGGGATTGCATTGCAAATTCCATCGAGATCTCCTCCTTGGAGAGCATTACCCAAACTCGCTTATTAAGTGTCCTAAAAGTGCCCATATTCCGGCCTTCGGCGCGGTATCAAAATGCTGCCGCCAAAGCGCGATAATAGATGTTCAACCTCTAGAGGGCCATGTGAACCAATCATCCAGACGTTGTCCTCTCAGTGCACAAAGCAATCGTGAGACCGCATTTGAAGTACGGTGTTCAATCTTGGTAACCGTATCATCTAGATGAGGTTATTTGCATGGAAATGATTCAACCCGAAAACCATGATTACTGAAGTTCAACATAAGAGGTATATAAAGATACAGTAAAGCACTTGAGATTGTTTCATTTGGCGATGCTTAGATTGTTAAGCGGTCTTATAGAAATTTTTAAAATAATAACTTATCTTCGTGCACCAAGCCTAGGATATGCTTGAGGTGGCTGCTTCAGAACACTAGCATATACATAAAATTAATGACATAGACTAGATACCTGAGAGAATATAATCTAGGAACCTTGCGGTAATTCGGTACAATAATTTTCCTTCGGAATATATATATTGTAAGATTATTAACGTGCTGGTTAAAATAATGCACGGAATGAAGGAAATGTCATTGGAATACATAGAATTGAGATACAAGGCAGAAAATATGATGAATAAAATGTAAAACTTGTAGCCCAATGGCAGGAAAGGTAAGTAGGCGGAACGTTCGGCGAAAGAACTTCTAAGTAACAAAGTAGGAAAACTAACAAAACAAATATGCAGAAGTAAAGCATTTCTCAGTTGATTGCATATATTACGCAATCAAACTAAGACTTGAGGGAATCGGGTTCATCCATATGCCTTTCGGAATGTTCCTAAAGCGTTCCAATATGATTCTAAGGGCACGGAAGTCCCAAAGCGCGCAACTTGATGTGTCACCCATCCCAAATCAACTAATTGCAAATCAGACAAGATCACGATATAGCTTAACAGTGATAATGCTTGGCAAACATCGCCTGCGGTTTGATGGGTAGCTCTTCCCACTCGATATTCACATTCAGGAATGACTAGCTACATGGAAGCTACACTCCTGCTAGGGGGCCTAATGGTAAAGCTCACGTGGTGCCATGTAGGATTATCAGTTACGAGTGTTCACAGTAGGAGATACGTTTCAGGCATTTCAGGCATTCACATTTTTACCTGAACTATGAGTGCGCGATGTGTCTGCGCAAGTTAATTCTGAGCTGTACCAATAATGCACAGAATATTGACATGAAGTCGCTGCTACATGCCATTGTCCAGGATTGGCTGGCATAAATGTTTGACTATTGACAACGGAGAGGAGTTGAGAACGTGTGGATCTCCGTGTGTTTCGGGGTGCACCATGCCCACTGAGCTCAATGTTTAAAGGTCTGCGATTGATGAATGTAACGATCCGAATCAGTATGAATGCGACATCTCACTGTGTTTGGGAGAGCGGCTTGATATGGCGCTCAATGATTCACTCGAATACTGTCTTTGTTAAACGGTTGTATGAGCAGGCTTGCTCTTAGCGAACCATTCATATCGTTGCCTTTGTGGTTGCTAAGACATTTAAGGGCCTGTGCGCGTCATCCAACACCACTCAAGCATGGCTATTGTCGTTACGAAACAGACCGAATGTGGTAGGTCGTTTCAGGGGCGACACAGTCAAACAGAAAAGAGATTTTCGCAGCAGCCCAGACGTTTATACTTTTCTGTCATGTTTAAGGAATGATCTTAGTTATCTGTTATTGCTAATTTGCACTAAAGAGTGGTGCACATGATTTGGGTCACTCAGAATAAAGCAATTATTAGCACAGTGTCAAGTAATCAGCAATATGTGTTTCTGCCCGATTTCTTGTGGCATATTCCAAGTTTGTTTGACGCATTTTGAAGCCCCACCTTGAGCCTGCTCTAGATCACTGACCTCTTGCTTCAGTTTTGATTGCCTTGCTTGACTTGCTTGTTCTACCTGTTAGTTCCCAGCTTGCAATGGCATTTCCGTTTGCTCAGAACAACGTTCCGCGGTAGAGAACTGTAACGCATGCGTTTCGAACCGATAGGAATAGAAGCTCCCGTGTTGTATACGGAGTATCTTAAACGCAAGCAGTCATCTAACCTACGAGAAGTGAGTCCTTCAGATGCACGGCTGTCGAAGGTATTGTGAGCGTGTTGACACAAAACGTTTGTTATCCTCAATAAACCGTATTGCATCACAAAATTGGGAAATATTCTCCACATAGGAGGTAAATCTCAGCTTGATACAACAGAGTACAGCCACGACGTAGCGGAGAAAGAAATCCCGTTACGACGGCACTGGAGAGTAAATTGATGTGACGGTAAGAGTACTTTCGTGATCTATTTATCTACGCTTGGGTGGGCACCTTCTATTTGCCATCGAGATAACTCATTTGTTGTCACCACGTGGATGGTGGACCACTGCGTTGTATTTCACAGTTGAGTTCTGTATGTACAAACGAATTGCGATAGAGGACTCTCTCAACTGATATGTGCTTGATGGGACCGAGCCATTTTAACCAGCACAACAAAACCAACTTTTTGAGAGATTACTCCCATCCCCTAAGACACGATCTCTGACTTCACCGTTGCATATGATTTGTTGTCACCAGACACAAGTTCCATCAAAACAGCCATGGGAGACAAGAGGTTACGACTTATCACATAACCGGATTGGCATAAAGCACTAGTGATACGCAATACCTTTGACCTTGTGAGTGCACCACGGGATACCTAGCGTTAGCTGCCAATCGCTTCAACCCACGCGGCTCCTGGTCAAATAGTTCAAGGCTTACGTTCAATTTATAGTATGTGCGTCGATTACGAGTATGCTTTAGTTTGCGCTTGCTTGGCACTCACTCTTCATTGCTGAAAGTAGCGCTTAACATCTACTCCTCGTATTTGCTTCTTTAACTCGCATTTTACCTTTCCACAGTACATGACGAACTAGCCTGCCCTTGTGGTCAGTGGTGACTGAAGATGGTAATCCCTACCTGGTAAAACCTATATGCTATAACGGAGTCGATGAATACGATTGAATAAAAGAAGCAAGCAGCTTGGAGTGAGGAAATGAATTTCAATCTGTTTTGCGCTCGCACAAGGAGGCATTCATCAAGCTTCAGACGTGCGTAATGTATTACACCGAGCAATCGTGTTCGGAATTTGCAACCTATCAGCGCAATGACTGACTTTCAGGATATGTCGTCCTTAGGGGGAATCACAGTAAGGAACGGTGTGCAGGGTGGTTGATGCGAATGCTTGACGTAAACGGCAATGCTGCTGCTGTTTGCTGATATGTTACGGAGCACCATGCTGCACAGATCTGGAGGGTGTGTTCCAAGAGGGACTTTACCATTCAGGAAGACTTTTGCAACACGCTTTATATTCGCCTACATTGAACCCAGTAGGTTTGCGCAGGTTTCTTGTATCCCTCATTTTGTGCAACTAATCTGCGCACATCTGACTTGCTTATGAGAAGACGGGATGGCAGCTCCCTTCAGCGCACCGTGTACTGCGAAGCAACTTATGGAGGAAAATGCATTGTTCAGACCACGTTGTCGTCCTTTGTCTCGAATGCTTGGGAATATATCGTTTGTTTTCTTCCTTGTTGCCATATATATTATTTTTCATACTTCGTTTCAAGTGCGTGCAAACTCCGTCTCGTGAATACGTTGTTGTACCAGGTCAGGAGAATTTTCATTCCGAGTTTTCATTTC
>OX104060.1:25201425-25225261 GCA_944474145.2 Dicrocoelium dendriticum | reverse complement strand
TTTGCACGCAAGTGAAACGAAGTCGGAAAAATAAACATATGGCAACAAGGAAGAAAACAAACGATATATTCCCAAGCATTCGAGGCAATGGACGACTACGTGGTCTGAACAATGCATTGTCCTCCATAAGTTGCTTCGCAGTACACGGTGCGCTGAAGGGAGCTGCCATCCCGCCTTCTCATAAGCAGGTCAGAAGTGCGCAGATTATTTGCACAAAATGAGGGATACAAGAAACTTGCGCAAATCTTCTTGGTTCAGTGAAGGCGAATATATGGCGCGTTGCAAGAGTCTTCCTGACTGGTAACGTCCCTCTTGGAACACACGCTCCAGATCTGTGCAGCGTGGTGCTCCGTAACATATCAGCAGGCACCTAAAACCAGCAGCGGTGCCGTTGGCATCAAGCATTTGCCTCATAACCCTGCACACGGTTCATTACTGCGATTCCCCCTAAGGAAGAGATATCCTGAAAGTCAGTCACTGCGATGATAGGTTGCAAATTTCGCCCACGATTGCTCGCTGTAATACATTACGCACGTCTGAAGCGTGCTGAATGCCTCCTTGTGCGAGCGCGAAACAGATTGAAATTCATTTCCTCACTCCAAGCTGCTTGCTTCTTTTTCTCAATCGTATTCATCGACTCCGTTATAGCATATAGGGTTTACCAGGTAGGGATTACCATCTTCAGTCACCACTGACCACAAGGGCAGGCCAGTCCGTCATGTAACTTGGAACGGTAAAATGCGAGTTAAAGAAGCAAATACGAGGAGTAGATGTTAAGCGCTACTTTCAGCAATGAAGATTGAGTGCCAAGCAAGCGCACACTAAAGCATAATCGTAATCGACGCACATACTCTAAATTGAACGTAAGCCTTGAACTATGTGACCAGGAGCCGCGTGGGTTGAAGCGGGTGGCAGCTAACGCTAGGTATCCCGTCGCGCACTCACAAAATCAAAGATATTGCGTGTCACTAGTGCTCTATGCCAATCCGGCTATGTGACAACCCGTAACTTCTTGTCTTGTCTCCCATGGCTGTTTTGATGCAACTTGTGTCTGGTGGCAACAACTCGTATGCAACGGTGAAGTCAGAGATCGTGTCTTAGGGGATGGGAGTAATCTCTCAACACTTTGGTTTTGTTGTGCTGGTTAAAATTGCTAGGTCCCATCAAGCGCATGTCAGTTGAGCGTGTACCCTAGCGCAATTCGTTTGTACATGCAGAACTCAACTGTAAGATACCACGCAGTGGTCCACCATCCACGTGCTGACGACTAATGAGTTCTCTCGATGTCTAATAGAAGGTGACCCCAGCATTGCTAAATAAGGCACGGAACTACTCTTACCATCACATCAATTTAGGCTCCAGTTCCGTCGCAACGGGGTTTCTTTCTCCGCTACGTCGTTCCTCTACTCTGTTGTATCAATTTGAGATTTACCTCATATGTGGAGAATATTTCCCACATTTGTGATACAATACGGTTGATTGAGAGTAACAAAAGTTAGTGTCAACACGTTCACAATAATTTCGACAGTCGTGCATCTGCAGGACTCAATTCTCGTATGTTAGATGACAGCATGCGTTTAAGATACTCCGCATACAACATTGGAGCTTCTATTCCCATCGGTTCGAAGCGCATGCGTTACAGTTCTGTTCCGCCGAACGTTGTTCTGAGCAAACGGAAATGCCATTGCAAGCTGGAAACTATCAAGTAGAACAAGCAAGTCAAGCAAGGAAATCAAAACTGAAGCACGAGGTCAGTGATCTAGAGCAGGCTCAAGGATGACGCGCACAGGCACTTATACTTCTTAGCAATCACAATGGCAACGATATGAAAGGTTCGCTAAGAGCAGGCCTGGTCATACAACCGTTTAACAAATACAATAGACGAGTGAATCATAGAGCACCATACCAGGCCGGTCTCCCAACCACAGTGAGATACTGCCCTCATACTGATTCGGATCGTCACATTCATCAAGCGCGTATCCATAAATATTGAGCTCAGTGGGCATGGTGCACCCCGAAACACACGGCGATCCACACGTTCTCAACTCCTCTCCGTTGTCAATTGCCAAAATTTCATGCCAGCCGATCCTGGGCAACTGCATGTATTAGCGACTTCATGACATTATTCATAACGGTCGATTCGCACTTAGTCAGATTGGAGGCTAGCATTATAGGTACAGCTCAGTAATAGCTTGCGCAGACGCAACGCGTACTCATAGTTCGGGTAAAAATGTAAATGCCTGAAATGTCCCGAATCTTCTACTATGATCACTCGTGAATGCTAATTCTTGTTGGCACTACGTGAGCTTTACCAGTATGCCCCCTACCAGTTGTGTAGCTTCAATGTAGCCAGTCATTCCTGAATGCAAATGGGGAGGGTGAATAGGCACCCATCAAACAGCAGGTGATGTGTGCCATGGATTATCCTTCACTGTTAACCCATATCATGAACTTGTCTGATTTGCAATTAGTTGATTTGGGATGGGTGACACATCGAGTTGCGCGCTTTGGGACTTTCGTTCCCTTATAATCATATATGAATGCTATAGGAATATTCCGAAAGACAGATGGATGAACCCGATTCCCCTAAGTCTTAGTTTGATTGCGTAGCGTTTGCGTTTAACTGAGGAATGTTTTACTTCTGCATATTTGCTTTGGTTAGTTTTCCTACATTGTTAGTTGGAAGATCTTTCGCCGAACATTCTGCCTGCTTACCTTTCCGGCCTTTGGGCTGCAAGTTTTACATTTTACTTTTTTTTCATCATATTTGCTACCTAGTATCTCAATTCCATGTATTCCAATCGCATTTCCATCATTCCGTGAATTATTTTAACCGGCACGTTAATAGGCTTACAATATATTTATTCCGAAGGAAACTTATTGTACCGAATTACCGCAAGGTTTCTAGCTTATATTCTCTCAGGTATCTAGTCTATGTTATTAATTTTATATATGCGCTAGTGTTCTGAAGCAGCCAACTCAACCATATACTTTGGCTTGGTGTACGAAGATAATTTATTATTTTAAAAATTTTATAAGACCGCTTAACAATCTACGCATCGCCAACGAAAACAATCTCAAGTGCTTTAGTGTATACTTATATATCTCTTATGTTGAACTTCAGTAATCGTGGTTTTCAGGTTGAATCATTTCCATGCAAATAATCTCATCTAGATGATACGGTTACCAAGATTGAACACCGTACTTCAAATGCGGTCTCACGATTGCTTTGTGCATTGAGAGGACAACGTCTGGGTGATTGGTACACATTGCCCTCTTGAGGTTTAACATCTATTATCGCGCTTTGCTGTCAGCATTTTGATACGGCGCCGACGGCTGAAATGTGCGCACTTTTAGAACACTTAATAAGCGAGTTTGGGTAATTCTCTTCAAGGAGGAGATCTCGAGGGAATTTGCGGTGCAATCCCATAGCTATTAGCGGTCAATCTTTGGAATTTGGTTTGATTATGTCACCAGCCTGATAATAATTTGGTTAGCTACTCCATTTTCCCTAATGGAAATCTTCAATTCGTGGGCAAAATGTATCAAGACTTTCAAAGTAGATGAGCTGGATCGTTAATAGTCACCTGTAACAATAGTGCACCCAGTACCCAGCCATGGAACACTATACTGTGGGAAAGGTCCATACGAGAATTCGCGTCGATTATTCTAACTCCAAATGTTTCTCCCTCTAAAAATTCTGACGGCCAAGACAGCAGTTTAGAATGCAGTCCAAACCGTCAACCACTTAGGTAAGAACTGACGGTTCACTAAACTAAGTGATTTACTAATGTTGAGATATCACAATACTGACAAAATCCCCTTATAATGGCATGCATTAACACCATTCACAAAGCAAAAATATGAATAATACCAATTTTTAAGTGAAGTCATGATTTTTCATTCTAATTAAGTTGTATGCCTTCATTTACTCACAAATCCAGGTACTTATAAACTTTTCCAAGCACTTGAGTGGGAGACAGGCCAGACTAATAAGGCTGTAGTACAGATGCGCCGAATTGAGCCTCCATGTGGGTCATAACTATGGACGCCTCTTTTTATGTCGTGGTAACATCTTCCATAATGCAATATGTTACATAATCCTGTGGCTTGCTCTTGAAGGATCCTAACTAGTGCGCTGATGCCTGCCGGACGTACTTTATTAGGTTGGGCTGATTAAGAAGGGTTCATGTTTTCCACTACTGTGAAGATCACCGGTTTAGTTAGGAAGACGTACTGCGTTACACCGTTGCATGCACAGGGTGTCAAACACATCGCCCTTCCGATGCAGATTCTGGAAGATTTGCATCAGCATTCCAACTGTGTCACCATTTTCTACAGTCTGGCTGCCATATTTAATCGTTAGATAACCAACCGCGACTGTTAGAAAAGCCTTTGTCAAGACGCAACTGTAATAACCCTAGATATGTTTTCGCAAATTGTTCAGAAAGAAACCCATGTGTATTTTGTCTGACGCTAATATTTGTTGGCCGTATTGTAGCACAAATTTAACTGCATCCGTCATCGGTAGTCTTTTATTCTTGGAACCCCTTCCACCAATCGATACGCCTAGCATGGCACATTTTTGATTTTTATGCCCCAATATCGAAACATGCTGAAAGGTCTCCTAGGGTGATGGGAACAAAGGAGAAAATTGGCAGAATGAACCCTGTTTCAAGCAAATGCCACATCTGATTCTAAGATCTCGGTCCTTGGTCGAGAATATCAATTTCTTATAAAACCCGGTCCAGCAATTGTCTAAAATTAAATCGACTGAAAATTATCACGAATTTTGGAGACTTACAAGCTTCAGAGTTTTGGTGCAGAACGTAGGAACGAAAGGATTCAGTTTACAATAGGTGCCTTCACCTACCTCTCTGTCAATAAGTAGAGTTGTGTGATCACGACATCCAATGCAGAGTATGCGCTCTCTATGCCTAACTTGTCGGGATATTAACCTATTTTTACAACGCAATCTGCTGCATCCACTATATCAGTTTCTGCTTCAGCGTCTTTACTCTGTTGCGATCACCCAGTTAATCAGCATGAGGAAGGTTTAGACCACCAATGATCAGAAAATTTGCCGCGGTAACCACCACAATCTAAATAGTGTAGCGAACTACTTATCCTCCCATGTAGTGAAATATAGGCTGAGTTAATCAATCTGCTCTCCACCTTCAAAAAGCAAGATGCTACTTAAAAGTTTCCTTTTATCTATAAGGAACACGCCTTTTAAATGCTCATACTGATGACTTATATGCAAAAGGCCTTCTTCAATTATCAAGCCCAGTTCACGAATCAGTTTTCTGCAATGCTTAGCCTGTGCAGATATTTGTGTCAGCAACGTCCTGCATATCGGAGACACCAAGTTTGGAATCAGAAAAATATTCACATATTAGACGAGCATAAGTGTTTGCTAATCACACACTGTGGAAACAAATCCCATTTAATTAGGAATGACGGGTGTACAGACCAAAAGCGTTAGTACCATAACAAACACCTATCACGCAAAGTAACCTTCTTGATTGGTATTATACAACTGCCCTCACCACCATAATAGATAACCTAAGAAGTCGCGGTTAGTTCTGCAAATGGAACCGAAATGATATTAGGCACAGGATGACCAAGGAAATAAGTAAAGATTGCGATGATTAAAAATAAAGATAACATGTATTATCTAGTGTATCTAGTGTACACTAGATAAACACAAGTGCCAAAGTATCATAATGTAAAATTACAATAGAAACACCGACAAATCATTAACAATCGAAGGAGTATTTGATGCAGTTTAAAATTTGCAGTAGCAACATGCCCAAGCAAGATTGTGTTTCAGCAGTCCAACAGAATTAGATCTTCATCGAATGGACACTTAGAAATCCTCACATCATGCGAATAACCGCGAAGCGCATTAGTGCTTCTGTGAAAAGGACATGAAATGCAGCTGAACTACGGTCGATTAGGTCAACAAGACCACTGCTTATGTGCTTTTTCAAGACACCGATAACGAGGCAGTACACGTCCCATTGCTTCTACAAATTCACCTGTAGCTGCGGACAGCTATATCGGACTCACTAACCAAGATTTATGTGTCAGCTTCCAAGAGAACATTCCTAAGTGGTTACGCAGCCGAACGTGTTCGGCGACGGCAGAATCGTGTGAATCGAGAAACCGAGCTGCCTTGGCAACCAGCGAGCTAACGCCGATGACTAATACACCGTGTTGATGCGTAATAAGCGACCTCAAATTCCCAAGCTATTGGAAGTCATGAGCATCGACCAAGAGCGGGGCTTGCTTTGCGTGCAGCAAATGTTGACTGTAAATCTTAACCTAGCCTCCTAGTGTGAGGTGTGAAAATTGCCCAACGATGGGTTAACTATGGATCTTATATAAATATGTTTTTGTATATTTATGATTTCTGAGTGTAATTGGTAATTGCGGAGCTTACACGAAATGACGCAGTTATCTCACAGTCTACTTCTTCTGATTTTTGTGTTTGGCACCCACAAAACCTGGGATTGACTATGTTTTCGACCCCGTGGTCCTTGTTAGCTGCGCGACGATGCGCGATCCGCTAATTCAGGAAACAGAATATTCCTGAGATTATCCGCTGTTACACACGTAAAAAGTTAAGGAAAACCAAGACCATGGGTGTCGCACACGGCATTAGTAGGTAACCAATGTAGGCAAGAAACGACTTTTAAATAGCTTTCCATGAAAGGAAATAAGGAAGAGGCTCGTTAGTAAATTAGAACTAAATTGCAACACTAGTTATTACGCTGGAAAGGCACATTTGGCGAGTGACTCACTTTCATTTTCTTTCAGTTTTCACTCAAGGAAACGCATTTAGGCGTAAATCCATATATTAGGACTTTCCAATTAACTACACCTTCAATCTTATTACCAGGAATCATAGCACGGATATCAGTATGTCTGATTATTCCCCAGTAACGCTATGGTGGGACAAATGGAATATGTAATTCCCAACGAAAAGGTCAGCGCCCAACTGTTACGTTGTGCAATTGCATTGGGCACGGTGGTTTGGTGTGGAAAACCTGTCGCGTGTAACTGTCAGATAAAAGGCTATGGCCTTCACTATTTCTGTGCGCGGCAAATGCATTCTGTAAACATCCAATATGTATGATAAAATACACGAACTCTAGAAGACAAATTTCCGACCGGATAGAGTAGTGCGCAATGACTTACAGTAATCAAATAATGCTTGAGCACCAGTAACTGAATAAGTTCCATGGGTCGTCCACCAAACGCCCGATTGGACCAGGTGCTCAACTCTCTTACACTCAGCGCCTTAAATCCACGCAACTAGTCCCGAGATAGTTCAGACTGATGAAATGAAGTACGTCAATTACTCGATTTCATACACAAATTAGACTTAAAATTAAAAAGGAGTCAAACTACTTTATATTCCGCATTCATAACCTAAAAATAGAAAGGGGTAGAACTTAGGCAATTACATGTGTTTACTTGAATGGCTACACAAAGATGTGAAATAGGAAGCCTTTACATTGCGAGAATGTGCATGATCTGAATTCTTTTGTTAATAGAATCGGAAGAGGGTTATTTGAAGCAGTCCAGTAGATGCCCAAGGATTTTTATCATTCCCCTGCACCACATTTGTCTACCCTATCCCAATACTTCATTCACTAAACCACTTGCCTCCTCAAACTGTTGGTTGAAAGATAGTATCTCGGTCTGTAGGGTAAATGTTAGAGAAATACTACGCAGCACTACAGACACATATAATTTTCGAACTAACTGACAAATTTCGAGACATTTTTTAAATGATTGTGAACATCTTAATATATATTCAGCTGTGAAAAGTCTGTTTTTGTGTATTTAACTAAATCTCTTTCCTGTCCGTAGGTATTTGAACATAAAGTACGCAGTAAATGCTAACGCCGCTTGTAATCTAATCCTATATAATTCGGTTTAGCTAAATGGTTGAACTACAGTAGCATCGACCCGTACCCTCTATCCGTATGAACAATTCGAAGGAAAACTACTTTGACAAGTCGTCTCAAAAACTTAACCAGATAAACAATTGTCGGGTAGAAACTGCATAGTTGTTTGTTTATGCATTCATTTAGGATCCCCTTTCTTTTCTTTGAACTGTAGTGCTAAATATTTCGTCTTCTGACCCGGGGACACCAGACAGCAATTCGCAGCCCTCAGAGAAATCAAATTCTGTATTCTTCGAACTTATGCAACCAGGGTGTGAACAGGAGTATTCTTTTCAGAAATACACTACACATCGATAATTCCAGCAGCCATCCGTTTTCGTTGATTCCACATTACAATTTGTCAGTCTGCCTTTCTGTTGCCTATTTGTTAGCATTAATCCCCTGCAATCCGTCTGGAACAGGGATTCAAGCGGGTGACTGCACCTGAAACAGAAAATTGTCATGATTAGGTGGTATTGTAGCGTCAGTCTCGTTAACATGCCTTGCGTTTGTCAAGTCCGCAGTTTCGACAACCGAGTTATGATAGCGCCTACCGGCTGACTTATCCGCTGGACCATGTATTGTGAATTAAGCGTGTCCGATACCACCCGATGAAGACAATTGGTCTGACTCGCCACTAAGCCGGACCCGTTAATTACTTCGTATCGATGAACAAGGTTCATAAGCTCTAGTTAAATTGGTCACGCAAATACTGAGCTTCTACCTAGTAATGCTTTATTTTCCTTGGTGCTTCACGTTTTTCAAGACTGTGTCCGTTCCTCTAGATGACGGATGGAAGTTTCCATATTATTAGATTTACCCACTTAATGCATATCGCCATAGACTCCATGGGGAGTAAAATATACACCTGATTAAAAAACCGATTGATTGTAGTGGTAAGAGGAATTGAGTGTCCCTAACATATGCGCATGATAGAACTATAAACCTGAGTTGAATAATCGGTGATCTACCAACTATAATATTTCAACGGCACATGGTCAGATAAGGAACAGAACTGCCCGTTAAAACTTTAGAGGAATAACTCGCATAGACGCAAGTCTACAGGTGAGCATGTCGTTGATGGCTGCATTATTTTCTTTGCAACATTTGAATTAGCCTCCTTTATTATTAATGTGGAAATTCCAATCTTCCTGAATAACTCAGCCAATCAATTAAAACCCCCCAAATATTTTGAAAACTGGATTCTTCTCTGCTTGCATTGCTACATTTTAGTTCTCTTAATAGACAAAAGAATATTAATAGGTCTTGACCAACTTACTAATAACAACCCTTCATTCCCTCCTTTGAGAGCAGTACCATAAAAATATCGAAATAAGTTGAAACGGACGGAGAAGGTAGGGTTAAGCGTCAGCTGGAGATTGAAATACCGATATGGAAAACAAACTATCGTTTTCGTTTTTCGGTCAAAATGAGTAGTTTACATCTATGGGATACAGTTGAAGCAAACAGACAAAGGAGTCCCGCGCAAAAATAAGAGGAACAACACTACGAGAAACTGTCACCCAGTGTATTCAGCTGCCCTAACTCCTGAAAATCTTGAATGTGTTAACCTGAAGAACACATTGTTGGAGGCATACGCTTTCGGATTTGTCTGTCACTGTTGTCAGTCACAGTACACCTGCGCCTACAGAGGGACCGTGGGTGGCTTGCGCTGCACCATCTACACACCCCATATCCATTATAAACTCGAAGGAATAAGACCGGAAGTCATGTGGATGGGAGTCACGTTCCATCAACGCAGCGGGCTCACACTTCTTCACAGTCAAGCACAGGCATGCTGTATTTGGGAATCAAGCGCGCACAAGGACCGTATTCCGCTCCACATACGGTGCATGAAACCATTCTTCAAGCCTAGCACGGCCACACGAACCGTGCACATCAAGTGCAGTCACGCCGGGATATCAAGCACCAGTCATTCATTTAGAACGAAAATAACAAATAAAACGAAAGATACACACAGATACCGTGACATAACTCTTCAATACATAGGCACCTGAAATAACTTAGTAATGAACAAATTCATGTTAAATGAAAGATGTCAGAAAATATATTGTAAGAGAATGAAACCAATGCTAAGAGGTTATCGAAGTTACCTACATTAGTTTAAGGGACGTGTGCAATTAACAGAATATATTTCAGGTAGATATTTGTACGGGAAAACGGCATTACGACAATATAACAAACCCACTAACTGAAATAGAGAGAATCAGCACACGAGCACGCGGTTAGTGAATGGAATGCAGCGTAAAAACAAGCGCTGCCCGGTTCTGCCAAATTATTCAGCATGACAAGTCGTCTTTTCTGTGGTGGCCCCGAATGGCCTCGCTCATGGCCCACTAAGCCTGCCTGACTCAGGCACTGGCAACCGCAAGTGCTACAGCACTATGTACTTTATGTCGATGGAGTACGACCCATCTTCGGGTGTTTCTTCCGCACTTGCTGCTTCTTCTCCGCATGCAAGAGGACTTATTCCCGCTCCTTGTTAACTGCCTAGGTGATCAGATCGCGCCATGCACCCCGATCAACCGCCTTCGATTCCCAGGATCCGCAATCAAAATTATAAACGTAAAAAGCTCAATTTGATCATGTCCTGGTAACGAAACTTTGGTTTCCCCACATGCCGTTTCCCAATAAGCAGCTGAGCATAGGATAGTTATTTCGGGATCCGCGTCGAATCCATACGGCTCACATGACCGAGCCACCTCAGGTATTTCAAAAAAATATGCAGTCTACTAAAGATATTCAATTTGCAAGCAACACTTCCGTGTCTGCAATTCTGTAGCCCCAACCAATGCGCAGAATTCGTCGTAAAAACTGTTGATGGAACCGCTCATAATATCGCACATCCCGCCGCTGGCGTATAGAAGAACGGACTGCCCCATGGAACTGTACACCATCAGCTTCGTGCCAATGGTAAGCTGATGGTTGTTCCACACTCGGTACTCAGGCTTCCCGAAAGCCGCCGCTGCCTTCGACACGCTGATGCTCGGCTCACTGTGTATCTGCTGATCAGTCAACATCACACCCCCAAGGTAGAGCAGAAGCGGGGATGGTTTCCAATACTTCAGCGCCAATGCTGATTCGCGGCAATATTGAAGATTGCAATTACGGTGAAGGCTGAAAGATACAGACAGTTCTGCTTGTGTTGATGATGAACCGGAATCTGGGCGATGTCGAAGCCAGAGCACCAGTCATATGCTGCAACTCATCCGCGCTGTGTGAAAACAACGCAGAGTCGTCAGCAAACAGCAACATACCGATAGTTGTCTCACAGACTAGGGTTCCACACCAAAACGACGGATATTCAGCAACCCGCCATCAATACGGTGCTCTGCAGAAACACCGTAAGCACAAACGGCATCCAAATCACAAGACATCAGTGCACGAAGCTATATATTGAACAGGGCAGGAGCTATGACACAGTCTTGTTTCACACCGGAGAGAATTGCAAAGTTATTCGAAGTCCCTGCAATCAACTGCACCCTCACTCGCATGCCACTGTGCAGCCAACCAAATTAACGTACAAACTTACGCGGGCAAACAAACTTACCCAACACCAGCTACAATGCCTCGCAGTTCACCGTATTAAATGCCTTGGTGAAATCAACAAACTGCGAGTGTAAAGGCTGGTGTCGTTCTCTACACTTCGCCTGCAACTGACTAGCTGCAAACACCATATCTATAGTGCTGCGATCCGAATGAAATCCACACTACTCTTCCGCCACCTGCGGTTCCACAACCTGACTGATGAAGCGGTTGAACAAGATTCGTCCAATCACCCTGCCCACACAACTCAGCAAGTTGCTGCTACGATAACTCATGCAACATTGCTTGTTTCCTTTGCCCTTGTACAGTGCTAGCACAAGGTCATCTTTCAGCTCAGGAGTGACCTCCTCCTCAATGCATACGCGTCGCACCAAATGGTGCAGCGCAGTCAACAACGCGGTTCTGCCGTGTTTCAATACTTCGGGCATGGTTCCGTCGGTCCCGGCATACTTGCCGTTTCGGAGCTGAGCAAGTGCTCTCTGTGTGTCATCCAGTGTCGGCGTGTCCTTCAGACTCGTTTTCACATCGTGCTGCTTGAGGCCGTTCAAAAAGGCAAGTCCAAAATGAATGGTCGTTCTAGAGACAGTCAAAATAGTTTGCCATATCCGCATTATGTCTGCAGTCTGTGTGCAGGTAGTGCCTGAGCTACCGTCGATCAGCGCCTTCATCGGTTCCAATCTCGGTCCATACATCGCCTTCAAGAAGTCAAAGAATTCCTTGTGTTCGCGGCGTTCGGCATAGCATTCCATCTGCTTCGCCTTCTCCGTACACCATACATTTTTTATGAGACGGAGCTCTCGGGTCAGTCGCCGTCGAAGTTTGCGAAACTGACCCTTCTTCCCCAAGCCACTGGGGTCTGCGAAATGTGCAGCAAATGATGCATTCTTCTCCGACATCAATGCGCCAATCATCGCATGGTTCTCATCAAACCAATCATGTCGCTTACAGCTTTCGCGTCCGATGATCTCCTCGGCAGTAGCTATCACATGGTCGCGAATGTAGTTACACTGGTCGTTCACTGTGGCTATGCATTCCACATCCCACAGGCCTGCAGCCATCGCCTTCTCCAGCTCAATACGTTTCGCCAATTTACCGTGAAGAGAATGTTAAATTTACGACGATTCACGGCGGGAGTGCAACACATAGATTTAGCAAATATTTTTACTGTCTGATGCGCACCTATTTGTGACCAGTATCACACTCAGCTGCACGCAGTACAAGTGGCATGCGCACTTCACGCATTTCACGCAGACGTACAATGACATAGTCGAGCAGGTGAGCGTGACCACTCCGTGGCTGTGTCCAAGTTGCTATATCACTCGCACTCGGTGCAAACCGAATTTTCGTGATCGTCAGGACGTGAGTGGCACACAGTATGAGCAGCCTGTCACCATGCGCATTCGCTGAGCCAACAACATGCAGGCGGATAACTTCTGTCCACACCGATGCATTACGCCCAACCCGCGCGTTGAAATCGCCCCGCAGATGTAGTCGGTTGCTCCTCTGCACACATTGGATAGCTGTGTGTAGAATTGATTACGGGTGTCAACAAGATAACACACAGTCGGACTTTACGTGCTTGTAAATGTAGCAATCTTATCCCTTCCGAGTCGTAACTAAACAGTGATCAGTAGTGCGCTGGTGCCTGTTGGTTCACCCACCAGCTGGTCATGGAGGCGATCGGATATTGCAAATCCCACCCTACGCTCACGTGATGCTGAGGCGGCGTTGCCCACAAGGTAGTATGTGTGGCCAGCACCTGCTTCATGCAACGTACCATACTCAGCGAGCCGCGTTTCACCGAGCGCCGCCATATCGATGTGGTAACGCGCCAGTTCCATCGCAACCAGTGCAGTGCGTCCCTCCGGGCGCTCATTCGAGTTCCGGTCCAGAAGTGTACGCACGATCCAGCATCCGATGCTGAGTGCTTTACGCGCAGGCATACGATTGCATTGGTGAGCAATCGCATGCGAGGTGGCGATGTACTTTGGAGGTTTGCTTGAGGGACTCCACCCGGAGCCTTCTGCCCAACAGCCTGACCCACAGAGCAGTGGAGAGCAGATCCAGCGCGGGAATGTGATTGCAGCGACAGATTGGGATCTGCTTGACGGCCATCACATGCAGCCATGTAGGTATTGGAATGATATATATATATATATTTTCGACCTTGGTAAGATAAGCGTCTTCTACCACGGCTAGACGCAGGTGGCTTTTGGCGGGTTTTCACCAATTTGACGAGGGGCATTCTGGCTTGAGGTGGGCAGTAGCAAACCACTGAACACCCGGATGGCCCTCCCATCGTCAGAGAAAACGCATGACGCTCGTGCACTGCGTCAATCGAGCTGTGAGCTTACAACCCGTAGACCTGTTACCACCCATGGTTAAAGTTTGCGGGAAGAGGATCAACGAAGACTTCGTAATCTCCGAAGAGGATGGACTAGGATACTAGCAGGGCACTTAAACCCGACAGGAGAACGACATGGGTCTACAGCCAAAGCTACGATTAAATGTACACCCGAAAGGCAGCTGGTCTCGCACATAGCCAGTTCATTGATTCAAGCGGATTGATGTCTTGGATGTTAGCAGGGAAAAGGGCGTAACCCAGGTACCACACAGCGGTCGCCACGAGGAGGCGTCCAACAGTAGCAGCAGTGGAGAGAACATCTGTCAGAATCTAGCCACCACCAGCCTCAGCGCACCATGGGCTCTTCCATCCTGCAGTGCGCATGGTTGGATGCATCCCGTTTCAAAATAGCCTGGCAATGTGGACAGCCACAGGACGCCTGCGCCTACAGCGAGACCATGAGTGGCTTGCACTACAACACCCACAGCTCCATCCACACACCGCTATCTAGTGTAAACCCAAAGGAATAAGACCGAGAGGCATGTAGATGGGAGCACGGTTTCATCAACGGAGCGGGCCCACACTCCTTCACAGGCAAACACAAGCACGCTGTATTTGCGAAACAGTCACACACACGGCGGTTGCTTAACCGTTGTCCGCTACACATTGAGTGCATGGAACCCCTCTTTGTTCCTAACACGGCCACAAGGACCGTGCACCCTGTCCCCTCCAGCAACGACCAACTGTCTCCTAGAGCCAGTATGGACGTGGTGGTGGGTAATATACCGGTAGATATCTTGTCAACATGCACATCAAGGGCAGCCACACCAGGGAGATTGGCAAAAGCAACTCTAGCTTTTGCCATTCGGTTCCTAACGTCATCTTCTATCCCCCGGGCCCTAATATAACTGCCCAGATAATTAAATTCCTGAACGACTTCTAGCTGATCACGACAAACCTCAGCGCACGGTATGGTCCCCAACAATCTTGGAGAAATAGTTTGCATTTTGATAGAGCAAAGCGTAGCTCAAAACGACTGACAACCAGTGCTAATCGGTCCAGTGCTGTTTGGCATGTTTGAGAGATGTCACAGGCTGCGTCAATTTCCTCCGCTACTCCACGTCAAGCAGTCGCTCACCAGGTTATAGCTCCATACATTCTAAATTGTAGCAAGCGAACGCTGTTTCCATGACTTCATCAATAGCAAGTTAAAGAGGAAAGGTGACAGCCGGCAACCTTGTCTCACAACGCTGGTGATACTGAAATGTTGCGACAGTTTGCCATAAACACGTACTCTGCCCGAACTACGAGGCTACAACACTTGGATGATATTTACATATTTATCAGGTATCCATTTCCTCAGCAGACTGTCCCAAAGTGCAGATCGACCGACTGGGTTGAGGGCACATTTTATGTCAAGGAACACAAAAACGGTGGGTCGCCAATAAGCACGGCGGTGCTCCAACAATTGATGCAAGGTGAAAATGTGGACGACGCAACCCCGACCTCGAGGAAACCTGGCTTACTCTTCACGAATATGGCTTTCACGAGTGTCAATCGGTCTGTGGAGTATGACAGACGCAAGCCGTTTAGAAGCGATTCAGATCAGCCTGATCCCCCTATGATTGCCGCATTCCAAACGGGAGCCTCGCATGAAAATTGGGGCAATGACGGATTTGCTCCAGTCTGTCGGGAGAGGATCCCGCTTCTAACGTTTCATTAACAACTCGTGTAAATCATCCATTATAGCAGTTCCCCCGAAGTCGAACAGGGCGGAGGATTTATACCTGCCCCTGCAGCCTCACGCAATTTCAACAGCCTGATCTCACTTTCGACTTCTGGTCGTGAGGGCGGATCCAAGGAGTCGACTCAGGGAGAAGAGCGCTCTTTGACCAAAAAAGAAAGCGATAACTCAGGTTGGTTACCTTGCTTCGCAAATTGTTCGGCCCAATTTTCCAAGCCTTTTGACAGGCAGTGAATCGACTGCCTGCTCTCGTCGCGTATGTTCTAACTAACAGGTCTCCTACTGCCTACGGAATAAGTTACGATGATTGCCGACGGTAGTGGCTATTTCCATCTTAGTGGCACGATAAGACCACCAGGCTTCGAGGTCATTCTTCAGGCCAGCAATTAGTTTTGCCCTGAGACTTTGCGAGCCTCATTGCATTGGTTTCCAGCCGGAATACGTCGGCGAGCATCCATAAGTTCCAGAGAATGTTTAGATACCCAATGTCCAGTTAGGCAATCTGTTACCATATGAAGACATGCCTACTGATAGTAAAGTTTGACGAATGTGCGACCAGTGGTCTTCGACGGTATTCAGTGGGTGCTTACTTGGCTCGGATGTCAGCGCACTTTGATACACCTTTAGAACACCTAGCTTCCCCAGCTGGCTGGTATCAATCCGTTCACATCGAGGTTTCGGAGGTCCACCGAAAAGCACCCGGAGGTCGGCGCAGACAAGTGCGCGGACAGAATCTACGCTCGTGCTCCAAATCAAGCGAGAGTTTTGGACACAGCCTCTCCAGCGGTAACTGATCGCGACATGATATGCTTCCATGGCTGCTCCGAGGCAGATGACCGCCAAGTCACTTAATAATTACACAATGGTTAATAGTAGCGACATAATTAATTAATTCGCGTATACAAGTAGAAATGTTGCGGCACGCAACCAAGCATTTTCCATGAAAATTGACTACGTTAGCAACTAAAATATCCTGCTTTTTACAGCCACTTTCTTTCTTTAGCGTCGCGCTGTATTTGCCATTCGCATCTTTGTTCTTGGCGCTGTTACTGAGCGCATTTTCACTCGCCTCAACTTTGCCTTAATTCCGTGTTTGACCAGTTTCTAGATATTGAGCATCCGCTATCTGCTAGACATGTGATATGTTCGGCATGCCTTTTAATCTTACCCTTTCAGAAGTGTGTTTATGGAGCACATTTCAGACTGAAAAAGGAAAACATTTTTTACACAACCGGATTCCCTGACATAAACTTGAAGTAATAAGGAGCAGTGTATTTTCTGAATATACTACGCAGCAAATAACAAGGTTTTACTTAGCTCATAACATTAATTCGTATTATAGAATAAAAGCAAAAGTGACATCAGCAATTTATTGACTAGTTTGCTACAATCCCAGCAGTAGTAGTAGTAATATATTCGAAGATATGGAACAAAATGCCTGGAAACATCCGGCAGATCAAACCGCTTAAAAGCTTTGTGAGAGATATACAAGGGGACCTTACACGGAATACTGCAGCAACTATGCTGAGCAATACAGGAGTTTGATGAAGTATGGATTGCATAATTTTATACATCACTGAGCTTTATTAATATTGGACTCACGTTGTTTATCTATCCCTGTTTTCATTTCCATTATAACTCTAAACTTATTCTTGATTAGCTTTCTAAATTAGTTCGTCATTCCTTTCTTTTCTGTCGTGCGCACTTGAACGGATGGATATTGGGTCTTTGCGATCGACAATCTCTTCAATTGATCACATATTATGACCAAGAATCCATGTCTGGTAAGATGCCATATACCGTATTTGTGTCTTACGAACTACACAATATTCTTTACGAAACCCTAACCGGAATGGCATATCGTTTCTTTCTCTTGAAATGTGTGCGCCACTGCCGCTGCCCGTCAAGTATTTCCACCAAATTCTGACTAATCCACCTGAATTTGATTGCCATTTTAAATAACGACAAAATCATTTTCATTATGTTAACTCCCAAATTTTATGTTCTCATTTGTTATCGTCCGTCATGAATGGTCTGATATTTTGTGGTGACGGATTACGGCTTCCAAGATAAAAAGAATTTACCCATGCGATCAATATTACTGCCTCTGACTCACTTTTACTGTTGACTGTGAGCCACAGTGCACTCTCATCAATGTGACAAACATAAAATATGCCATCCACCAATTTGATGGATGATAAACCGGCTGATTTACCTGATCACCCGAATGCTTAGAAAACAGCCTTGGAATATGTAAACAGGTGATGACCTCAGTGCCATTTTTCCACACCGGCACCACGCCAGTTGAATCCACCAAGGGCGGGTGAAACTTATGGATGGAATACCGGGCATGAAAGCAGGTCCAAGTAGACGGTTCATTGGATGCCCTTATAAATTTATTGAAACTTTAATTTACATCAGAAAGTTTTTGTTGATTCCAGTTTCGTTATAAATAGAATAATTTCAAAATGATAACCGCTAAAAAGATTCTGTTTGGACTTGCATAGAAAACGTGAAAAATAACTATTTAATGCCTCAGCAGACAATTACACAGGACTGCCACCCGCACCCTAGTGGAATATACCGTTTATCCATTAGTTACATATTGGAAAGGTTTAATTGAGCCTCTGTTACATGCACATAAATATTTACATTGCTCAACAGCTATTACTTCCACAAATGCACCACTGGGCTACCTTTGAACACAGCCGTTGTAGTATAAGGATATTAATATTTTACACGGGGGATTTGGGATTAAAGAAAGAAACTAAGATAATAAATCGTGTAGAAATCGAATCATATATCAGCACTTTACCTATTCCGATACCACACTCTCCTGTTACTCAAACTGAACACTTAAACCTGTTTGTTTATTCTTATACAAGAACATGAAACATCTGTGATATACCGGTGCTGACCTCATGTGTAATAAGTTTATCGCAGTCAAGGAATAAAATTTATATGAATAGATACAATATTTAAGCTCTTCCAGAGAATCGCAGTATGATTCTTTATTCCTACAATCAAACTTCGCTTACTGGTCAATAAAGTGTGTTCGATTATTTACATAGTAATATCATCACAAAACGACGGATTGTTGGTTCCTGATGTTCTCGTCCATCCACAACCTACTGGCATAATCCAAGAGAAAAAGTGCCCCTAACTTTCTATACAACAAATAATGCCGTGTCCTAATTGTCTGAATATGTAAACCAAGCGTCAATCATCAGCCATTTCCAGTTTCCAGCGTTGCTAGTTCTTGGTCGGGCTATATTCGTGGGTGTACGTGAAGGAAAAATAAAAAAGATGTCGGTTGACATACCGGCAAACAATTTGACGTAAGTTGGGGAGTTGCACTGACATCCGATCATATGTAAGACCTTCTTTCCTTCGGTGGATTCTATCTTTTACCATCAACTGGGATTATTTGGTAGGGTTGATTGTGTAAAAAGGATTTAAAGTCTGTATGCTAAATGATCGGCCTGTATTCTGTAATTAACTTAACGAATTGCTCGCCTTGTTTGTTTTTGTTCATAAACAGAAGGAACTTTTCTTTTCTGCTTGAATGCCGGATCTCGTGTCTGATGCATTGAGATACGAATATGCACCATTTTCAACCAATATCAACTTTCGTAATCCCTAAATTTTGTCTGAGGTGGTGAGTATTTGACCTACCATCTGCTTTGCGATTTTGAATGAATTGCTTGTTTTTATAGTGTCTGAAGATCAACAAAGTTGATACCAAAATATTTTCAAGGCTATAGGCCGTTTTTTCCTAACCATTGATTGGCTTGGGAGAGGAATTTGATAGCGTCCTTTTCGTCTCCGTCGCCAAATTAATTATTTCGTTCCATCGAACAAGCAATTTTAGCAGTTTTCCGACTGTAATTGCAGATATACCACGGAGCACCTGTGCAAATACTGAGAATCATCATGCCCCAGTTACAAAGTTTTTTGGAGGTGTTGCAATAATTCTCGAAGTTTCAGTTGCTCCTTCGTTCGCTGAGCTTGGAACATTGTTCGCCAACGTTTCACCATCAAACGAGGTGGCATCAGCAGTGTGTAGAGATGAGTAAATGAATTATCAACCCGAGCTACCAGAATTCCGAAGCATTTTACATTCCTTGATGATAGCGTCTGTGAGCTACTTATTATGGAACACAAAACTTTTTATCGTGTTACTTATTTTCGGGCAAAATTTGGTCGGTTACAATGCACTCAGTTTCAGTGACATCTCATTTATTCGAGAAATTTCAGCATTTTTTACTTGTAACCATGTTGCCGGATGGTTTGCGGCAACTTTCGTATTTTTACGCTGATATTGCTTATAAATAATTATGAATTTCTCCAATAACAATATACTACCTGCTCAATCAATTGTTAGGCGATCCTCTCCCCCAAGTTCTACCCTTGAGAATGCTACTCGACATTCGCCGGATACCCATCTCCGTGTGTCATTTCAAACCCTACATTTTACAAGCCTCAATTACTTTTATTTACTCTGCGTTTTAGACTCGTCTATTTGGCTTTCATTAGAGTTATTCACACGGAGCTCAGTCCCCTTCTTGTAGATAGACAAAGTCAGTGCCTCGTAACCAATAGTAGGAAAATGTTGTTGTTGCGAGTTTCCTGGAGAATAAGCGGTGATACCGTAATACTTTCAAATTTACCTTCAGGCGGCCAGCCCGCAGGTAGTTAACATGTCAAACACCGGTGTCTTTCGGTGTAGAACAATAATTTTAAAGTACCGAAGTGTAATAAAATAGGTTAGATGCTTATGTGTGAAATGGAATCGAGAAATATCATTATGATATAGTAGGTAAAATAAAACCAGCACTCTCATCTTATGTCGCATACCTTTGGGGAAACCTTACCAGGTTTCTGCCGGTACAGCTCACACCGAGTACCATACAACATCGTGTTGATGTACTATCGGATTAGATCGAGTTATACAAAGTTGCGAACATAGGAAAAGAGGCTCATCGATTGCTGCATGTTAAATGTCGGCAGTACAGATACACTATTTTCTCAGTAATGTAAACCGTTACCTGTTTTGTGGAGTGTTCTTTACCTACTGTATGTCGCCATGGTTAACAGTTTACCCCAATTAACCCTACTGTCCCCAAGGAGTTGTTTGGATTTACTCAGAATAATTACCATTTAGCTTGGGCTGCTATTTAATTCAACGTGTTTCCAACAGATTTACCTGGCTTTTCTGTAATCAATTCCTTGCACGCAAATCTAAAGAAGTCACAGCAGCCCATTTATTTGGCTACTGCCAAATACTGAATACGTAGAAATTAAAGCTTCTCTGCCTTGGATGTCTTTACGTACTACCGCCGAATAAGGAATAACTGGAAAACCGTTCGCTATGCACCAATCACCAGTTCATTTAAGTTACCCTGGCTCACTTCTGACAGGTGTAGCCACACAAGGGGATTTTTGATTTCATTATTATTTGCGTTTTCGACACTCTGAATCCATTTCGTAATCAACCCATCGCCTGGTAACCATGATTGTTCACTGGGTTTAGTCGATGTTACTTTGGCGTAAATTCCTACATTTCTTCGAATTAAGCAGTAACTATAGTCGAAATCAAACACCAGCCAGTTGTAGTGCATATTTGAGGATTAGGCTTTGCATCAGCAGCTCCGATAATGAAGAATTCTGCAACTCCTACTGGAAACCAGTTAGTGCAAAATGAGTCAGCGTCTCATCCGCAGTGAGGCGCGAAATGTTTTTGATATGCATGCAAAAGCACTTGTTTTCAGTCAATTTCCGTGATGAATGCAACAACACAAAGGCCACATAACACATCGTGCCATAAAAGTGACGCTACAATACCGAACTACCAGTCACTGCATCAGCGATTATTCACAGGTCGCATGAGCATATGGTCTCGGATTTGCCTGTCACCGTGGCCAGCCACAGAACGCTTGCACCTACAGAAGGACCATGGTTGGTTTGCGTTGCACCACCCACAGCTCCAACTACAAACCTAATATCCAGAATAAACCAGAAGGAATAAGACCGGTTGACAGGTGGATGGGAGCAACGTTTCAACAACGGAGTCGGCCCACACTCCTTCACAAGCAAACACAAGCATGCTGTATTTGGGAAACAATCGCACAAAAGGTGGTTGATGGACCGTATTCCGCACCAGGCTGAGTGCACGGAACCACTCTTCGAGCCTAACACGGCCACACGGACGGTGAACCACGCCCCTTTCAGCAACGACCAACTGTCTCCTAGAGCCCGTAGTGGGTAGTGGGTAATAGACAAGTAGGCACCTTGTCAAGATGCACATCAAGCTTGTAGGGGTTGGGGGGGTAGTGGGGGTTGGTAGGGGTTCATTGTGGCAAAGTTTCGCCCTTGACACAATAGCTTCTTCAGGCCAGGTGAATTGTTACAAAATTGGGTTAGCTGTTTATGGGTAAGTAAGTTGAAGGTTGCAAGACATAACATGAACAATTGGATAATAAGTCAATTGGTCATGCTAATGAAACGACGAGCATCGAGCATTTCTCATTGATCCATGTCACCGGTCGTTCACATGTGAGGCATTCCTTTCTTGCAGCTGCTGATTCACGCTCCGACCTGAGTTCGTCCGCCGACACCTTTTCTGACTGAGCGGGTTAACACAGCCCGCCACGCGTTCGATAACTCCACCTCGCCTGTTCTGTTCACACAAGTATTAGTCTTAGTACTCTCGATCTCCTCAGCACACAACCTTTGGCCTGTTGATGGTAACCCCCTACTAAGTATCTCGACATTGTCCCAATCAATTGCGTGTCCTGCCTTCAGCGCATGTACGGCCACTGCTGAATCTTTAAGTAGGGCTCTGTATTCAGGCTCATTTATCGGTGGACGCGAAACGCACCTCTTGTGTTCTAGCATCCTCGCACGTAGCTCTCTCGCTATTTGACCTATATAAACGTGTTCACAGTCTTTGCAATTGATTTTATGAACACAATTTGTCGTCTTTTCCCTTGGAAGTGGATCCTTCAAACGCGCAAATGCTGAATAGAGCGTTTGACCTTTCGAAAAACCGCTCTTATTTTCTCCTTGTTTAGTACTCGTCTGATTGCTTCTGAGGTTTCCTTTTTATAGGGGATTTCCACTGTACCAATCAATTCCGTTCTGCGTCGCGGAGGTGGATTTAGAGCTCTCTGCAATTGGCGTTTAACTAACCGCCTCGGATATCCACTGTCTATTAATTTGCTCACCGTCTCCTTACCAGCGACCTTCGTGTCCTTCTTCTCTGTACACAGAGTCTGGGCTCTGTGAAACAGAGAGGGTGGGATAGCGGCATTTATTTGTTTTGGATAACTCGAATTGTAATGAAGCACTCCGTCCGTATCTGTCGGCTTGTAGTATATGGTCGTCTTTAGCCGTCCATCGTTCCTGTGAACTAGGCAATCGAGGAATGGCAGTGTGCCACTGCAAGATTCTACTTCCATAGTAAAGTTTATATTTTCATTAATGGTGTTCAGATGATTTAGAAACGCATCCCTCATATCTCGCTTTATAATCACAAACGTATCAATCAAGTAGAGCCACTTATTCTTTGGCGAACTACTGGAGTTTGTCAGCGCCCTTCTTTCAAAGCCTTGCATATACAGATTTGCCTATATGGGGGATATTTGTGACTCCATGGCAAGTCTCTGTTTCTGAGGGTAAAGTCTCGACTGGAAAATGAAATATGACATATTAAGGCATAATTTAATTCCATCGATCATCTGGTCTACCGTGAATTTCGTTCGCTGCTCTAGGCTAGTGTCCTCAGTAAGAAAACGCTCTGCTATACCCAATGCATCATCCTTGGACACCTTAGTGAATAGGGAGCTAACGTTGAAACTAACCATTATTTCTCCTGGCAAGATGGCCAGACATGCTGCCAATTATCTTCAACACCATCCAAACACACGAATGCACTAGCCAATTTTCGAACGCGTGGTACGTATACTGATTCAAAATCTCAGAATATGCTTGGAACCGACTGGGGTTTCATGATTTCAGAAGATTTGAATACAAAGTTATATACAAAGTCAAGTATAAGGTGGACCAGTTGCGTCCAAAGACCGCGATGGGTACTAGCTGCAAAGTAAGAGCAAAAGCCTCCTCGTCATAATCATACAATCCTGTGCTCGTTGGTTTCTACCAAAATATATACGTTCACAAAAACCCATTCAAAATGAACCGATACAGCCTAATATTTCATAC
>OX104060.1:25120438-25201281 GCA_944474145.2 Dicrocoelium dendriticum | reverse complement strand
GAAGACTCTTGCAACGCGCCATATATTCGCCTTCACTGAACCAAGAAGATTTGCGCAAGTTTCTTGTATCCCTCATTTTGTGCAAATAATCTGCGCACTTCTGACCTGCTTATGAGAAGGCGGGATGGCAGCTCCCTTCAGCGCACCGTGTACTGCGAAGCAACTTATGGAGGACAATGCATTGTTCAGACCACGTAGTCGTCCATTGCCTCGAATGCTTGGGAATATATCGTTTGTTTTCTTCCTTGTTGCCATATGTTTATTTTTCCGACTTCGTTTCACTTGCGTGCAAACTCCGCCTCGTGAAGACCTTGTTGTACTGGGCCAGGAGAATTCTCAGTCCGTGTTCACTAAAGTCAGGCAAGAACAGTGTTTATACAACAAACTACTTTTCAATGGGTGTCCTGAGAAATTATCCAACTTTATGGTAATTCATCAAAATGAGAAGCTGCCAATATTTACGAACACGAGAAAGGTCGTTTTTTACCACCTTTCATACCGCGCTTGACAGTAAATCAGATCTACTCAATCGCAGAGTTAAACGACCACTTGACCACAGTTCAGCTACATCCCCAAATAGTCGCTGTCATCCAGAAACGCTAGGGCACATTGCCAGAGAGTACAACGTCCGTGATCTCGCTAAACTCATCAAATCAGCTCAATTCAACACATGGGATGACTGAGCATTTCCAAATTAAAGCAATCCCTGTGGCAACTAGATTAATTAGACCAAGTACTGAACAGGACCCGCGCCTGGCCCATCCCAAGCCACTTATGCAGCCCCAGTGAGTTCGGTCAAGTCGTTATTATGTAACCGGAGTAGGAAACTGTTTGCCACCAATAAAGTTTACGTGATAAGAATGATTCGTCGGGAGTTGCACATATGAAAACAAATGATGCCATCGGTAAGACTACTCTGTTCCTGATTGCGCAATATTCACCACTCACCAGAGAGATTACCTCCGCTACTAGGACACCCACCTAGTTATCTGATAGTTGAATTACTAACATATCGCTAATGAAGTCATCCCCTTAAACTTTAAGAGGACTGCATGATTTGCTTGGGGGCCCACGCCCATACACCGCGGTGGAGGATCGGCTGAGATGGAATTTGGGCTACTAGTTACTGAAGAGCGGTGAAGATTTATGGACCAAGGCCTGTTTCGGGGTTCGGCATGCTCACTGAGCGTAATGCTGAATGTCCTGCGTGTATCGCATCCGGATAAGCACGCGCGCGCTACACGTTGGTATCTTCAATGTGGCTGGGTGAAGTGCTTGATAGGGGGTCAGATGTTTCACTCGCCTTATGCCTTAATTACACCGTTGTCCTACTGAGCTTGCTCATGGAGAATATTTTATATTCTTGTCTTATGGTTTCCATTGCGTTTGCTAAGTAAACACACTTGCAGGCATTTACCCAACTATGTATGTGGAGTTGCTTTGCGCGCTATTACATTTGACAGTGCGAGAAGAATATGAGGCGAGCCATGACATTTGGTGCCACCGAGTTACCTGTCAAAAGCTGGTATGTGTATAAAGAATCACCAGTTTTTCGGATTAGGACACCATTGACATTTGCAATATAATGTGATATGTAATGGCATCACATGTGCGGGAAGGTACTAGAGCAAGCTTGAATCGGTTAAAGGGTTAGTGACACTTTGCAGGTGATCTTCTTTAGGTGATTGCACTAGACGGGTGGGACTTGCAGGCCGCGAAGTGGCTAACGTTTTCTTGTGTTTAGTAAAAATGCGAGGCGTATGTAGCAATCACACAACTGTACCGTATTTGGTAAATTTAATATGGTTAACGTCACAAGTGTGGATTTTATTTGCTCCAAGGTAGCAACTATCCACTGCCTGTTCTCTAAATGGGCTCAGCAAATGAGTTCCACCTAGTTGTCCGCGTTTCTCAACACAGCATTCAGAGAAAGAGCAAATCAGTTCCTCCCCATGGTAGATGTGCCTGCGTGCTGAGTGTTCCTTCGACATCGGAGACATTCAGTTTGTTAATCAATTAACTGCTAATGTGTGCTCTGATAACACTGCTACAGCTGCAAATACCATGGTAGTGGCTAGGATATATCAACAGACCTGGTGCGACAATCGCGTCGCCGAAGTAAACATACAGTAGTGTCGCTTCCCAGGTTACGGTTGCCGACATTATGTCATAGTGCTGCACAATTTAGAGAGCTGTACTGCACAAAGAAATCTTAGTTGGCTTTTAGGCAAATATAGGAGTAAAAGACAAAACGAGCTATATCAGTGACATTAGAGATGTTTACAGATCCATCAGTTGTAACGCACTAGCGTAGTTCGCACTGATATGCTCTACACTTCTACACACTTATACTGCGTACTGCAAGCTCGTGCTTCTTTAAGTAACTGTATCATGCATTCTAGTTATCTAACGCACCAGCTGTGTCTCATTGGAGCATCTATCAATAATGTTTTCGCATAGCCTGTATCCAGTTTGTCTTGTTGACAAACCTAAAGTCTTCCGTTGCCTTCAGTGAAGGCGAATATGGCGCGGGTCACAAGAGTCTGCCTAACTGGTAACATCCCACTTGGAACACACTTTCCGGATGGGTGCGGTATGGTGCTCTACAACATACCTGCAGACAACTATCAGTAGCAGAGATGCCGTTTGCATAAAGCATTCGCCGAAGCCACTGTGCTCATTGTTCCTTGTTACAATTAATATTCAAATGTGCTTTTCGACACCTGAGAGCAAGACGAACCGCATGTGCAGTCAGCGGGTCTGCATCAATTATTCCAGGAGCTTCCTGGATTGGAGCGGACAGTGGCAAACCCTTAATCATTCCGTGGTGCACTCACACGGTTAAAGACATTGCGTGGCACTCGTGCACTACGTCAATCCAGTTGTGAGATAATCCATAAACTCTTGTCTCCCAAAGCTGTTTTGATCAAACTCGTGAGTGATAGCAACAGCACGTGGGCAAAGGTGAAGTCGGAAGTCGTGTCTTAGGATGTGAAACTAATCCCTTCAACTCGCTAGTTTTGCTGCGCTAGTTAAAGTGGTTCGGTCACGTCCAGTGCATGTCAGTTGAGCCCTTACCCTAGCGTACTCTGTTTGCACCTGCAGGACTCAAATGCAAGATACCACACTGTGGTCTACCATCCACCAGGTGAGAGCAAATAATATCCTTAGCTTCGCTTCATGCAACTATTAAATCCACACCCCCGCTAATTTGGGGACCAACGCACGAGGAGTGCTGATGGCTTTTAACAGTTCACCATGAGACTCATATTTGCCACCAGTGGAGGATCTATATACATAATATGTTAGATCTGAGTGCTTAATGTTTAACGATTAGAATGGACAAAAGATGGCTTGCGCAAAATAACAAAAACCGTCTTTTGTGTGGTGGCACAATAGTTGAAGTGTGTTGCTCAAGTTTAGTTAACGTGCGATGAGGACGATAAGTTTTTCACTTGTTTAATGGTAGACATTTCCTCAGTTGTGTTTGGCGCTAGGTTTATTTAATGGACTACGGCCTATACTACTACCGCTACAGTTTGATGAAAGAGGGTCAAGAAACTCTGTCAAAACCCAAAGAGATTTTAGAACTGAGATATTCCGAACCGTAAATATTGACAC
Source organism: Dicrocoelium dendriticum (assembly GCA_944474145.2). Classification (NCBI taxonomy): domain Eukaryota; kingdom Metazoa; phylum Platyhelminthes; class Trematoda; order Plagiorchiida; family Dicrocoeliidae; genus Dicrocoelium; species Dicrocoelium dendriticum. The sequence goes on along the minus strand of OX104060.1, from coordinate 25,197,660 downwards.
ATTTGATATGAGTGGTCCTGATGACACGTAGAAAGGCAAAGCAGCGTAGCTAACTACCGCACAGAGGTACTCTTACCAGCACATTAATTTCTGCTCCAGTGCCGTCGCAGCGGGTTTTCTTACTCCGCTACGTCGTGGCTGTACTCTGTTGTATCAAGCTGAGATTCACATCCACCGTGAAGAATAGTTCCCAATTTTGTGATACACTACGGTTTATTGAGGATAACAAAAGCTTTGTGTCATCACGTTCACAATAATATCGGCAGCCATGCATTTGAAGGACTCACTTCTCGTAGGATAGGTGACTGCATGCGTTTAAGATACTCCGTATACAACACGGGAGCTTCTATTCCTATCGGTTCAAAACGCATGCGTTACAGTTCTCTACCGCCGAACGTTGTTCTGAGCAAACGGAAATGCCATTACAAGTTGGAAACTATCAGGTAGAACACGCAAGTCAAGCAAGGCAAACAAAACTGAAGGACGAGTTCAGTGATCTAGGGCAGGCTCAATGTGGGGCTTCAAACTGCGTCAATCAAACTTGGAATATGCCACATGAAATGAGGCGGAAACACATATTGCTGATTACTTGACACTGTGCTTACAATTGCTTTATTCTGAGTGACCCAAATCATGTGCACCACTCTTTACTGCAAATTAGCAATAACAGATAACTAAGATCATTCCTTAAACATGACAGAAAAGTATAAACGTCTGGGGTGCTGCGAAAATCTCTTTTCTGTTTGACTGTGTCGCCCCTGAAACGACCTACCACATTCGGACTGTTTCGTAACGACAATAGCCACGCTTGAGTGGTGTTGGATGACGCGCACAGGCCCTTAAATGTCTTAGCAACCACAAAGGCAGCGATATGAATGATTCGCTAAGAGCAGGCCTGGTCTTACAACCGTTTAACAAATACAATAGACGAATGAATCATCGAACAACATATCAAGCCGGTCTCCCAACAACAGTGAGATGCCGCACTCATACTGATTCGGATCGTTACATTCATTAAGGGCAGATCTATAAACATTGAGCTCAGTGGGAATGGTGCACCCCGAAACATACGGAGATCCACACGTTCTCAACTCCTCTCCGTTGTCAATAGCCAAAATGTCATGCCAGCCGGTCCTGGAGGATGGCATGTATGAGCGACTTCAATTCATTTTTTAAAACGGCCCATTCGCACTTAGTCAGGTGGGAGGCTATTATTATGTGTACAGCTCAGAAATAGCTTGCGCAGACACACCATCATCATCATCATCATACACGTTAGCTAGAGGTTGGGAACACCTCAGCTACTGTGCCGCAATACAAAGAAAAAAAAAGGAGAGAAGATAAAAAACATCAGCTGGTGAAAGCCGGCTGAGCTACCGGCAACCGATGGTCATCATTCCGGTAAGCTACCATCCGGCTACTGTACATCAAAAAATATTACTATGCAAAATTATATAAGGCTAAGTAATGAGATCGTGGTTGAAGGGGCAGGCTACAAAAGCTGGGGAGGGAAACGGAAACTCACAGCAGGAAAGCCACTGAGATCGGATCCTTGCCATGTTAACAAGTGTTACTAGCCAAACGTGTTCATCGTCTTTTGGATTCCAACCAGGTTGCCATTAAGCTCCAACCGAGGCCAGCTCAGAAGTGAGGGCCTTCATTCCTCTCGACCAGGTCATCGCTTGCCCACCCCTCCTCTTCTTCCATCCACACCCGCGGCGCGCAAACAAAGCACGTCGCGGGAGTCGGTGGGCTGGCATGCGTAACATTGGCCGAGCCATCGGAGCCTGGTGTGTGAAATGACGGTGCGGAGCGGTTCATTTCCTTCTCCTGTGCCGTAAACAACGCGTCGAACATGCTCATTGCTCACGCGGTGTTCCCACCAGATATGAGCTAAATTACGAAGACACCGGTGGTCGAACGTTACTAGCCTCTTGAGGTCCCCTGCTTTAAGCAGCCAGCTTTCACAATCATAGAGTAGGGTCGAACGTACTCCTGCATTGTACACTCTACCCTTCAGGGCAAGAGTGATGTCGCGCCGGCGCCATAAGTGGCGAAGGTTAGCAAAAGCGCACCGAGATTTTGCTATACGATTCGTGATCTCATCCTCAATCCCACGGGCGCTGATACAACTTCCTAGGTAGTTGAATTTCTGAACGACTTCTAGCTGATCCCCACCACGGGTCAGCGTAGGAGGCGGTCCATTCCAATCATGGAGGAACGCCTTGCTCTTCGAGGGTGCAAAGCAAAGCCAGAAATGACGGTCAGCTAGTGCTAATCTATCCAGTGCCGCTTGACACGTCTGGGAGCTGTCACAGAGTAGGGCAATATCGTCAGCATACTCCAAGTCAAGAAGTCGTTCTCCTGGGAGCAGATCCACACCATCTAAGTCGTGTCCTGTGAACGCGATTTCCATGACTTCGTCAACAGTGAAGCTGAAGAGGATAGGTGACAGCGGGCATCCTTGTCTCACGCCGCTGGAGATATTAAAGTGCGACGACAACTTGCCGTAAGCCCTCACTCTGCCCGAGCTACGCACATATAATGCTCGGATAATATTTACATATTTCTCAGGTACACCTTTCCTGGGTAGACAGTCCCAAAGTGCATGTCTATCCACCGAATCGAATGCACTTTTGATATCGAGGAACACGACAACAGTTGGTCGCCAATATATGTGTTGCTCCAACAACCGACGCAACGTAAAAATGTGGTCAATGCAGCCACGACCTCGACGAAACCCGGCTTGCTCTTCACGAATCTGGCTTTCACGAGTGCCAGTCAGTCTGTGAAGGATGACAGAGGCAAGCAATTTAGACGCAATCGAAATCAGACTGATTCCTCTATGGCTGTCGCATGCCGATTGTGAGTCTCCCTTGAAAATTGGGACTCTGACCGAGCGGCTCCAATCGGTTGGGACAGTTTCCTGCTCCCGCAGTTTCACTAGCAACTCGTGTAAATCATCCAAAAGAGCAGGTCCCCCGAATTTGAAGAGGGCTGGAGGAAGGTCATCAGGTCCCGCGGCTTTACTTAACTTCAGCAGTCCGATCTCAAGTTCGACTTCTGAGCGAGAGGGTGGATTCAAAGGAACAGCCCAGGGAGCGCAGCGATCACTGGCCGGCGAGAAATCTAACCATTCCAACCGATTAAACTGCCTTTCATAGTGCTCAGTCCAACGCTCTAAGCGTTCTGATAGGTTGTGAATAGGCTGTCCACTCTCGTCACGTATAGTTTCACTAACATCAGGTCTCCTGCTGCCCGTTTCCCGTATCAGACGGAATAACTTACGATGGTTACCAAGGGCAGCGGACATTTCCATTTCTGATGCACGATGAGACCACCAGGATTCGCGGTCTCCCTTCAGGCTAGCACGGAGTTTTTCCCGGAACACTTTGCGAGTTTCATTGTGTTCGCTTCCAACCGGAATATGCCGGCGAGCATCTAAAAGTTCCAGAGAATGTGAAGAGACCCAATATCCATGTTGGGGATCAGACGTACCACATGAGGATTTTCCTGCTGCTAGTAAGGTCTGGTGAATATGAGACCAGTGACCTTCAATTGCATCCAGTGAGCGCTCATTCAACTCGCATGAGAGCGTGTTTCAGAACAGATGGCTTCGCCAGTTGGCGGGTGTCAATGCGCTCACAACGTCGACGTGGGCGTCTGCCAAAGCGCATCCGCAGGTCAGCACATACAGGTGCATGGTCAGTGTCCACACCTGTGCTCCAAATCGAGCGACAGTTCTGGACGCAGCCTCTCCATCGGTAACTTATCGATTTGCGTCTATAGCTGGTTCGAGGCTGGTGGGCGCCAAGTCACCCTCCGGTGGGTGCTGCGTCGGAAATTAGTGCTCGCAAGAAATAAGCGAGCATCTTCACACAAATGAAGTAACCGCCCACCGTTATCCTTACGGGAGCCTACACCATGTTGGCTGCCCAGATGCAGTTCACCAGTGGATAATTTTCCAACTTGAGCGTTCAGATCCCCGGCCAGCACAACAGTGTCCGAGCTTCTTCTGTGGCGAAAGAGCTCGTTCAGTTGACGATAGATGTCGTCTTTTACAGAGTCACGGCTACAGTTTGTCGGTACATAGGCAGCGATAACGAATAGACACCTGTTGGTCCCACGCGACTTCGAAGTTTCGAATGATCCAGCCAATCGGACCGCACACATCCGGCTACTGATTTTAATCCAATCAAGCAGAGCAGCTTCAGCCCGGGGACTCAGGGCAATACCAACACCGGCTTGGCCGGTGCTCGAAGCTGCATCTTCAACTTATAGGCGCAATGAGAAAGTGCTGTTAGTGTCACCTGAAGGGGATCACAGAGTGAGTACAGAGCTCGAGTCTTGCAGGCGGGTCTCCGATAAGCAGCAGATATCGATCGAGTGGGTCTCTAGTTTTCGGGCAAGTGCTGCCTGCTGACCGGCCTGAAGCAGTGTGCGAACGTTGAGGCATGTCAATCCGAAGAAGGATCGAGGGATTTAAATGTAAGCTGATGAACTGTAACGGGCAGCTTGGTTGGTCATGGGCCTGTTGACAGGGTAGGAATGACGCTCCGCGTTCACCTCTGAGTTAAAACCAAAAGACAAGCGACTATTAAAGCAAGGCGAAGGATGGCCGAAAACTGGGGGGTTGAAAACAGGGGGAGAAAATTGAAGCTGGAACGGGACGATAAAGGTGTAAAGGCGCAAGAGGGGGAATAAGAAGACGGAAAGGCTTGAGCAGTAGCATCCAAACCCCTATCTGCCCTGACTGTTGCAGCAGATAGGACACCGTTGATCATCTTCTGCGGCAGCCAGAGCATCAGAAATTTGTTTGAAGTGAAATTCATTGTACTGCTTGGACAGAATACTGTCAGGTTGCCCAGGCCTAGACAAGAGAACGATTAGGGTTCTCAACCAAAGCCTTTGGTTCAAAAACCTCTCCGCAAGGCAGCGGGTTTGGCACTGGGCTACAAAGATTCAGTTTTAAGGAAAAAGGAGCCACCCAGATTCCAACCCCCAACCTGGAGGACCAGGAGGCTGAGTTTGTCTGGCCTCTAACCATTGACAAATCTAATATGATTGACTCTGAAGGTGCAAAAATGCACCACCCAGCATAGATCAATGTATCACTGAGGCACCCAAACCATCGCACCACGGTAAGATCCAGCCTTATTGCGCAGACACACCGCGCACTCATAGTTCAGATAAAAATGTAAATGCCTGAAATGTCACGTATCTTCTACTATGATCACTCGTAACTGCTAATTCTTGATGGAACTACGTAAATTTTACGATTGTGCCCCCAAAACTGAAAGGTCGATAAGTATTTTAAAAATCATTACATCCTCTTATTTTCCAGCAACTAAATAGGATACACAATTACTTGATCATCTAGCTTTATTTACGTTTAGGCAGCTCTCTCTTTACTAACCCACTTTAACTCCACCCACCAGGGTGTGCCGCTTAACACCAACGAAACGCTCCAGTTTCAGCTGCACCTAGTTGTCTCAATGTCCTAACTCATCACCTTGTTAAACTATGATTATCCAGATGACATTTTCCAGCCACACATAGACTGAAAAGTGATGAGTCCAACTGACGTGACTAAATCAGTCGTGATTCGATTCACGCCCGTGTAAACCAACTGTTCCTTCATAATTTGTACTGATATTATTCGCATCAACGAATTAAGATGAACAGGGCTGTTTAACTTAGCCAAATTTTACCAAGGATTCGAAGCATTTTACCACATGCAATCAGACGCTGTCTGGACCTACAGGCCTCATCTCTATGTCAGCGAAGTTCATGCAACAGCATTTGTTTTGACTTAGATCTGGACGATATATATTTCTAAGTGTGACTATTCGAAATATTGCAAACTTGCCAGTCATGGTCATAATGTCCGCTCACAAAAGGGAGTTCTGAGAAACATAGGTCATTCACCCAACACAATATTCGGGTCCCGTTATCTGCGCTTGGATGTGCTCATACGTGAACAGCTTTGGAGTAAATTAGCAAAACGTTCTTTATAGTATATTCTAGGTAAGAGCGCAGAAATCACGTTCAAAGTGTACTACGATCCTTTTCGTGTGACTATAGGACTTGGATTCTACTGCACTTGCGTAATAAAATAAAATCAAAAATATTCTCTGGTTACATATACACCAATTCATTCTCCGTAACTGTTCCATATGCTAGATGACACGGCCGTTATTGATAGATGACGTGAATCCAACCACAAAACCTATCCTCTGCAACTTCTATAAATTGCGTGATTGTTGAGGATGAGTAGCACTATAACAAAGATGGCTTTTAAATCATAACAGCATTAGCCGTTATCCAGCGACGCAAGTTTTCAGTGTCCAGACGCCATAGGAACGGTTCCTAATGAAGTTTAATGATGCGCATAAGTAATAAGTCTTTATAAGATAAACGGTCGTCTATGTGATGCCCAGATGCGTGTTCAGCGTACTTGGAAGCTACTTCCATGACTCTCCAGTGAAAGCACATTTGTAATTTCTCTCTCGTTTTCCATCATTCAATATTCCATCATTGCGATCTATAGACATTCGAGAAAGCCCATGATGTAAGCTTTCTGTTGGTGCACGTCGTAGTACACAGACTAAAAAATAATTTCTACTGTAAAACATTGACTTGGAATTGTGAAACTTCATACGCCGTTAGATGCGCACAACAACATTTAGTCGGGTTAGATGACATAATAGGTGGACCTTTTTGGCAATGACACAAATGGGGTTCTACTGTATGGGGAGTTACCTCGAATTGCTTAGCCTTAGGGGCAACCGAGAAAGAAAATAAAATAATGGATACTCTGTGCGCAATCGTAACAACTAACGACAATAAAATAAAAACCGTCACTAACATTCAAAAGGTTTCATATTGGATCGATTTGTTCTTATCCACAAGTATATACCTGGAAAACTACCCTATATTCAATCATGTCAAAAACAAGTTAATTATTCCAAGCCACACATCATAGAATCATTTATCATTAGAGATTTCAAAACCAATCAGGTGGTTGCATGTCTTAAATGCAATAACTATCTTGCATTTTAAGCGTTCGCATGTGATAATGTAACCTAGGAATTAATTTTACACAAACATGGCAAGTCTTTACTAACATTGAATTAGTAAATAGCTACGTTAAACTCACCCTTTCAGAAATGTTATCCTGGAGCTCACTTTTATGCCAAAAGAGGAAACGTTTTTAGACAACCGGACTCTCTAACATAAACTTGAAGTAATAAGGAATAGTTTATTTTCTGAATATATTACGAAGCAATTAACAAAGATTTAATTTGTTCATAACTTTAAGCCAAGTATATAATAACTTTACCAGTGACATCAGCAATTCATTGACTAGTTTGCTACAATCCCAGTCCTCCACAGTGTAGCTAGCATTTCAAGTGCATCATCGTACTTCTGTAACACTGGTGCAGGACGATAGCTCATTCAAAAGCTGGAGTGCATGTGGTTGAGCGACGCCCTTGTGGGAATGCTTTATGAATAACACCATAGCCTCTTCTTCACGTGGTCCCTCATTAGTGCTTTTCTGGTAAGAAAACGTATCACTCAAATTGACTATGGAAAGCTGATTGCTGGTTGGAATGCCCTTGTGCGTTTGATACAGTTTGAATGGGAACACAAAGCTAACGCTTTCGTAGCATCCACGGAAGCTTTGTTGATCACTAGGGCAAAAACATTCACGTGGCTTTGCGGTTTGTGATTTTAGTAGTAGCCATTGTGTAATTCACCGGTAGATCAGGAAACATGCTAGCAGTTATTGATATTTTGCCACCATGTCTTTCTGATATCATGCTGATGATGCTGAGATTTGGTTATTTTGGCTTGCAGATCTAGCACACACTTAATTATGCGAAAGTAATATTTAGTTCCCTTGATAAAGAAAACGTGACCTAGAGAGAACTAAGTCTTGTCCGCCCGAAAACACTGCAGCACCCAATTGCTTTCTGCTTCACCAGGTAAGTTTTTAATGACCGACTGACCAAGCTACCCTTCAATCAGCATTCCGGTCCAATTTGATATTGTGCGTCGCAATCCATCTAAATAACGTGCAGTTCAAAGTGACCTTCCAAAAAGGCGGTGACCTAAAGTTGAACTTGGAGAATCCGCTGATCGTTGGGTTGCTACAAGCAACCTCTATTGAGATCTCGGTTCACTTAAAGTGGACCTCGGTCATTCCGATCACAAGGATCGTAAGTAAAATGGAAACATCATGGTGTTGCTCATCACAATGCTGGCAGTGTTGTGATGAGCAACACTATAATGTTTTCACGGCGTTGACCTGCTTTATTTTCATGCGAATAAAAGGCGATTCCGGACCGTGCAAGATTACTTTTGACAGCTTTCTTTCAGCGTTTTTCTTCCAAGTCTTCAAAGCCTATCTCGTGCTTACTGACCAAAGTGGTAGCTTCCGGCAAACAAATTTTTTGTCAGCGCAATTTATCTCACAAAACGTAATATTTCGAATACTGTTAATCACAAAGAGCTGGACGTTTTTTTGACTGTGGCAACTTGAAGAGTACATTTGAGCCCATTGCTGTGTTCAGCATATTAAAAGCAAGGTGGATAGCTTAAAATTCAGTCAGCATACAACATCGCCGATGACGTCGAATTTGTTCATCGAAATGCCTCCATTTATGTGGTCACCATGATTGTTGCGGGCCCGGCAAATATTCCCGCAAAAAAGCGCAAGAAACCCTGGCAGAATGGCTGTGGAAAGCGAGGTCCAGTTCCTCCCCACAAAGCAGCAGCGTTCAACTACTCCGAGACGCGGCCTACCTGCGCACCTTTTGACAGTGGTCTTTTACAAACTATCACCTCGTCGTGGTAGCAATTTTCCTTAACTTAATGACCCATGGCATTGGCTGTGATTTGCCATTTGTTGGTCGTAAAGTGTTTTCTGAGGACCACTTGGCTTTCTTTCTCTTTGCTTTAGTTTGGAGTCGGTCGGTCACGTGATTTTGTGTGCGTCGTTAGCCGGGCAGCGTTCGCGTTTAAGTCACTAGCGCGCGTCTACCGTAACCCTTCTCGTGTGCGTCCGTTCCGAGGGCTCAGCGTCTACCTGAATAAGTGCCACTAGGATCGTTCTAACGCTCGCTCAATTCCCGTATCACTAGCACGTTACCCGGGCAAAGCTAACGCCATCAGGTCAGTGCAAATCCGTTCAACTGGTCAGCGTTCCAGGCCGTTACCGTAGGCGGACTCCAACCGTGCCAGTGACAATCTTATCAGGCACCTACGCAATCAGAACAGAGGCGTTCCCTTCAATTATAACAATGATCCAACTATGCCTCCATGTGCTTGCAGCATGATGTCCACAGTGGAAATTATTATCATCTGTAGACAAAGGTTGTGACAACATACAAGTATGATCTAACAAATGATCTCCTAGCTCGTCACTGGAAAGCAATTACTCCCCACCGTACGATATTAGGCCCAAGATTGCTAAACCCTCTGCACATTTCTGCTTTCCATAAGTTGGTTTGGTTATTGAGAGGATAGACGAACGACTGTATGCATATTCGCGACTTTCTTCATAAAAGGGTTTATAATTCTTACTTAAATAAATGAAAATCGTTTATTCTTGACGATGCGAGACACGCCTGTATCGGCATGATCGGGTGTGTGCATAGTTTAAAGAATGTAGGTGGATCAGAAAGAAGTACATATCAAATAAGATAAGGACGATTTGGATGAGAACAAAGAAATGATGTACTGTTTCCGGGTTGACAATATGTTGGCTGGCTTTTAACTGTTCTCTCACTGTTCTCTCACCACGGCGCTTGAAGCTCAATTCAACATAACAACCATGCAACGAATCATTTAGAACATTCGAATCAAATGGACCTCAGTGGCAAAGTACAGCTCTTCTTTACAATGTATGCAAGTTATCGCATTGACTGGCACCCAAAACTCTGGAACAGGTTACCTGCCAGATTACGAACCTCAATGCTTGAGCAAGAAATTCGTGAAATCATCGACAACTGCATGACTGTACGACGACGACGACGACGACGACAACAACAACAGCAACAACATAAGCTTACGGGCAGGTTTTAGGTTCATATGACTCAATACTTGGTAGTTTGCCATAATCTCTTGTGTTTCATACGTTTTGTACTAACTAATATGGGAGAATAGATGAAACTTTGGCAACGCCAAACGTCATTATCTGATGTTATTTCCACTTTCTTGATCCATCTTTGATCAGCATTTTAAGGCTTTCTCCAGTAATACGTTCATACTTATACATACGTGTTTGCAGTCGCAATGATTAAGGTTTATTTACTCGTAACATGGTTGCCATGATGGTGGTTGCTTTTTGTTTGTGTAAATACAGATGTTCCGTGATGACCGAAGCCCACACTCGTTCTGATTCCTTATGGTTACATCTTGGGAACTGTGAACCACTTAGCACAAGTTAACAATAAAACATCTAAGGGAATGTTATAAGTAGTTTGACAGATCCGCTAACAGCTACATAACTTCCTTAACAACGAACTGGTTGTTTTGTGGACCGATGTAGTTAGTGGGAAACAGTACTGGTTTTACCCAGGGGGCGGAAACGTCCGCTTAGGAAACAATACACTGGACAGTATTCATTCAGTACGAAGTTGTGCTATTGACCAATCGTTTATTTAAGTGATGGCATGAGTACTATTTAAGATAAACCTTATGTATATTTAAAAGCAAAAAATTCTTCCCCCACTATCTTTGTGTGGAAGGGTTTCCACTGCTTTTACCAAGATCTCATTGATGGTGTATTCAAGTACACTTTTTCTGCCTGCATGCACAGCCAACCTGGTGACGTTCACTTATAACAGAAAAGCATCATAAAGCCATTGGAATCTATGCCAGTTAATTCCAAATAACAAGATTGCGAAGTTGTGCTGTTGCAAATGGTGGGTTTGGCTAATCTGCAATCACATTGCAATCTCCATACGTTGACGACTCAAGGGACCAGACCAAAATGTTTAGTATTTAGAGGCGGTCGATATAGAGAGGTCAGGTTCCATTAGGATTGTTGGTCAACCGTCGAACAAGAAAGGTAAAACGATGAACTTAAGAAAGCGGTCAAAGTATAGGTTTGTCTAGCTTCCGTAGTTTTAATGCACTTGCTAATTCTGCTAATCTATTAATTCTTAAATTGTCAGGAAGCAGGCAAGACGAAATCGAAAATGGCTGTCTCTAATCGGTAGTGTCCAGTGTCGCTGATTATCTCGATCATTCACTGTAAATTAATTTGGGTAAACTTTGCATGTAACACCATAACAACATAGGCTGTGTACCATTTTATACATATCGCAGAATTTGCTACCGCAACTGACTTTTCTTCCATTATATAATTAAGCCTCTAAGTATTAGTGAATGATGAGTTCGCCTACAATGTTGCCGTGCTATTTTAAGAGCCTTACACTTGGTTTTATTGTACCAGCTCTCCAAATTCTGTCGATTCATCACCGGCAGTAGCGTTGTTTATATCGGTCATTCACTGTATAATTATTTGGGTAAGTGTTGCACGTGACAACACAACAACCTAGCCTTTGGTGCCATTTAACCTGCATCGAATTAGATAACCAGAGGATTTAGCTCAAAAATGTCCCCTGCTGCAAACAGTTTGTAACGATTCACCTGGCCTGAAGAAGCTCTTATGTCAAGGGCGAAACGTTGCCACAATAAAACCCTACCAAAACCTATTTGTATTCAATCCTTCTGAAATCTTGACTTTTTCAGGTTTACGAAATTCCAATCATGGGAAAGGTTCCGGTCGAGCGTACGCGTCCTCATCATTGTAAGTTCCTGACACCACATTTATCGGAGAGGGGTGGGCGAGTTCAAAGGCAGTCCTTGTGTAATGGCATGCAAGGTAGCGATCCGACATAAGATTAGAAAAGAGCGCAAACTAGGAAGGACAGAAACAGGCACGAGCTTCATGAAAGAGATTAAACAAGATAATGCAAGCCCCATTGAACCAGCAGAGAGTGCACCACATGCAACAAACCGTAGCGCGTTTGAGCAAACGAGAACGGAGCAAGTAGCAATCGAAAGGAAAATAAATCAAACAGAAATGCATTCGTCGATGCAGACTAAAGTAAATGCTAGCGGGTAAATCGCGGGCCTTTTAATAAATTCGGGCTGTTTCAAATGCGATTTACGAAAGCGAAGTTATGAGGTCAAACATGTAAGAAGTATTTCCGTCCCCCGTAAAGCAGTGGTCTTAACAACGGACTGGCAACAGTCCAGTTACATGTTCGAGCCTTACCAGGGTCCGATGGAATGCGCACCGCTGACGATTCCCAAAATGATGAAACGCGCGTACAGTGTTTTTCCGAGCGTGTGACGGCTGTCTGATGGAGTCTAGATGTGACGAATGTTTACCTAAACCATTCAATTCCCCCCACTACTCCTTTGTAATAAGCAGCATTTACCAATTTCCGAGGAAACAACGCAGCAATGAGCTATTTTGTAGAACGGAAACGACCTGTATGGATACATGCAAGCTTGGTTAGTCTTCGTAGTGTGTCATAAGCAACGTGCGTACTTTCTGCTTCGTACTTGATACAACTAGACACATTTACACGTTGCTCAGCCTACCACTTCACTACCCGAATTTACGGAGCATGTGGGAAGGGGATGTTTGCGACCAGAGGTATGTCTTTTATGATTCCTTTTTATGCTCATAATTGGCCGTTCTTTGACATCCTTAGTGTGGCTGCGCTTGATGAGCATCTTGACGAGGTGCCTACCTCTCTATTACCCACTACCCACTACTGGCTCTAGGAGACAGTTGGTCGTTGCTGGAGGGGGCGGGGTTCACTGTCCTTGTGGTAGTGTTGGGCTCGAAGAGTGGTTCCATGCACTCAGTGGGGTGCGGAATACGGTTCAGCAACCACCTTTCGCACGATTGTTTCCTAAATACAGCATGCTTGTTTTTGCTTGTGAAGTAGTGTTGGCCGGATCCGTTGATGAAACGTGCCTCCCATCCGCATGCCTCCCGGTCTTATCCCTTCGGGTTTACACTGGATATGGAGTTTGTAGTTGGAGCTGTCTGTGGTGCAGCGCAAACCAACCATGGTCCCTCTGTAGGTGCAGGCGTTCTGTGGCTGGCCACGGTGACAGGCAAATCCGAGACCATATGCTCATGCGACTTGTGAATAACCGCTGTTGCAGTGACTGGTTGTTCGGTATCGTAGTGTCACTTTTATGGCACGATGTGCGATGTGGCGTTTGTGTTGTTTCATTTATCACCGAAATTGACTGAAAACAAGTGCTTTTCCATGCGTATTAAAAACGTTTCTCGCCTCACTGCGGATGAGACGCGGACTCATTTTGCACGAACTGGGATTCAGTAGGAGTTGCAGAATTCCTCATCATCGGAGCTGCTGATGCAAAGCCTCAACCTCAAACATGCACTACAACTGGCTGGTGTTTGATTCCGACTATAGTTACTGCCTAATTCGAGGGAATGTAGGAATTTACGCCAGATTAACATCCACTAAACCCAGAGAACAATCAGCGTTACTAGGCGATGGATTGATTACGAAATGGATTCAGCGTGCCGAAGACGCAAATAGTAATTAAATCGAAACCCATGTGTTGTTACACCAATCAGAAGTGAGTCTAGTAACATAAATGAAACCGAGATCGGTACAGAGCGGACTATTTTCTAGTTATTCCGTATTCTGGGGTAGTACTTAAAGTCATCCAAGGCACAGAAGCTCTACTTTCTACATATACAGTAATTGGCAATAGCCAATCCAAAGGGTTACTGTGATTATTTTAGATTTGCATGTAAGGAATTGATTACAGAAAAGCCAAGTAAACCTGTTGGAATCACGTTGAATTTAATGGCAGCCGAAGCTAAATGGTTCTTGAGGCCAAGTCGTGTTAATAGGGAAAATTGTTAACCATGTCTACATGCAGTAAGTAAAGAACACTCCTCAGAAAAAGATCAGGTAACAGTTTACATTACTGAGAAAATAGTGTCTCTGTACTGCCGACATTTAACATCCAGCAATCGATGAGCCTCTTTTCCGATGTTCGCGACTTTGTATAACTCCATATAATCCGATACTACATCAACACTAGGTTGTATGGTACTCGGTGTGAGCTGTATCTTCAGAAACCGGATAACGTTTCCCCGAAGGCAAGCGACATAAGACGAGATCGCTGGTTTTATATTACCTAATATAACATAATGCTATTTCTCGATTCCATTGCACATATAAGCACCCAAACGATTTTATGACACTTCGGTACGTTAAAATTATTGTTCTACACCGAAAGACACCGGTATATGACATGTTAACTACGCGTGGGGCTGGCTGCCTGAAGGTAAATTTGAAAGTAGGACGGTATCACCCCTTATTCTCTAGGAATGGATGAGTCTAAAACGCAGAGTAAATAAAAGTAAATGAAGCTAGCGAAATGTAAGATTTGAAATGACCCATACGGAGATGGGTATTCGGCGAATGTCGAGAAGCATTCACAAGGGTATAACTTGGGGAGGATTGCGTGAGAATTGTTTAAACAGGTAGTATGCTGTTACGGTAAAAATTCCGAAAGATTTGCACTGAATATCGCACGCAGAAATACGAAAGTTTCTGCAAACCATCAGGTAACATGGTTACAAGTAAAAAATACTAAACTTTTTCGAATAAATGTTATGTCACTGAAACTGATTGCGTTGACACCTACGAAATGTTTCCCGAAAATAATTGATACGATAACAGTTTTGTGTTTTCATTATGAATAGCTCACAGGCGCTATCATCAACGAATGTAAAATGCTTCGGAATTCTGGTAGCACAGGTTAATACTTCATTTCCTCATCTCAACCCTCCGCTGATGCCACCTAGTATGACGGTGAAACGTTGGCGACCAAATTTCCAATCTCAACGAACCAATGAGCAACTGAAACATCATGGATTATTGCAACACGCCAGAAAAAGAAGTCTCTGTTGCAGGATGATTTTCAATATTTGCACAAGAGATTCGTGGTGTATCTGTAATTACAGTTGGAAAACTGCAAAAAATGCTTGTTCGATCGAACGAAATAATTAATTTGGCGACGGAAACAAAAAGAAATGTATCGAATTCCTCTCCCCAGCCAATCAATGGCTAGGAAAGAACGGCGTGAAGCCTCAAAAATATTTTTTTAAATCAAATTTCTTGATCTTTAGACACTATAGAAAAAAGCAATTCATTCGCAAAACGCAAAGCAGATAGTGGGTCAAAAACCCACTACCTCAGACAAGATGTAGGGATTTCGAAAGTTTATAGTGGCTGAAAATGCTACATATCCGTATTCCAATGCATCGGACAGGAGATCAAACGGAAAGATACTTTCATTTTGTTTATGATCAACAAATTACGCAAGCTATTCATTAAGTTAGTTAAAAATTTTAAGTCGATCATTTAACATACAAACATTTATTACTTTTTACACAATCAACACTTCAAATAAACCCAGACGATGGTAAAAGACAGAATCTACCGAAGGAAAGAAGGTTTTACATATGGTCGAATGTCAGTGCAACTACCCAACTTACGTCAAATTGTTCGCCGGTAAGTCAACCGACATCTTTTCTATTTTTCCTTCACGTACTCTCACGAATATAGCCCGACCAAGCACCAGCAAGGCTGGAAACTAGAAATGGCTGATGATTGACGTTCGGTTGACATATTCAGATAATTAAGACACAGCATTATTTGTTGCATTGGAAGTTAGGTGCACTCTTTTTGTTGGATTATGATAATACGTTCTGGATGGATGAGAACATCAGGAAGCAACAATCTGTCGCTTTGTTATAATATTACTATGTAAATAGTCGAAAACATTTTGTTGACCAGTGAGTAAAGTTTGATTGTAGGAATAAAGCATCCTACTGCGATTCTCTGAACGAGCATAAATATTATATCCACATATCTATATAAATTGTATTCGTTGGCTACGATAAAATTATTACACACGTCAGCACCGGAACATCGCAGATGTTTCATGTTCTTGTACAAGAATAAACAATAATGTTTAAGTGTTCAGGTTTACTGTCATGAGACAGCGGTATTTGAATAGGTTAAGCGTTAAAATATAACCCTATCTACAAGATTTATTATCTTATTTTCTTTCTTTCATCACAAATGCCTCTTTTAAAACAACAATATTTTTATAATAAAACCGCTGTGTTCAAAGATAACACTTTGGTGCAATTTGGAAGTAATGGCAGTTAAGCGATTAATATATTTATGTGCATGTAACAGAAGCCCAATTAAACCTTTACAATAAATAAATAATTAATAAACCGTATATTCCACGACGGTGCAGGTGGCAACTGTGTAGGTGACAGTAGGATAAACTGGTACTTAGACCTTCATCTGTATACAAATTGCAGGACTGTTTTCTAAGCATTCGGGCGATCAGGTAAACCATCCCGTTTATCAGCCGTCAATTTCGTGCGTCACAAATTTTATGTATATCACAATGATGAGAGTGCACTGTGGCTCACAGTCAACAATACCAGTGAATCAGAGGCCGCAATATTGCTCGCATGGGTAAATCTTTTATCTTGGAAGCTGCAATCCATCACCACAAAAAATCAGCCAATTCGTGACGAAAAATAAAAAACGAGAGCGTAAAGGTGGGGAATTATTATAATGAAAAGGATTATTTCGTTATTTAAAATGGCCATCAGTTTCAGATAGGCCAGACAGAAGTTGGTGGAAATTATTGATGGGCAGCGACGATGGCGCAGACATTTCAAGGGGAAAAAAGCATATGGAACTCCGGTCAGATTTTCGTAAAGAATATTGTGTAGTTCATATGACCCAAATACGGTATATGGCATCTACCCATACATGAATTCTTGTCATAATATGTGATCAATTGAAGGAATTGTCCATCGCAAAGATCAAATATCCATCCGCTTAGGTGTGAATGACAGAAAAGTGAGGAATGTCCAACTGTTTTAGAAAGCTTATAAACAGCAGGTTTGATTTATAATGGAATATTAAAACGCTGATAGACAAACAATGTGAATCCACTATTAATAAAGCTCAGTGCTGTATAAAATTATGCAAGCCATACTTCATCAAGCTACTGTATGGCTCAGCATATTTTGGTACAGTATTCCGTGTAAGGTATCCCTGTATTTCCTTCATAAACTATGTAAGCCGTTTGCTTTGCCAGATGTTTCCAGGCTGTTCGTTCCATATCTTCGAATACACTACTAGTAATACTATTACCACTATTACTGCTACTACTACTGGGAATTCAGCAAACTAGTCAAAAAGTGCTGATGCCACATTAAAATTTTATTTATAATACGATTTAACATATGAACTAATTAAAACTTTGTTATTTGCTGCGTATTATGTTCAGCAAATATACTATTCCTTATAACTTCAAGTTGATGTTAGGGAAACCGGTTGTCTAAGAAATGTTTCCATTTTTCAGTCCAAAAGTGAACTCCAGAGAACCAGTTCTGAATGGGTAAGTTTATAAAACATCGCGAACATATCCGTTTTTCCAACAGACAGCGGACGCTGAACGTCTGGAAACTTGTCAAACATATAAGGGAGGTAAGGTTGAGGCGAATGAAAATGCGCTCAGAAACAGCGCCAACAACAAAGATGTGGATGGAAGATACAGCGCGACGCTAGAGAGAAAGTGGCTGTATATTGCAGGAACCTTTTGTTGCTAACGTGGTCAATTTTCATGGAAAATGATCTTTTCCCTGACGCAACATTTCTACATGAATACGAGAATTAATCAGGTATGTCACTGCTATTATTCATTGTGTAATTATTAAGTCTTTTACGCACCGATCTAACTGTTGCTGTTCGCAGCTATTTTCAAGCCATGAATAAATTAACTGTAACTAGCACTGAGGAGAAAGTAGGGTTTCTTTCTATGCAGGCTGACATAAATAGGCTATAACCCAAAGGTGCTAGACACGCAAATAATTATGGATTGAGCCCAGTATTCATGTTAGGTGCTGCAACATAATAAGCTATTTAATAGGTTTCATCACACACGCTGCACCCAGCCGCAACTACTTGGAGGTGAACGTTTTGTACCAGTACCATCTCTGACAAACCCATGGCTGAATGCAATGTATATGTAAGTAGAAAACGGAAATTGCTCTGCCCTTTTATAATTGATAGAATCGCGCTAAACAGACTGAATTGTAAGTAGGTACAGATATTTTCACTCTAGGCAGAAATACTCTTCGATTACGCTCCAAACTCACGGGCGTATAATCCTACTGACTACACAACATTCATCTCACTGAGCTTCTGGAAGGCAATGAATCAGTGCAGAAATATTACAGTCTGGTTGACAACTTAATAAACATCGATTATGCACACCTTGACACGAATTGCATTTGATCTGAAACATATCAAAAAGGCCGGAGAAAATAACTGTGGAAACGGAGTTCTTACTGAGTTTCCAACCGTAATTAGTTATGAAACGGAACCAATTTTATTTGTGCCTGTTGAAATCATTTGCTTACAAAATGGTATCCGTTATGTGCTTCAGGAATCACAGGTGTACATTTACCTTATCATGACTTGTTAGTGTTCAGAACAAAATGCCAAGCTGGTTGAGCTTTTTCATATGTTGTTGTGATACTGGTGTTGCAATACAAAATTTGGGAACATCTCTCTCATGTGCACTAGGAGAGTACAATCAACAATTGGATAACGGGTAGAAGAACCAGAACCCAGTGTCGATTAGCCCTCACTCGCGCTGTTATACGCCTAAAATAGAGGGTTATCCACGCTTGAAAGTATTTGCACAACAGATCGACTCATTCCTATCCTTTGTGTTACCTATTATTCTTTTAATGCTTTTTGCGTAAATTTGCGCGACAATATATCAAAATGTATGTTGGCAGTGTAATTGTCTACGGACATTGTTTGCTCACTAGCAAATGACAAGAGACATCACCATTTCTGTGCCCGGAGGCAGAATAAGCAAGGTTAACGAGACGAATGCAAGCTGACACAGATGGCATTTGAATCTGACTCCTTGTGGCAACCATTTGCACCAGAAATATTCGGATATGGTTGTGGATAGAGTAGTTCGTTGGGGTGCACAATAGAAGTAACGTCACATTTACCAGCTGGTTGACTTTAGACGCTTAGCTATTATTATTCACATTACTTTAGTAAGGTAATCATATAGTAGCATGTCATACAGTAGCATGTCAATGCAACTTCCCAAATTGCATCAAACCCTCCCCCCGTGTGTCACCGGAAATGATTTCTTTTTGTCCTTATCTTACGCCCACGACTATAGTACGACGCAGAACCCGCGACGCTTCAAACGAAAAATGTCTAATGATTGACATTTAGTTCACTTATTCAGACAATTCGAACAGGGCATTAATTTGTTGTATAGGAAGTTAGGTGCAATTATTCTATTGGATTATGCCAATAGATTGTGGGTGGACGAGAATATCAGGAAGTAAAAGGCGGTAAGCTCTCGATGATACTAATTTGTTAATACAATAAAACACATAATTGACCTGAGGACAAATGTTGATTATAGGAAAAGTGGATCCTACTACTATCCTCTGGAAAAGATTAAATAATAAGTATGAATACGTTTTATTAATTGACACGAAAAATCTTATTACACACGAGATCAGCTTCGCAATATCAAGCATTTGTCTTGCTATTTTATAGTTATAATAAACACATAGGTTTAATTGCTCACGTTGACAGTCAGGATACGATGGTATCGGATGTGGTCAAGTCCGGAAGTATGATTGCATTGCTTCAAGGGTTATTATCTTGTTTTCTTTCTTAAATTCTAAATGTCTCTGATAATTTATCAATATCCAGATACTATAACCGCTGCGTTCAAAGACAGCGCCGTGGTGCGTTTGTCAAAATAATACTGTTAACCGATAAATACCTACATATATCTATATAATCGAAAGCATGTAAAAGGACCTCAGTGAAATATGTGTAATATATAAATAATTAATAAACGGTAGGTTCCACAATGGGGCGAGTGACAGTCCAATTGAATTGTCTGCCCAATGATTACAATAAGATCAAAAAATAAAAAATGCTTCACGTTTCTTACAGTGAAACATGAACAGAATATTTTTTGTGATAGCATTTTGCAATCTTTTGCATTATTACGAAACTGGACACAACAACAAATGCAGAGGTAAATAAATGTTATAGTAAAGTTATAAGGCCATCCGATGAACCGACTACTTGGAACTGCTTTTGTATCCGCTAATCTATCCATAGGTTTCACCCGCCTTTCGTGGCTCCAACTGGCTTGGTGCCGGTGTGGCAAACTGGTACTTGGGTCATCACCAGTTTCCGTATTGTAGGACTGTTTTCTAAGCATTCGGGCGATCAGGTAAACCAGCCCGTTTATCATCCGTCAATTTCGTGCGTCATAAATTTTATGTATATCACAATGATGAGGGTGCATTGTGGCTCACAGTCAATAGTACCATTGAGTCAGAGGCAGCACTATTGCTCGCATGGGTGAATCTTTTTATCTTGAACCTGTAATCCATCACAACAAAAGATCAGCTCATTCGTGACGAACAATAAAAAATGAGGGTGTAAAATTGGGGATTTAATATAATGAAAATGATTATTTCGTTATTAAAAATGGCAATCAGTTTCAGATAGGCCAGTCAGAATTGGTGGAAATATTTGATGGGCAGCGACGATGGCGCAGACATTTCGAGGGAAAGAAAGCAAATGGTCCTGCAGTCAGGCTTTCGTAAAGAATATTGTATATTTGACAACACGAATACGGTATGTTGCTTCCCCTATACATGAATTCTTTATCATAATGTGTGATCAATTGAAGGGATTGTCCATCGCAGAGACCCAATATCCATCCGCTCAGGTGAGCATGACAGAAAAGAAAGGAGTGACGAACTATTTTGGATAACTAATCAAGAGTAGGATCAGAGTTATAATGAAATTGGAAATCAGGGATAGACAAGCAATGTGAAGTCCACTATTAATTAAGCTCAGTGTTGTATAAAATTATGCAATCCATGCTTCATCAAACTCCTGTATTGCTCAGCATAGTTGCTACGTTATTCCGTGTAATGTACCCCCGTATTTTTCTCATAGACATTTAAAGCGCTTTTTTTCTGCCGGATTTTTTCAAGCAGTTTGTTCCATATCCTTGAATACGCTACTAAGAATAATTTCTTCTTGTCCGTGCTCTGCACCTAAGCACGTGAATGTTCCTCGCGTTGTTTGTGAATTGGTACCGTTCAAGGGAGTCAGTGTGTAGAATTTCGACGTCAAAGTGCACAGAATGGTTGATGTCTCGGTGTAGGTAACAAATGTTACTTATCAGCTTATACAACGGCAGAGTCAAGACAAATTTATTGACATCTTTCCTGGGGAGCTATGGTAGTGGATTACCCTATTGATTGCTTCATGAGGCGCTGTTACACTCTCATTTAAGAGTTTTTATCACACATTCGTATATTAGTGCAAAAAATAAGCAAAATTACAATGTAGGTAGTACGAATGCGCTTATCTCCAATTCTACGGAGCGCGAACGATCCGTAGTTGAGGCCGATTGTTCTCTTAATCTCTCTGTAATCCTATTGGTCATAAACGTTAAAGTTTAACGAGTTGTGCTGACCGAAGTCTCGAAAGGAAATGTATTGTGTCATCTGTGCATTATGGAGTCTGTCTTGCAGATGAAATTTGGCCTCCCTAAGAAAGGGTTCCGCATTTGTTTGGAGGCCAGTTTCCTTTTCCACAGAAGACACCAAGATTCTAAGGACGTTGCAGTGCAAAACAAGAATATGTATTGTTAAAGCAGTTGAATAATTTGATGTAATTAAGTTAGACAACAAAATGCATGGGACCCAGTACGATACCTTGGCTCACCCCACTTGTGACTGCCGTGTGTTTAGAGAACTTATTATCAAATTATGGCGTTTTGTTCGACAGGATGTGATTTTTAACCCCATTAACAGATTGAATTTTAGCCACTGCGTTATAAGCTGCACCCGGTCAATTTTGCTACTCAAATCCCGATAAATTAGGACAATTGCTTTTCTAGAGTCAAGGGGCTTCGTCGCAATGTTTAGGAAATCTGGTTGACAGGTAACACATGATCGTGAGTTTGTGAATCCATGCTTCTACCTACAAATTAATTTTGTGAAAACTGTTGCGCAGCGATCCGATCTTTCACCGGTCTCTCCATGATGCTTGAAACAATGAACAATTGAAGTATAGGGCATAGCTATCAATGCCCTATGAAGCCCCACTTATATGCCGCGGTGTTATTTCCGCGGGTAATGTACATAGTTAAGGGAAAGTGTGAACATTTTGCGCAGTAAAATTGGAATATCTACGACTCCGTATTTAACTGAAGCTGGCTGCCAACCTTCAGCATGCTGAAAGCAGGAGGATTTTAGACGTGATGTCAGAGAAGAAACTGTTCTTTTATAGAAGTGTACATCATACACTTGAGCAGTTTTAAGTCACTCTAAGCCTTAATGCTCGGTTGATATTTCTGTAGTTATGTTCTCATAGTAAGAGACGAATGCCACACATACATCTACAACGTTACCAACATATGTTTTAGCACGCATTATTAAAAATGGGCTGATATCCTTTGTATTTTTATTTCGTGCGCAGAAGCGTCTTGATGGGTTCTCAATTTTTAAAAAATTTTGACAGCATTGCGCTCCTCAAGTAAAGCTTATTGCTGCATCATCAAAGAGAAATCTTTGGTACGTCTTATTTTCGTCCTATTTGGTGCAATGTACGTAACATTTTCTTCGCGATGATACTGCTCCATTTTCTTTATTCATTCTTCTAGTGAACCGAGTTTCTCGTTGCAAGTAAACATAAAAACAGCTTCCTTTATCCGATATACATGAGGACAAATAGGATGCGTCCTGCTCCATATATCATGGAATGGCAGGAAATGCATTACAGTCAATCAAACTGAATGACCGAAAACATTTAGCTTCTCAGGAAGGTTTCAAACTCAATTGAAACCAAAATTTATCATTCAGTGATCGCTTCCAGGAAAATAGTTTAATACACTTACAGCGATTGAGGGGATCCGCAAAGTAAAATTTAAATCTAGGTGTTTTCTTTACTCTAGTGGGAGACTGAATTTTTCATTACAAGCCATAAAGATTTATGCAAGGGAGAAACTCCTGATATTTATCTGCTGCGATTCCATCTGCCCAGTTTACTTGTGATTGGATGAATCCTCTGCGACGGGCTAGTACACAAACGGCAACTAAGTGCCGCTCTCGAATGTTGTTGTTACGACTGATATGTGTGCTCGCTTAGGGTTTGGAGGGTTGTGAAAGCGACATAAGGAAAGCCGCTGTTGAGGAACATGAAGCATGATCCAAATGAAATAATTCATTGGATTTAACACCATGTAAGGTTTTATCACATATATTATGCAGCCTCCACCACGACCGTCTTGGAGGTTTTTTACAATGAATGTATCCGAAAAGGTACTTATCTTCATTTGGAGTATCATCAGTGCACCATGGTTCAGTGACGAATCAATGTCAAGATTCAGAGTGAACGTAATGGAGCGGAACCCGGTTGTTTTGGATGAAAGTGAACAAATGTTAATCAGAGTAACAGATAATGCGCTTGTGCGATTGATTCTCCTCTCTAGACCTGGGGATCGTTCTCCTGTCTAGGCCTGGGCAACCTGACAGTATTCTGCCCACACAATGCAATAAAAGTTTCCTCTAACCATTCCTTGATGCTCTAGCCATCGTGGAATATAATCAACGGCGCCCTATCTGTTGCATCGAGCAGAGTGGATGGTGGTCTCTGTGCTAATGCGTAGGCCTTCCCGTCTTCTTGTCCTCTTTCTTCAGCAATTACCTCCTTATCGTCTCGCTCCAACTTTCCTCTCACCCCCCATGTTCAATTATTGCTTCAATTGTCGCTTGTCTTCTAGTTTCGACTCAAGCAGTCGCAGGGCGTCGCTCCAATCCAGTGGACAAGTCCGTTCAACAAAGCAGACAACGTCAGTTGATCCATTTCCTGCCTGATGGCTCATGCCTGTGCTTCTTCATAATACTGGATGTAGAGCGAACTGAATGCATGTAAGTTGCACCCTCTATCGGTTTGCATATAGAAAGTATATTAAAGGGGTAGTTACCCAGATATAAATACAACCACTGCTTAAATCGGAAGAGAAATATCGCTTGTGTAAGCGACAGACGTCGATAGTGGTTAGCCAGTCGACGTCAAGCGCAATGTGCTGTGGCACATGCCGTCGCAAGTGTCAAAGCTGGTTTGATAATCGGCCAGCGTTGCAACCTTGGGTTGACTTCTGAGAGAAGACGTGTGTGTCAAATGTGTAGTCATCATCAGTGCGGCGCTCGGTAATTTCGCTACTTCCTATTCAATTTACTAACCCAGGTACATGTGCCGCATCGTCTTTGCAGTTGGTCTGTGGGTGTGTCTGTGTGTTGAGATTCGTACATTTCAGGTGTTGTTACGCATAAACTTGCGAATCCTAATAATCCATCGAATTTCTTCTTAGTGAGATACGTTAATCTGTGGAACAAACTACCCCTAAAATACTCATGTGTGAAGGCAATGCCACATTTCAAATTCCCTACAGACGTTTCTCACTATAGCAAATTTGCCGAGGATATTTGACTCACAGCAAACACTGGAAAAATTGACAGAAGCTGGTCTAAAATATACTTACAACTAGCTTACCCACTACATGTCATTACCAACAATGCCAAATCCAGTGTCTGTGCAGCCTAGTATTTCCTCTCAGTTATTATCAACTCCTGAGCCCACAAATTAAAAAATTGATGAAACAAATATCGGTACTTTTTACTTATTAGGTGCTCGGATCTAGGACCCGAAGAAGAAACTCATGATCCGAAATTCGATTATTTAACATTCGTTTACTATAATGATTTACGCCGCACAAACCATGAAACCTATTCACTATACAAATGATTACTCCTGCTTATGGAGCTGTATGCGTTTGTCAGTAAACATACACATTTATTTATCTTGATTGATATGTTCGGTGGGACTGCTCCTGAGAGGAATGTTGACAAGGCGCATACCTGTATGATACAAACCACCTTGCCTTCACTGGATCCAAGAGACAGTTAGTCGTTGCTGGAAGGGACCGAGGGCACCGTCCTCGTGGCTGCTCTTGTCCAATATTGACTATCGCTTAAGTGCCGCCTTGTGTATATCTAGTAAGCACAATTTCTTAATTAAGCATGGATGCTTCTGTTCTGCTTGCTGACGGAGTGTGGGTCGGCTCCGTTGATGTAACGTCGCTCCCATCCACATGCCGTCCGGTCTTATCCCGTCTGGTTTACACTGAATGCGGGGTGTGTGGATGGAGCTGCGGGAGTAGCAGCACAAGTTTTCCATGGGCAATATGTAGGTGCAAACGTCCAGCAGCTGTCCTTTGGAGGACACGATGACAGGCAATTCCGAAACCGGACGTCACCAAACACATTTTCCCGTCCATAGTATCCAAATTGCGCAAATGTCTAACAAGTTAGCGGTAAGAGCAAGAAGGAGCAAAGTAGAGAGGTAGCGGCAAACCGACGTTGTGAGCACCAAGCATACCGCGGACAGTATATAAAGGGGAAATGTTATTGGCCAATCCAAGCACATCAATCGAGCAGGGCGGTGATGCCTAGGCCACGGATTTAGCGCAGACGGACTTGATTGCGTGTTTAGTGTACGGAATGACATGAACGCAGAACAACGGGGAATCCGGCAGCAAGGACAATTGGTTAGGTGGATCCCTCTTCAGGACGGGTTATCATTGCTGAATTTGTGTTTTGAATGAAGTTAAACGCCCAGCTAAACGTGATAGGTTTGTGCCACACTACATGATGCCACAGTTACGTCTGAGTTAAGAAGTCATTTGGTATCTCTATATATAACGGTGAAACTGCAGAGGCAGATGAACTGGGAGATAACATGGAGGCCGAAGTGTCGGGCAATAGCGAAAGCACTCGTCATGACACAATTAAGATGATACCAATGAGCGCAAATCTTACCAACTTTAGTCAGCACTGACCACTGGCAGACCAGTTAGTCATGTACTGTCAAGCGGTTAAATGAGATTTAAAGAAATGAATACGAGTAGTCGTTGCTAGCTTGTTTCAGAAATGAAGAACGAGTACCAAGCAAGACCAGGCTTAAGCATAGTCGTAATCGAAGCACCATCTCTAAGTTAAACATAAATATTAAACTATTTGACCAAGAGCTGCCTGGATTGAAGCAGGTGTTAGCAAACGCTTAGGCACCACGTGGTACACTCACAATTTCAAAGATTCGTGCTCTACGCCAATCCAGCTGTGAGAAAATCCGTAAAGTCTTGCATCCCAAGGTAGTTTTGATGGAACTTGTGTGTGGTGGCAACAACTCATTTGCAACGATGAAGTCAGAGATCTTGTCTTAAGGAATGGGGAGTAATCTCTCAACACGCTGGTTTTGTGAAAACGGCTCGGTCGCGACCAGCGCATGTCAGCTGAACGTTTACCCTATCGCAATCTTTTTGCATACGCGGGACTAAACTGTAAGGTACCATGCGGTGTTCTACCATCTACGAGGTGTCAGCGAATGAGTTTTCTCGATGGCACATAGAAGGTGCCCCCAAGCCTAGCTAAATAGATCTCAGAGGTCCTCTCACCATCGCATCAGTTTATGCTCCGGTCCCGCCGCAATTGGGTTTGTTTCTCCGCTATGATGTGATATTACTCTGTTGTATCAAGCTGAGATTTACCTCCAGCATGCAGAATGCTTCCCATTTGGTGTTCCACTAGGATATGCTGCGATAATAAAGTTTTTTCTCAACAAAATTCACAATATTATGGACAGCTGTGCATCAGAAGGATTCACCTCTCGTAGGTTAGATGACTGTTAGCGTTTAAGTTACTCTGCCTACGATACCGGATCTTCTATTCCTATCGGTTCTAAACGCATGCGTTACAGTTCTCTACCGTCGAACCTTGTTCTAAGCAAAGGGGAATGCCATTACAAGCTGGAAACTATCAGGTAGAACAAGCAAGTCAAGCAAGGCAATCAAAACTGAATCACGAGTGCACTGATCTAGTGCAGACGCACCGTCGGGGTTCAAACTGCGTCACTAAAACGCGTAATATGCCACACGAAAAGAGGCGGAAACACATATCGCTGATTATTTGACGATTTGCTAATAATTACATTGTTCTGAGTGACCCAAATCATGTGCACTGCTCTTTACTACAGATTAACCTTAACATATAGCTAAGTTCATTCCTTGAACATAGCAAAAAGTCTAAACGTCGGGATGTTACGAAAATTTCATTTCTCTTCGTATATGTCGCCTCTGGAACTACCTACCATATTTGGTCTGTTTCCTAACGACGATAACCATGTTTAATACTGTTGGATGACGCGCACAGGCCCTTACATGTCCTATCAACCACAAAGGCAACAATATGAAAGATTACCTTTGAGCAGGCTTGGTAGAACAACCGTTTGCAATTGGCAATAATGGAATGAATCATCGAGCGCCCTATCTTTCACGTCACCTAACGACAGCGAGGATGCCAATGTTCAGTGCGCGCACTCATCTTGATTCGAAGCTCTACATCCATCAAGCGCATATCTATAAACATTGGGCTCAGTGCGCATGTTGCACCCCGAAACACACCGCGGTCCACACGTTCTCAACTCCTCTTTGTGGCGTTAGCCCAAATTCCATGCCAGCTGATCCTGGACAATGGTATGTGTGAGCGACTTAATGTCATTATTCCCAACGGCCAATTCGCACTCAGTCAGGTTGGTGGCTAGCATTATTTGGACAGCTCAGAAATAGCATGCGCAGATACACCGCGCAACCATATTTCACGTAGAAATGTAAATGTTCGTAATGTCGCTTACATTGCACTATAATCACTCGTGACTGCTATTTCTTGATGGCACTACCTGAGGTTTACGAGTATGTCTCCAAGCACGTGTATAACGTCAGTTTACCCTGAACACGAATTTTGAGAGCGAATGTGCACCCACCAAATCGTGCTCTGTCTGTGCCATACACAAACCTATACTTTTTACCCATGTCGCGAATTTGTCTGATTTGAAATTGATTGTGTTGTGATTGATCACTCAGCGGGTGGTGTGCTTTGAGGGCTTTGCGCTCGTTGAATAAAATGGGAATGCCTTAGGCAATATTATTAGAGACGTATGGATGATCCCGATTTCCTTTTTGCTTAGTTTATAAGCGTTCTGCATGTAGTTACCTGAAATATTTTATTAGCAAGATATGCAAATTGCTGCGAAACACACATCCTTTTAAGACTATTACAAATTGCAGGTAATGATTATGGTATTGTAAGAGAGGACTATTGCAATGGAATTTTTTTTCTGCAAATTGGACAGTCAAGTTCGTTTACATCTTCCTTGCTTCTATTGCACAATATCTTTTGTCAAGCTCCCTAGCGTCTCTGTTCTAATGGCTGTCAACCCAGCGGTCAACTTGTCATCGTCTCATGTATCATGATTACATAAATTTCATTCGATCTGCATGTATGTGACTTCAGCGAACACTATGCTATGAAAACATTTACCTAGTTAGTTCGGACCAAAACGGAATCAATCACTTGCCAACCCCTAATATTTTAACCTTCACGCTTATTGTTCTGCTAGTTGGACAATCCATTGGGCACGATTTTTTTTCTCATAATGGTCTTCTTGATATATGGTTAATAATGTAACATGGAAACAAGGGCAGGATGCAAAGAAAAGAAAAACGCGTAAGTTCGAGCGTTTAATGTCTGTGCATCCTAGTGCTACCGGTCCTACTGACAGTTCTGGGTCTATTAATACATATTGTAATGTTGTTAATATATCAGATAGGGTTTTGAATGTAACGGAATGTAGATTGTTAGAGAAAGGTTTGACATTTACCATTAATAAATCTAAGGTATATGCGGAAGAGATTATCCCAAGCATTGAGAGCGCGGTGACAAAGTTGCCCGCTACGAAGGCAGAGAATATTCGGGCCCAGTTGGTAAATATCATTAAGTTTCAGCAACCGGGTGAGCCAAATCTTCCGAAAACTGAACGTATAACATTAAATTCCCTAAAGGAAGATGGCAGTATTGTACTTACAAAGGCTGACAAGGGAAAAACCCTAGTTGTAATGAATAGGTCAGAATACTTGGAAAAATTGGGACAACATTTGGAGACGGGTCCATATAGAGTAGTTGTTGATAAGAACCTGCCGTCAGTAATGAATAAGAGTAAAACGGAGGTTGGTAACTTTTTAAGAACAGTGAAGGACGATTTAGGGGTAGGCAAGTGGTACAGTCTATACCCAAAATCGAGTTTACGTCCGAGGATTTATGGCTTGCCAAAAATTCACAAACCCGAAGTTCCCCTACGGCCCATAGTCGACGGTATAGGCTCTCCGACCCATGAACTTGCGAGACATTTGGCAAGGCTATTGCAGCCTCTAACAGGGCGAACGAGTACATTCGTGAAAAACTCTTATGATTTCGCTCAAAAGATAGCAAATCTCCAAATTGAGTCAGATGAGTTAGTGGTCAGCTTTGATGTCACATCACTTTTCACAAATGTACCTAAAGAGGAGGCGCTAGGAATAGCGAGACGTCGTCTGAATGAAGATGTCACTCTGAATGATCGGACGAAACTAACAGTTAGCCAGATAATCGAGGATATGACAGTGTGTCTTAACATGTCTTTCTTCGTTTTTCAGTCAAAGCTTTACAGTCAGGAACAAGGTCTCGCCGTGGGATCGCCAATATCCCCGGTACTGGCGAACCTGTATATGGAAGAATTCGAGAAAAGGGCGTTAACAAACAACATTAACTCACCCAAAGTTTGGTGGAGTTATGTAGACGACACGATTGCACTGGTTAAACGGGATAAGAAGGACGAGTTACTTGATCATTTAAACTCCATTGATGAGAGAATACAGCTTACTACTGAGTTAGAATCTTGTAGCGGCACAATACCGTTTCTTGACTGCCTGGTTCACAGAAATGGGGGAAATTTAAAGACGGCAATATATCGCAAGCCAACTGATACTGGTGGCGTACTCCACTACACCTCGGGTCATCCGAAACAGGTTTACGCTGGGATAGCCTCAGCGCTTTTCTAAAGGGCACAAACCTTGTGCACAATGGAGGAGAACAAAAAGGCTGCGCGGAAAGTGGCAATGGGCAAACTATTAGAAAGTGGTTACCCAAGACGGCTAGTTAAACGCCAATTACATAAAGTGCTACACCGGCAGTCAAGACCCGAGTGGATAGGGACAGTAAGAATTCCGTACAAGGAAGGCACTTCGGAGACAATTCGGAGGGTATTAAACAAGGAAAATATAATGGTGATCTTTCAGCTAGGTCATACTTTAAGTTCGGCGCTGCTACACCTGAAGGATCCCTCTCCCAAGCATGAGACAACTAACTGGGTTTATAAAATTAAATTTACCTACTGTGCACATGTGCACATAGGCCAAACAGCGAGAAAATTACGCACACGAATTTCTGAGCATAGGAGACGCATTGCAAGACTACCAAGAAACGAGTTTGAATATCAAGCAATAATAAAAGACTCGGCCGTAGCTGTGCATGCATTAGACACGGGTCACCAGATAGACCTCGAAAACGTAGTTGTCATTTGGAAGGGTATCCGATCAACCACTCAGCGGTTGATTGCCGAGGCGATGGAAATTGCCAAATCTGACGACTGCGTGAATAGAATGGAGGGGTAGAAATCCCTAATGCGTGGCGGGCGGTCTTAAGCCGACCAGCTTGACGAGCATCGATGCGTGGATCAGATTGAAAAGTGCAAACCGACTCCCAATGCCAACACTGCGGGCTTATCCGTCAATGTCATGACACACAAAGGAACACCTGGACTATTCCCACTGTGATCGACCCACCTGAGGTGACATCCCGAACTGTTCCTGACTCATGACTCATGACTCATGGCTCAAGGCTCGGGTAAAGCGGTTATCGCCCCCTGTTCGCTATAAAATCCCACCCCAATTGCACACTGATTCACCTGGTCTGACGAAGCCTCTATTTTAGAGGCGAAACGTTACCAAATTACTATACCAAACCGATTGTTTCCAAACCTCTCTGAACTAATATTGTAACATGTTTTAAATTGTCGTTTCATCACATTCGCTCTTGTGAAGTACACATATTTTAATTCTCAGGGCCATGTGACATCGCTCGATAGAAATTGAAAATTGGATTTTATTAGTTAATGCCAACACTGACCATTAAATACCAAGTAGAAGAATCTTTATTTCAACTCAGTTTATACTACAAATTAGGTTACTCAGTTATTTGAACATCTAGCTTTATATACGTGTGGCTTACTCTCTTTTCCCTAAGTCACTTTACCTCCACCTACCCAGGTGGGCCGCTTAACATCAACGAAACGCTCCTGGTTGAACTGCGCCTACTTGTCTAACTGTCAAAACCCACCAGTTTATTAAATCATAAGTATCCAAATGACATATTTTAGCCACATTTAGCATGAAAAGTGACGAGTCCAACTAACGTGACTAAATCACTCATGCTTCTATTCACGCCCGTGTAAACGTAACTGTTCTTCATAATTTGTACTGATATTATTCGCATCAAGGAATGAGGATAAAAACAACCGTTTAACTTAGACAAATTTTCACCTTGGAATCGAACCATGTTACCACATACTTTTAGACACTGTCTGGTCCTACGGGCCTCATCTCCATGTCAGCGATGTTCATGCAACCGCTTTTTGTTTTGACTGAGTGCCGGAAGATATATACTTCCGAGTGCGACTATACGAAATATCGCAAAATTGTGAGTCATGGTCATCATATCCGCTTACAAAACAGAGTTGCTATTTTGAGAGTAATAGGTGATTCACACAATACACCACTCTGATCCTGTTATCTGCGCATGGAAGTGATCACTTTTGAGAAGCTTCTATGTAAATTTGCTAAAAGATCATCAAAGTATATTCTGATTAAGAATGGAGAAAACACGTTCCAAATACACGAAAGTCCCTTTCGTCCTAGTGTGAATCTACGAGTTAGAATCTGCTGCAATGAATGCCTAATAAAATAACATAAAATATTCCCTAGTTACAGTTACATCAATTCATTCTCCGTAACATTTCCATAGTGCTATGTCACACAGCCGTTCTTAGTAGATGCCGTGAATCCAACCACAAAACCTATCCTCTGCAACTTCTATAAATTGCGTGATTGTGGACGATGAGTAACACTATAAGACAGATGACTTGTAAATCACAAACGCAACGACCCTATCTAGAGACGCAACTTCTCGGTGTCCAGACGCCTGTGGCGTCTAGTCTAGTGATGCACAAAAGTGATGAGTCGTTATAGGACAAAACGGCCGTCTATGTGATGCCCAGATGCGTGGTCAGCTGACTTGGAAGCTACTTCGCTGATTCACAACTGAAAGCATATTTGTGATTTCTCTCTCACCCTGATCCAGTGTTGCATCATTGCGGTTTATAGGCATTCCACAAAGTCCAGGACGTTAACTTTCTGTTGATGCACGTCGTTGCACTCAAACTAAATGATGGTTTCTACTCTAAAGCATTTACCTGGCATTGTTACACTTTGCACACCGTTAATTCGTACACCAACAACCAGTACGGTTAGGTGACATACTAGGTGGAAGTTTTTTCAATGACACAAATGAACTTCTCCTAGAGGTGAAGCTACCTCAAATTATTCAGCGTTAACAGCAACCGAGAAAGAAAAATGGAAGGATAAAGAATATTTACGCAAAATCGTAACAAACAGTGACATCAAAATAAAAGAGCGTTATTTACATTCAAAACGTTTCATATTGGATCAATTTAATTCTTATGCACAAGTATATGCCTAGAAAACACCTATATTCAATCATGTCCAAAACAATTTAATTATCCCAAGCCACATTAGATATTTCAATACTAAACCGATGGTTGCATGCCTTAAATGCAATAAGCGAGCGTATGTGATAATGTACTCAAAGCATAATGCCTACACAAAAATGGTAAGCAATTTGTAAGTTAAATTAGTAAATAGCTATTTTGTTCGTAGCAATCAGCCGACAATTCAGATATGTCGACCAGCTGTCCGGAAAAGCTCCAGACGGCCGTTTCGTCCTATTGCGGCTCATCAGTGGTGCGCATCATTCGGTCCTCTGCGGAGGATCGAACCCATGACTGCTAGTGGCTCTTGCCAACTAGCCCGCAGCTTATGCAACTGCGCCATGGAGGACGGTATCTGACTTTCGTGAATTGTTAGCTAAATGCGATATAGCCTGACGCATCCTCCACTGCCATGCAGGCACCTACCATGCAGATGTCAGCGGTCGGCCTTTCGTCGTCAGGACTTCCCGGACAGCTGGTCGACATATCTGAATTGTCGGCTGATTGCGACGAACAAAAATACTCACCAAAATCCTTCCATTCATAAGTAGTAAATAGCTACGTTAAACTCACCCTTCACAATTATTTTTCTGGAGCTCACTTTTGGACCACGATAAGAAAATATTTTTGGACAACCGGATTCCCTAACCTAAAATTGTAGTAATAACATAGTATATTTTCTGAATATCTTACGCAGCAAATAATAAAGATTTACTTAGTTGATAACGTTAACTCATATTATAAACTAACTTCAAAAATGAAATTAGCAATTCCTTGACTAATTTGCTACATTCCCAGTTTTCCGCAGTATAGCAACGGCCGAATTGTATCTTCCTGTATCTGTAACACTTGTGTAGGACGATGCCTCCTCAAAAACTGAAGTGCATGTAGTTGAGGAACTGCTTTCTGAATAGCATAAAAGCATCTTCACGTGGTCCCTCATTGGTGCATTTCTTCCAAGAAAAGGTTTTACTCAACTTGATTGCTGGCTGGAAAGTGCCCTTGTGCTTTTGATACAGTTTGCATGGGAACACAAGGCTAACGGTTTCGTAGCATTCACGGAACGTTCGTTGATCACTAGCGCAAAGACATTCACCTTGAATTGCGGTTTGTGTTTTCAGAAGTAGCCATTGTGTAATTCAGAGGAATACCAGGGAACATGCTAGCAATTATTGACACTTTGCCACCATGTCATGCTGATGTCAATCATACTCTGGGATTTGGTTATTTTGGCTCGCAGATCTAATACACCATTAATTCTATGAAAGTAATATTTGGTTCCCTGTGAAAAGAAAACGTGACCTAGGAGGAAGTAGGTATTATCCGCCCGAAAACACCGCAGCACCCAATTGCTTTCTGCTTCACCAGGTCCGATTTCAATGACCGATTAACCGAGCTTCACTTCTGTGAGCATTCCGGTCCACTTTGAGATTGTGCTTCGAAATTTATTTACAAGACGCGCAAACCCAAGTGACTTTCCAATAAGACGGTGATCTACTTTACTTTCATATGAAAAGAAGGCGATTACGGACGTTGCAAGACTACGTTTGACGTAGCTATCGGCCAATATTTTTTCTTTCAAGTCATAAAAGCTCGTCTCGCGCTCACTAACCAAACTGGTAGCTTTCACTAAACAGACTTATTTTCAATACGATATTACTCACAAAATGGAATATTTTGAATGTTGCCGGTCACCATAAACTGGAGGTTGTTTGCCTGTGACAAGTTGAAGCATACATTTGAGCCCATCACTGCGTTCAGTATGTTAACAATAATTTGGACGGGTTGAAATATCTGCACAGCATGCAACATCGCTGAAGACATCGAGGTTGTTTATCGAGATGCCTATAGTTATCTAGATACCATGATCCACATGTGCCTCCATAAGCTTGCAGCATGATGTCCTCAACGCAAATTGTTCTTATCCGTAGGCAACTGTTGCCTGAGCACATACAAGTGGGATTTAACTGATGGCCGCATAGCTCGTCGTTGGAAAGCAATTAATCCCCACGGTACGATACGAGGCCTGAGATTGCTAGTTCCTGTCCACATACCTGCTTTATTTAACGGGTATTTTTATTAAGAGGACAGCTGGAACACATTGTACATATTCTCGACTTTCTTCACACGAGGGTTTATTATTCTTTCTTAAATGATTATATGATATTCCTTATTGACCATGCTGGATACACCTATAATGGCATGATCGGGAATGTTCATATTTTATTGAGTGTAGGCGGGTCAGCAAAATCGCAAATCTAACAAAATGAAGAAGATTTGAATGCCAATAAATATATAATGTACAGTTTACTGATTTGAAATTATGTTGGCTGGCATTTAACTCTTCACCTCACTCACAAAGCACCCAACCAATGGAGGTTTCATGTTGATGAAGCGCATAATAATCCTTATAAATTGTAGATTCTGTTCCTACGCTTGTCTAGTTGTTGTGGAACAGTCTAGCGGTTTGACTACTTTCTGGTAACTTTTCGAAATTGGTGATCAATGGTGCAGGCACATATTCCATGTGGTAGCCTCTCTTAGACTCTGGCATGCTATTTGACGGAACGGTTGGCAGATCTGCTGGTGCTTGAGAGGTGTACCAGAAATTAATTATGATCGTTTAGTGTGTTGTAAACTGCTGATAGCATTAAATATATGTTGAATTTAGAAACTTGTATATTATTGTGCATTATTTTGAAGAATGTGACCAATTTTGGGTTCATGTGCCATAGCCATAAAGGAACAGACTTAAGCTTATTACGTGGTTCAGGATATTTCAGTTTTGAGGAATTACCAAGCAGACGCTTTATAAATGCTCTATGTACCTGTTCCAGTAACAAGATCTCGCTTTTTTGAGATGTTTTACACCAGTGAACAAGATTCCAACGCGGTTCGAACAACTGATAGGTAAGTATGAATTATTGATTCATGTAGATAAATGGTTCTGCATACCATGACAATTTACTGTCTTGCACATGTCGTGGCATGTCCGACTTATTCATGAAAGTCAAGTGAGCATACATATCGCAATCTAAGGCCAGTAACCACAGGGCGCAGGTAATTAGTTTGTTATCAAGAGTCATGCTACCATGAGCCGAATTGCATTTGCGGGCCATCGCATATTTGCAAGTGCAGAACATTTTTCCACTTAGAACACCAGGATTTAAGTGAAATGAGGACCCCTTTGATCATGCTGTTAGCATCACTGGGAGCTTACGGACTGAAAATGTATAAATTTAATGCAGATAAAATGTACCACAGTACACCACGTTGAAATTCTTGTTAACATAAATTAAGAACATTAGCGGCTCAATAGAACTTCCTTGTATCACACCACTAGTGACAGATGTAGGCTAGGATACGTATTCTTACATTTGCACCACCTATGTGCTTTCTTAACGTCGTCAGGATTGGATGAGTACGCGTAGGGGGAATTTATGCTTTCCCGGAAACTAGTGCAAATCGCTGTTGTTGGATGCAACTAGTCGAACTTATACTTGACAGTGTCAGATTCAAGTAAAGTTCCAATCATGAGAAAGGTTGCGGTCCAGCGTACTCGTTCCCATCAATGTAAATTCGTGACCCCACACTTGTCGGAGAGGGGTGGGCGAGTTCACATGCAGTCGTTGTGTAATGACAAGGAAGGTAGCGATCACACATAAGATTAGAAAGAGCACAAACTAGGGTGGACAGAAATAGGCACAAGTCTCATGAATGAGATTAAATAAAATAACATAAGCATCATTGAACCAGCAGAGAGTGCACCATATGCAACAAACCGTAGCGCGTTTGAGCAAACGAGAAAGCAACAAACAGCATTTAAAAAGTAAATAAATCAGACAGAAATGCACAAACCGAGGCAGACTAATGTAATTGCTAGCAGGTAAATCGCGAGCCTTTTATTAAATCCGGGTTGTTTAAAATGCGATCTACGAAAGCGAAGTTATGAGGTCAAAAATCTAGGAAGTATTTTTGTCCCCCGTAGCGCAGTGGTCTTAACCACTGCCTAGTTACAGTCGAGTTGCGGGTTCGAGCCTTACAAGAGTACGATGGAATGCGCAACGCTGACGATTCCTGAAAAGATGAAACGAGCGTACAGTACCTTTCCGCACGTGTGACGGCTCTCAGATTGAGTCTAGATGTGAAGAATTGCTACTTATACCATTCAACTTCCCTACTACTCCTCTGTGATAAGCAGTATTTACCAATTTCCGAGGAAACAACGTACGAATGAACTGTGTCGTAGGACGGAAACGACCTGTATGTATACATGCGAGCTTGGTTAGTCTTCGTAGTGTGCCATAAGCAACGTGCGTACTTTCTGCTTCGTACTTGATACAACTAGACACATTTACACGTTGCTCAGCCTACCACTTCACTACCCGAATTTAAGGAGCATGTGGGAAGAGGATGTTTGCGACCAGAAGTGTGTGTCTTTTATCATTCCATTTTATGCTTATAATTGGCCGTTCTTTGACATCCTTTGTGTGGCTGCGCTTGATGAGCATCTTGACGAGGTGCCTACCTGTCTATTACCCACTACCTCGTCCATACTGGCTCCAGGAGACAGTTGGTCGTTGCTGCAAGGGACGGGGTTCACTGTCCTTGTGGTAGTGTTGGGCTCGAAGAGTGGTTCCATGCACTCAGTGGGGTGCGGAATACGGTCCAGCAACCACCTTTCGCACGATTGTTTCGTAAATACAGCATGCTTGTGTTTGCTTGTGATGTAGTGTTGGCCGGATCCGTTGATGAAACGTGGCTCCCATCCGCATGCCTCCCGGTCTTATTCCTTCGGGTTTACACTGGATATGGAGTTTGTAGTTGGAGCTGTCGGTGGTGCAGCGCAAACCAACCATGGTCCCCCTGTAGGCGCAGGCGTCCTGTGGCTGGCCACAGTGACACGATATTCTGAGACCATATGCTCATGCGACCTGTGAATAACCGCTGTTGCAGTGACTGGTAGTTCGGTATTTCAGCGTCACTTTTATGGCACGATGTGCGATGTGGCGTTTGTGTTGTTTCATTTATCACCGAAATTGACTGAAAACAAGTGCTTTCCCATGCGTGTTAAAAATGTTTCCCGCCCCACTGCGGATGAGATGCGGACTCATTTTGCATGAACTGGGATTCAGTAGGAGTTGCAGTATTCCTCATCATCGGAGGTGCTGATGCAAATCCTCAACCTCAAACTTGCACTACAGCTGGCTGGTGTTTGATTCCGACTATAGTTACTGCCTAATTCGAGGGAATGTAGGAATTTACGCCAAATTAACATCCACTAAACCCAGAGAACAATCAGCGTTACTAGGAGCTGGATTGATTACGAAATGGATTCAGCGTGCCGAAGACGCAAATATAATTATATCGAAAATCCTATATATTGTCACACCGGCCAGAAGTGAATCGGATACCATAAACGTAACCGAGATTGGAACACAGAGAACTGTTTTCTTGTTATTCCGTATTCTGGGTAGTACATAAATCATCCAGGGTAGAGAAGCTCTGCATTCTACGTAAACAGCAGTTGGCAGTAGCCAATCCAAATGGTTACTGTGATTATTTTGGAGTTGCGTATAAGGAATTGATTACAGAAAAGCCAAGTAAACCTGTTGGAATCA
Source organism: Dicrocoelium dendriticum (assembly GCA_944474145.2). Classification (NCBI taxonomy): domain Eukaryota; kingdom Metazoa; phylum Platyhelminthes; class Trematoda; order Plagiorchiida; family Dicrocoeliidae; genus Dicrocoelium; species Dicrocoelium dendriticum. Next base: position 25,159,061 of record OX104060.1, on the reverse strand, counting down.
CGTTGAATTTAATAGCAGTCCAAGCTAAATGGTAATTATGCTGAGTAAATAGAAAAAACGGTTCGTGAGGTCCAGTAGTGTTAAAAGGGGGAAATTGCTAACCATAGCGATATACAGCAATTAAAGCACACTCCTAAGAAAAAGATCAGGTAACGGTTTTCATTACTGAGAAAATAGTGTCTCTGTATTGCCGACAATTAAAATCCAGCAATCGATGAGCCTCTTTTCCAAAGTTTGCCACTTTGTATAACTCGATATGCTCCGATACTACATCAACGCAACACTGCATGTTACTCGGTGTGAGCTGTACCTTCAGATACCGGATAACCTTTCCCCGAAGGCAAGCGACATAGGATGCGAGCGCTAGTTTTATCTTATCCAATTCATCATAAGGATTTTTCCCGATTCCATTTCATACATAACCAGCCAATAAATTTTATGTCCCTTCGGTGCGTTAAAATTATTGTTCTTCACCGGAATACACCGGTATATGACATGTTAACTGTCTGCGGTCTGACAGCCTGAAGGTACATCTAACATAGGACGGTATCACTGCTTACTCTCCAGGAAACTCACAACGACATTTTCCTACCAGCTGTTAAGAGGCAATGGCTCTGTCTAGCTACAAGAAGGGGACCGAGACACGTATGTATAAAACTAATGAAAGCCAAATGGATGAGTCTAAAACGCAGAGTAAATAAAAGTAAGTGAAGCTTGTAAAATGTAGGATTTTATATGACACCTACGTAGATGGGTATCCGGCGAATGTCGAGAAGCATTCTCAAGGGTATAATTTGGAGGTGAGGATTGCGTTAGAATTGATTAAACAGGTAATATGCTGTTATGGTAGAAATTCCGAAAAATTTGCACTGAATATCGAACACAGAAATACGAAAGTTTTGCAAACCATCGGACAGCATGGTTACAAGTAAAAGGTACTAAAATTTTTTCGACTAAATTTCACTGAAACAAAATGCATTTTAACTGACCAAATTTTGCGCGAAAATAAGTGATATAATAAAAAGGTTTGTTTTCCATAATAAAAAGCTCGCACGCGCTATCCCCAACGAATGTAAAGTGTTTGGGAAAACTGGCAGCTCGGGTTGATAATTCATTTACTCCTCTCATTACAATGCTGATGCCACATCGTATGACGGTGAAACATTGGCGAACAAAGTTCCAAGCTCAACGAACCAATGATCAATTGCAACGTCATGGATTATTGCAACACTTCCAGAAAACTATATCGCTGGTGCAGGATGATTATGCATATTTGCACAAGAGATCCGTGGTGTATTTGTAATTACATTTGGAAAACTGCGAAAACGGCCTGTACGATCGAACGAAATAATTAATTTGGCGACAGAAACAAAACGGAATCTATCGAATTCTTCTCCCCAGCCAGTCAATGGCTAGGAAAAAACGGCGTGCAGCCTCGAACATATTTTTTAATCAAATTTGTTGATCTTTAGACACTATAGAAAAAGTAATTCATTCGCAAAACGCAAAGCAGATGGTGGGTCAAAAACTCATCACCTCAGACAAGATGTAGGGATGTCGAAAGTTTATAGTTGTTGAAAATTGTGCATATTCTTGTCCCAATGCATCAGACAGGAGATCAAACAGAAAAGATAATTTCATTTTGTTTATGAACAACAAATCACACGAGCAATTCATTAAGTTACTTAAAAATTTCTGGTCGATCATTTAACATACAGACATTTATTACTTTTTACACAACCAACTCTTCCAAATAAACCCAGTCGTTGTTAAAAGACAGATTCTAGCGAAGGAAATAAGGTTGTACATAAGGTCGGATGTCAGTGCAACTCCCCAACTAACGTCAAATTGTTTGCTGGTAATTCAACCGACATCTTTTCTGTTTTTCTTTCACGTACACCCACGAATATAGCCCGACCAAGCACCAACAAGCTGGAAACTAGAAATGGCTGAAGATTAACATTTGGTTTACATATTCAGACATTTAAGACACGGCATTATTTGTTGTATAGGAAGTTAGGTGCAATTTTTGTAGGATTATGCCAATACGTTGTGGATGGACGAGAACATCAGGAAGCAACAATCTGTCGCTTTGTGATAATATTACTATGTAAATAATCGAAAACATTTTATTGACCAGTGAGTAAAGTTAGATTGTAGGAATAAAGAATCCTACTGCGATTCTCTGGACGAGATTAAATATTACGTATACATATAAATTATATTCCTTGACTGCGATAAACTTATTATACATGTGATCAGCACCGGTAAATCCCAAATGTTTCATGCTCTTGTATAAGAAGAAAAAAGAAGGCTTAAGCGTTCAATTCGAATGTTAGGAGACAGTGGTATCCGAATAGGTAATGTGCGGAAATATGATTCAATTTCTTTAAGATTTATTATTTTAGTTTCTTTGTTTAATCCCAAATTCTACTCGTAAAATATTAACATCCTTATGCTACAACCGCTGTGTTCAAAGATAACACCGTGGTGCAATTTGTAAATAATGGCTGTTAAGCGATAAATATATTTATGTGCATGTAACAGAAGTCCAAGTAAACCTTTACAATAAATAACTAAATAATAATCGTTCTATTTCGCGACGATGCGGGTGGCAGTCCAATGTAATTTTCTGCAGAGGTATTAAATAGTTAATTTTTCACGTATTTTCTGGCAAGTCCAAACAGAATGGTTTATGTTGCTATTATTTTGAAATTATACAAATAATTACAAAATTGGAAACTGTAGAAATGCTGATGAAAATACAACCTTTAGTGTACTTATAAGACCATCCATTGAACCGTCTACGGGGTCCTTTTTTCCTGCCCAGTATTCCTTCCATAGATTTCACCCGCCCTTCTTTGCTTCATCTGGCTTTGTGCCGGTGTGCAATCTGGTACTTAACTCATCACCAGTTTACATATTTCAGCGCTGTTTTCTAAGCATTCGGGCGAACAGGTCAGCCCGATTGCTTATCAATCATCAATTTCGTGCATGGCAGTTCGTTGTGTATCATACTTATGACAGTGTTCTGTGGTTCACAGTCAAAAGCACCAGTGAGACGGAGCAATATTCCCCGGATTAGTATTACCTAGATTGCTTGGAAGCTGTACTCCGTCACCGCAACAAATCAGCTCATTCGGGAAAAACAATAAACAACAACAAAACAATAATAAACAATAAATAAATAAACATACTGGAAGATATTCCGATGTAGGTAAAACACACGTGTGATATATAGTATAAGCCAAAGTTCATTGAATCCAAGCGATCTGCAGATGAGGTTGATTTTTCGTTTAATACGTGATATATGATTGTCGCAGTCCAAGTTTCCGAAAGATAAGGTGTGGCGCCATCTGTCCATCATGAATTCTAAGTATCAGATTGAATATGACATCCATAATAAAGGTTCTGTATTCGTCTGGGGACAGTTTATTTTCTCACAGATAATACCAGGATTCTATGAATAAAAGCTTATTTTTGATACGTTACAATGCGGGATAAAAATCATTTCTGTTAAAGCAGTGGACAAATATTATTTCGTCAGCAAACAAAAGCAGCTCCATGCTTATATTCTTCAACTACTAGATAAGAAAAAGAATGGGACCCAGTACGTTGCCTTGGGATACCCGCTTGTGACTGTCGTGTGGTTAGAGAAGTCATTGTGTGACTTTACCATTAGTGTCCGATGGGATAAGTAAAATCTACCCAGTCTACCAGAGGGTATTTAATCCCAACTGATTGAATTTTGACCAATATTTTTAATGTGGCATCCGGTCAAATACTTTACTCAAGTCTAGGTTAATTATTACAGTAGCTTTCCTAGAGTCCATGGCATTTGTCAAGTTGTTTAGGTAATCTGGTTGATGGGTAACATGATCCTACTTCATGAATCCATGCTGTGACCTACCAATTAACTTTTTGACCAGAGGTGCGCAGCGATCCAAATTTCGCTCTTTACTCTAGTATTCTTTAGACACAAATTTGTGATTTATAGGGCGATAGTTTCCAGTACTCTATGAAAGCTCACTTTTTCGTTGCGGCAATATTATCGCGGTCTTCAATTTCATGGGATAATATCCAGCTTTCCAAGTAAGCGTAAACCTTTTGAGCATGTGGGAATGTCTGGACTGCCTATTTAACTAACACTGGCGTCAACCTATCGGGATACTGAAAGCATAATGGTTTTAGGCGCTAATTCATATAAGAAATCTTTCTTGCATTGAAGTCTACAGCATACAGCTGAGCACATGTGAATGACAAAGCGTAACTGCTCGGTTGATGTTTATTTAGCTAAACATTTCGCAGAGTATGAACTAAAATGCTCACATAATGTACATGGTTTTCAAAATATGCTTTACCAGACAGTATAACAAATCTGATAATATCCTTATTCCCTAGGAACGTGCGCGAGTCTGTAAATGTTCTCAATGTTAATACAGGTTGCGAGATAATTGCGCTTTTAAGTTAAGCTTGAGACTGGGTCTGGAATCTGATCTCTTCTGATAAAACTGATCGCTGCATCAGCATAAAATATGTAAAGGGCTTGAATTTTCGTCGGAAATAATGTAATTAACTTAATGTCTTCTTCGCGACCCTACTGCTTTCCTTATTGTTGTATTCCTTCTTCTCAAGTGGAACAACTATTTTGATGCATGGTTGCAGGTTATCTTAAAAACAGCTTGATTTTTCCTGTGGACATACGGACAAAAAGAATGCGCCTACTCCATTTATCACGGAAGGATAGGAAATGCACCTAGTGAATCAAAGGGAATAGCCGAAACATTTTTGTTTGTCAGGAATGATTCAATCCCAAGTAAAAACAAATCTTTACCATTCAGTGCACGCTTCTAGGAAAATAGTCCGATACGCTTAAGGCAACTGAGGGGATGCCCAAAGTAAAAATTACCTCTAGATTTTTTTACCCCTTAGTGAGAAACGTAATGTGTGTTGCCAGCCACCAAGACACACAAGTCATAAACTCTCGGTATTTATCTGGTACGTTGCCATTTGACAAGGTTATTTGTGGCTGGTTGAAATCCTCTGCGACGAGCTAGTACCCAAACGGCAACTAAGTGACGCACTCGAATGTTGTTGTTACGAATGATGTGCGTTCGCTTAGGGTTTGGAGGATTGTAAACACAACTTAAGGAAAGCCGCTGTTAAGGAACATGAAGCGTGATCCAAATCAAATCCTTCATGCGATTTAAAACCAAGTATGATTTCATCACATATATTATGCAGCCTCCGCCACGACCGTCTTGGAGGTTTTTTACAGTTAATGTATTCCTAAAGGGACTCATCTTCTTTTGGAGTATCATCAGTGCACCATGGTTCAGTGACGAATCAATGTCAAGATTCAGAGTGAACACGATGGAGCGAAACCTGGTTGTTTTGGATGAAAGTGAACAAATGTTAATCAGAGTAACAGATAATGCGCTTGTGCGATTGATTCTCCTCTCTAGACCTGGGGATCATTCACCTGTCTAGGCCTGGGCAACCTGAAAGTATTCTGCCCAGCAATGCAATGAACGTTTCCTCTAACCATTTCTTGATGCTCTGGCTATCGTAGAGGATAATCAACAGCGCCCTATCTGCTGCATCGATCAGAGTAGATAGTGGTGTGTGTGCTAACGCTCAGGCCTTCCCCTCTTCTCTTCCTCTTTCTTCAGCCTTTTGCTTCTTATCGTCTCGCTCCAAATTTTCAATGTTCAATTCCTGTTGCAATAGTCGGTTGTCTTCTAGTTTCGACTCACACCTAGTCGCGGGGCGCCGCTCAAGTCCAGTCGACAAGTCCACGTGCAACAAAGCGGACATTGTCATTTAATCCGTTTCCATTTGGTGTCCTCGCGTCTCGCTAAGACTGGCATGCCTCAAACTACGCACTTGGCTACATATTGGTCAACAAGCAACACTTGTCCGCACACTAGAGACTGTATCGATCGATATTCGCTGTTTATTAGAAACCTTCCTGCAACCTTCGAGCTCCGTAGTTACCCTACGATCCCCATATGCGACAATGGCTGCAAATTCTCATTGCGCCTGTCTGGCGATGATACAACTTAAAATGCCGGTCAAACTAATGTCGGCATTGTTTTGAGCCTCCGGGCTGAAGCTGGCCTGATCGATTGGATTCCAGTCAATAGTCGGCTGTGCACCGTTAGATTGGCTGGTTCTTTCCATGCTACGAACTCGCGCGGGGACAAATGGTGCCTGTTTGTCATTGCGGCCCACGAATCTACAAACTATAGCACTGATTTGGTAAAAGCTGATTTCTATAAGCAACTTCACGAGCTCCTTCGTTACAGAAGAAGCACGGATATTCTGGTGTTGGCTTGCGATCTAAACGCCTGAGTCGAAAAATTGTTATTTGATGAGTTCATTTGGGCGGCCAACATGGTATAAGCTCCCGTAATGATAACGGTGAGCGATTGTTACATAGGCTTGAAAATGCTCCTCGATTTCTCGCAAACACAAACTTTCGACACAGCACTCGCAGAAGCGTGACTTCGAGGCCACCAGCCTCGGGCCAGCCATGGACGCACATCATATCGCGATTAGTTACCGATGGAAAGGCTGTGTCCAAAACTGTCGCTTGATTTGGAGCACGAGCGTAGCTTCTGTCCACCCACTTGTCTGCGCCGACCTCCTAGCGCTTTTCGGTGGACGTCCGAAACCTCGATGTGAACGGATTGACACCAGCCAGCTGGCAGAGCTAGGTGTTCTAAATGTGTATCAAAGTGCGCTAACATCCGGGCTGAGTAAGTCCCTACTGAACACCTTCGAAGACCACTGGTCTCATATTCTTCAAACTTTACTATCAGTAGGCATGTATTCATGTGGCAACTCAAGTTGCCTAACTGGACATTAGGTGCCTAAAAAGTCTCTGTAACTTATGGATGCTCTCCGACGTTTTCCGGCTGTAAGCGAATAGAAAGAGGCTGGCAAAAATATCAGGGCAAAACTACGTGCTAGTCTGAAGAATGACCTCGAAGCCTGGTGGTCTCATCGTGACTCTGTGATGGAAACATCCGCTACCGTTGGCAATCATCCTAAGTTATTCCGTCTGATACGGGAAACAGGCAGCAGGAGACCTGGTGTTAGTGAGAACATACGCGACGAGAGTAGGCAGCCGATTCACAGCCTGTCAAAACGCTTGGAGCTTTGAGCCGAACACTTTGCAAAGCAATTTAACCAACCTGAGTTATCGCTTTCCTTTTGGGCATAGAGCGCTCTTCTCCCTGAGCCGACTCTTTGGATCCGCTCTCACGCGAAAAATTCGAACGTGAGACCAGGCTGTTGCAATAGCATGAGGCCGCAGCGGCAGATAGAAATCCCCTTTGCTTTCTTCGAATTCCGGGGAGCTGCACTAATAAATGATTTACACGAGTTGCTAATGAAACTTTAGGAGCAGGAGACTGTCCCGACGGACTGGAGCTACTCCGTCATTGCCCCAATTTTCAAGCGAGGCTCCGGTTCGGAATGCGGCAATCATAGAGGGATCAGTCTGATTTCAATTGCCTCTAAACTGCTTGCGTCTGTCATTCTCCACAGACATGCTGACACTCGTGAAAGCCATATTTGTGAACAGCAAGCCGGGTTTTGTCGAGATTGGTGCTGCATCAACCACTTTTTCATCTTGCGTCCATTGTTAGAGCACCGCCATGTTTATTGGCGACCCACCGTTGTCGTGTTTCTTGTCATAAAAGGTGCCTACGACTAATTCGATCGACGTGCACTTTGGGACTGTCTGATGAGGAAAGGTACGCCTGATAAATGTGCAAACATCACCAAAGCACTGTAGGCGCATAGTTCGGGCAGAGTAAGGGTTTATGGCAAACTGTCGCCACATTTCAGTACCACCAGCGGTAGGAGACAAGGTTGCCCGCTGTCACTTTCCTCTTTAACCTCGCTATTGTTGAAGTCATGGAAACAGCGTTCGCTGGACATAATTTAGAATGTATGGAGGTACTTCCTGGTGAGCGACTACTTGACTTGGAGTATGCGGACGAAATTGACCTAAGCTGTGACAGTTCCCAAACATGCCAAGCAACACTGGACCGATTAGCACTAGTTGTCAGTCGTTTTGGGCTATGTTTCGCTCCATCGAAATGCAAAGTACTTCTCCAAGATTTTCAGGTACCTAATACTGCGCTAAGCTTTGTGCTGATCAGCTAGAAGTCGTTCAGGTGTTCAAGTACCTGGGCAGATATGTTAGCGCCCGTGGGATGGAAGATGAGGTAACGAACCGTATAGCAAAAGTTCGAGGTGCTTTTGTCAATCTCCGCCATCCGTGGCCAAGACGCGACAATACTCTTGCCCAGAAGTGCACAGTTTATAACTTAGCTGCCCGTTCAACATTTCTATGTGGTTATGAAACCTGGCCTATCCGGTAGACAGACAGAAAGGGGCTCGTCACATTCGATCATCGCTGCCTTCACAGATTAGCTCATGTTTGGTGGGAGCACCGCGGGAGCTATGAGCTTTTTTGGCGTCCGTATTTGGTGCAGGAATAGCGAGTGAACTTTTCAGCACTATTATATCACGAACCAGACGCCAATAACCGGGCCACTTGTTGCGTATACCAACACACCGACCCCCACGACGTGCATTGTTTGCGTGCTGATGTTGCGGTTGGAAGAGGAGGAGCAGATGCCAAGCGATGACTTGGTCGAGAGAGGTGTAAACCTTCACTTCGAATTTGGCCTCGGTTGGTGCACCCAGACCGCGTCGCTGGGGTCCTAAGGAAGATGAACACGTTTGGTTGGACACTCTTGCTTAAATGGCTGTCAGCCGACCCGTGGCGTTTGTGTTGTGAATTCCTTTGTCCACCCCCTTCTTACTTAGCCTCCTCCTCCAATCAAGATCGCATTCGTTAGGCATAAAATAACATTTTACGGCACGATAGCCGGCAGTTAGCTGTCGGGAACGATGTTCATCCGTTAATGGGGACTCAGCCGGCTTGCCACCGTTATTTCCTTCTTGTCCTTTGCACTGCGGCAAAATAGTTGAGGTGTTTTCCACCTGTAGCTAACGTGTGTAATAATGATGATAATGAGACCAACTAATTTGATGGTAAATTTGACGCGGTTGGCTTTATGCCAGACTCGGCATCCATCTCGCACTCAGAACTTTTGGTACACTATTAAGAAGGGCAAGCTTTACCAATTTCTACTAGAAAACCAGTAACTTTGGACACAGTATTTGAGGGGGAATTGGCAAGTATAGAGGGAGAGGAACCAGTGAGCGAGAATTCACACGAATGAAAATTCATACGCCGTCGAGCAAAGGGCATATAACATTGAAGACAAATGAAATGGGGATATATTTGCTTACACTTTTCAGCATCATTGGTAAAATAACAAGATAAAAATAACATTTAATGATGCCAAGCAATGCTACAGTGACGATTGAAGACGAAGTTTGGCTTGCATCTATTTTTCTTCTTACTTTCAGTTCAGGACCCATGTGGATCACATAATATTTCGTGTCAGGAACGCATATTTTGCAGTGCTCATCTATAGACGCTAGAATCTCTCGTCCGGCTGTTATTAAGAATTAAAATTAGGCTAGCGAGTAAAATTCAGCAGTATGAATTCGGTAAGTTGGTTTCTTCACGTGTATTCTCCTGTCATTTTTATGCATACTTTGCTTTCAGAACTGAGTAGAACAACTAGACCATGGACACTTAGTGCCATCGCGCATTTTCCGTGATAACCTACATGATTTGCTGCCATGCATTGACACACCGATTTGAAGTTGTTTATACCAGCTAATCTGTCCAGCGTATCTATCTGCCACGAAGAATATCAATCAATCATGAATTTGGCCAAATTAATGACAAGGGGAACAACAATTAAAATTTGTGTCAAAGTTGTGCGACTAGCGTTCATTTTCAAGTTACACTGCTGGTTGCAATCTAATTGACTATGTGGTCAAACCGCCAGTTACGTAAGGAAGGGCTCCCCCCGGGAGGAAAGTATTTGTAGAACGCATCCAAACGGTATGATATGAATTACGCATCCTGCCAATTCTTGAACATGCAACACAAAATTGTAGGCCAATTGTTACTGTGCCATACATTTTCATGCGTGAATTGGAGTCAGTCTGCTGACCTATCCTTCTTCGCATAGCCGCAAGCAATTGGCCACTGTGAAATAAATAGATTGTTCATACTCCCCAAAATTGGAAACAGGGCTTATGGATTGTTATCAGAAGCGGCGAAGAACATTGGATACATATGCCACCATTTTCTCTCATGCTACCTCACATTTATCTTTACAATACCTATGTTTTGCATTGCATGGCATACGGCTCATTGGTCTAATTAAATCTGCCAAAATCTGACAAGCGAGCACATGACATTATCCTTCTTCACATAGCTGCAGGCAAAGTAGCCACTATGAAACAAATACATTGTTCATACATGACAACATTGGAAATAAGGTCTATCCAGAGCCTACGGATGGTTATTAGAAGACATGAAGACTACTGTATATATATGTCATCATTTTCTCTCACGGAACCTCCTATTTAAGTTGAGAAAACCTATGCTTTTCATTGCATGGATTGCCACTCATTTAGCAAATTAAAACTGCAAAGATAGGACCAGCGAGCTCTTGACAGTATTCAGCGACACTTCATGCAGTAGATATGCGGTTATTTCTCAAAGATGAAATACAGAGAGCGTCGCGATAAGCTTGCACTTGACCTAGACTGACTTCAGAGAATGAAGAAAGTGTTCATTACATGTTCATAATCTAGCAAGTGCGGTTGAATAGAAAATAAATAAATAAATCACATAAGAGTAGTAGGGGGAGTTGAATGTTATAGGTAAATATTCGTCGTATCTAGACTCACTCAGATAGCCGTCACACGCTCCGAAATGCATTGTACGCGAGTTTCATACTTTCCGGAATCGTCAGCAGTGCGTATTTCATCGGACCTTGATAAGGTTTGAACCAGCATCTCGACTGTTGCCAGTCTGTGGTTGAGACCACTGAGCTACGGGGGACGGCAACAACCATCGTATATAAGTTACTAGATGTGATATAGCGCCGCTCACTATCCACTGAATTACACGTTACTGCCGTGCAGAGGACAGGGTAGTCACTTCACCAAGCGCCGAGCTTACCAATATTAAGCCACCAATTAACTTATAACATTATAAGCAGTTTGGTCTGTGTACTGACTACAGAACAACAGTGGGGGGAGTTGTTGGGTATAAGTAGAACTTTATATCAGGACCGTAGCTAATGAAACAGGACATTGCAATTGCCTGTCCATAACAGCTGCATTTCGCTGTTGGTTTCGAACCCGAAGGTAAGAGATGGAAATCACTGAAATCGAAAAAGGAGGATCCCCTAAATCTGTAACTAGATACTCTCAACAGGAAATCATCATTTGAAAAATTTACAGCATTCAGTTCGATTTAGCAATTTGAAAAGAGCGGTACGATGTCCAAAGCTGGCCGACGCATGCATTTCGTATTGTCTCCTCAGTAACCTTAACAATAACCGGTACGCAATTATATACTTATATATGGGTATGACCGAATAAGCATGAGGAGTAAGATGAATGACGGGATTTCCACCCCTATGGTCATAGCAGACTTACGCTGATAAATAATATATAGTGGCATACGGGTTATTGTTCATGGTTCTGAGAATACAATACTAAATACATGCATCCACCAGCCATGTTCCTCCTACTGCCTTTCTTAAAAGGAATAAGGTGAAAATCCTTACCTATCGTGACGCGGTAGCTAAAGGCTTGAAATTTTAGTGAACATCGAAATTATCTCAGCTCCAAATACCAGACATTCCTATCTGATTATACCAAATTATTGGCAAACCGGTCGAACACGCAAAAGCAAAGATCCAGCTGACCAGCCGCGTCCTTATTTACACCCACCGTGGACAATTACTGTTCTCATCCATTCTGACCAGGCTCGCCTCTACGGGATCAGAAAATTTGGTTCATTATGGCTGACAGCTATCCTCCAGCGGCCTGGCCTATTTTTCGGACATCTGACAATTCGAAATTTCAGAGCGCCTAACTACTTCAAATTTATTTCGACAATTCACCAGATATTGCAAAGCAAAATATTTTCTGAATGCGGGTATGGAGGTAGGTAAATCCATAGACGGCAGGTCTGAGTTGTGATTCAAAACTATCAGTAGCTGGAAGAGAATACTGCACGCGAGTTCGCAGGTTGTTCCAAGACAACGAAGCGCAAAATGAGCTTTGCCGTTTTTGCGATGCAGTGACAGTAACAGTCAGCACAGTCAAGAATTACGATTAAGCGCATCGAAGTAATTCCGCTCATCAGTGAGCTTAAGGCGCCTAATATGGTTCGTATTACTTACAAATTTTCAAATTTCTGTTGCTATATTCTTAGCATATTTAGCAGATATAAAAGGGACACAAGCATGTTTATTCTCTTCGTATGCAAAATGTTTTATGAAATATTTTCCCACACGATATTTATTTCAGAAACAATTGTGCAGTGCGTTCTAGGCGATTATGGAACTGCCAATGATGCCCTGAACCAAGGGCATTTCGCAGAGTTTGGATCGTTTGGTAGCGAACATCTTCCTTTTGGGGCAAGATAATAAAATACCGGACAAAACAGATTATACTGTTTTGCATGGAATTTCGCCAAACATGGAAAGTGGAACACTGAATGGCACAGAGATTTTGCATGTGCAAACAATTCTTCCATTTTAGGTTAAACTAGCAGATACCTTAAAAATTCAGTTAGATGACATTTACTTGCGAAATTAAGATTGATGTCCAGAAATACATATTAGTTTTTAGCACCAGCTTTGCAATTTCGCTCACATCTATATAATAGTGAAATGTTTAATTCACAATTTATGTTACAAGAAATATTGAATGTGGAGCTAACGTTATGCAATAAAGGTTCAGAATGCCATTGTCCAAGTACTTCATCCTGATATGAATTAACCTGAAAAAGGAACATCTATTTCCAACTCGTGCGATATGACAAAGAATCGAGCACATAATACTTAGGAATTCAGATATAATAATGTGAGCAATTTGAACATACTTAATGTGTGTGAGGTCCCACGTTAAACCCGGAAGTGTAATTCATGGACGATAGGGAATCCACGCATTTAAGCTACAAGCTGGCAGTACTTTCTGAATTACGTTCATTGCTAATAAACCCGAAAGACATAAATGTGGACGCAGTACTTCAACATCTATGGGCAATATATATATATATATGACTTGGTAATGAGGCGACTTAATATTTTGCTTCTTTTGATTATAAATCATGTGACTAGCAAACTCTATGATGTAGCATCCAACAGCGGCGGTCACTAACTTAACTTTTGAGAGTTCACTTGGTCGAACCTTGCATCAATGGATACATTAGTGCAGAAATTTCCTGTTTGGTGTTATCAGGGATATTCAATCGAAGATTGATTTACCTGTTCAGTTGTTGCAGAAAGTTCTCTATATATTTCATTTACATTATCTGTGCATCATTTGCGCACAGTTTTAGATTTTAGGACTTGTTTGCCCGATACCTTACTTGGCTAAGCTATTTGTCTGGCTGATTTTGTGACTCTGCCTTTCACTAATCTATCTATATTGGTGGACTGTACACCGTTAGCATCCTGCTCAACCTGTGTTCCAAGGTAGGGAAATTATCACGACTTTGGAGCAAACACCACTTGAATTGGTGAAGTGTGCGAGAATATCTGATATGTCCTCATGTTCCATCTTCAAACACGGCCCGTCACATATTTTCCGTCCGATAGCCAACTAATATACATTTACTCACGGTCGAATGATTAAATATCCGTCCTAGAATGTTGAACCGACCTGTCAAATAGTCTTTCAGAATGACCATGCATGGTGTTTAGGGGACACCCAAAACAGAACCATAATGTCTACTGATTTTGCTTAGCTTGCGGTCCCGGTAATCCCAAGCCACATGGAGGTTAGGGTGTGCTGACCGTATTCCTTCTCCTTTGAGCCACTTGTGGTTCGGTTCGACTTAGGGTGGTCCCATCGATTCCACAGCTTAAGGCCCACGCAATGCCGCATACGTCCCAGCGGTCCGCGTATCCTCATCCGTGGAATAATATGATTCGCGGTGCCCTTGGGTTTATTGGACGGTGGCTTTGTCTTCAAGCTTGGTTGATTATTTAAAACCCAATACGCTGGAGATGGAGTGGACTTTATGGACCAACTTAACTACCAATTCACCGGTGACTTGATGTTTATATTCATAGACATTAACAGCTTGCGCCAAGAAGTAGGAAAGCCGATTCAGTGTTGGGTGCCACAGGACTTCACCAAATCCTGGGAGGAATATGCGAAGAAGCTGCTGGGTTTCCAACACCTACTTTTCTGCCAAATATATCAATCCCCCCGGTCAGGTTGACTATGAGAAAAGCAAATTTACCGGCTATTATCAGTTGGTCTTCATGGTCCTAGGCGGTCAAGCCATGAGATCTTGGGTATCACATCTGCTGTGGCAAATAGGATCTCGTCGACTTTTTATTGCTCAAATCCGCTCGGAAAGCTGCCATACCTGCTCGCGAGCTGCGGTTGAAAGCAGTATCATGTCTCATGACCACTCTTGAGAAACAAGCAAAGTCTCAGTCTCGATTCAGACGCTTCAAATCGTTGGTACTTCGGTGCTTGTGTGGCGTCCCACCAAACGCTTGCTTAACTGTGCTGTTTCTCTTTGTTCGTTTCTTATTTGTTGCCAATTCCGTCGGACGAATTTACTTGATGAAACGTTTCAGTGGATTTAACAGCACTGCTTTTGGCCACGATTGCTACAAGACCTTACCACTGGAATTGAATGGGAACCAACCTGTCACTTCCCTCGAGTCACATACTGTACCATCAGGGTTCTGTAGATGGGGCAAACGAAACCCGCTAGCTACGCACTCCAATGAGTGCTGCCAAACAACAATTTCATCAAAAAGATCTACTTCGGCCTTTGGTTTCGGTTCGCCATCTTAGGTTTCACAATCACATACAATACCTCAAAATAAGCTCTGAATACTCCATTGCCTGTGCGCCGAGTGCGTTACATTAAATAGTATCTCAAAGCGCTTCTTCTGATTTCGATTACGGAGGAGAGGGATTGGGCCCGATTTGTGAACAAAACATTGGTAGCAGATAGAGGGTTCATCTTGCAAGTGGTGTCCAAGTTCGCCAGTGACCTAATCGCACTGGATGCAACCACAACTTTGTGAAGAAGATATCGTCAGCCTAAGATTACTTGCACCGAGGAGGAAGTAAACCGTATGCTAGAGACTATAACACGCGGATCTTCTTTGATCTGACAGCGGACTGGGTCTTGGTTTACATCCAATTCTTGGACGCGAATTCCT
Organism: Dicrocoelium dendriticum; assembly: GCA_944474145.2. Lineage (NCBI taxonomy): Eukaryota > Metazoa > Platyhelminthes > Trematoda > Plagiorchiida > Dicrocoeliidae > Dicrocoelium > Dicrocoelium dendriticum. The sequence continues at coordinate 25,143,678 of OX104060.1, read as the reverse complement.
CCTTCTATTTTTTTTACGAAACTATGTAGACCAGTACCGGCACCCAGCCGACGGACCAGTCCGTGCAAATGTTACAAGTCCAAATGCATCAGTTATTAAACAAATGTTTTTATCAAATGACTACTCAGCTTTCCATTTATCTTCCTGTCCCAACATTCAGGCACACGAATGTTTAAGTTGTGTCTGCATTTTGTGCTCCTATATCAGTCTACCTGACACGCAATTTCAAGACAAGCGATTATCCAGTTCTGGTACATTCAGTAAGTCAGTGGTAACAGGGGTTTGTCACCATCATTAACGACATCAGCAACATTTCCTATTGGTGACATCCTTCTTATGCAATGCATTCTGCTGATTCGAAATGGACTCAATCTATCGGATGTTGTGTGACTCTTTTCCTAGCAAATTTCCTTAAAACTTATTTACAATTTTTTGTGTATTATGACTCCAGCCTTAACTTCAACAATTTTAGGCCTACAATAAACTCGTCTAAAGCACGACCTGATTTATCTTGGTTCCCCATTTGCATTTTAATCTTCTAGATATTGCTCGCTCTTCCGTTTTCTCTGTTTTTTCACAACGTTTGCCCTAACGGAGCCCTCATCTTCCAAATGATTCCAGTTGGAATACTAAATATCCAAAATGTGATACTTTGTAATAAACTGATAGTTATATTGACGTCGGAATCCGATTTATTTTCCTCTCTTTCATCGATGCCCTTCTTTCAGGGGCCATCAAGTTTTCAATCTACATTTCCGTTTCATCTGGTTTCGTAAAGACGCATGCAAAATAGAAATATATCTGCCCTTGAAGTTTTATTGTGGTCATTTAACTTGTTCATCCTACCCTTTATTTTCTCTCTTACAATTGGCTTTCTGTGCACTTATTCTCTCCGTTGCCAAGATAGGTGAGACGGCGGTTTAACCAAGGATTTATTGCCCTTATTTTATGATAGCTGTTGTTGAACTGATGGAAAACTACTACCAAACTCAACAGTGGATACTATCACTTTTTTGCAAACATTACATCTAATCCGAGATGTAACGTCCGTGGTTACACATTGGGACCAAGATGCTCTCATCGTGTTTCTGCACACTAGTTTTGTTTTCTGCCCGACAGTCGGAACTGGCGACTCGCAGAGGCATTGCTTGGTGTGCATTTTTACAATCTGTCTCGAAACGAAGATTTCATGCAACTGTGGATTGCTATATATTCATCCACTTCCTGAGTTCCCATCCAACAATCCTAAAATAGTATTTTTATTTGCAATCACAAGTATATTTCTTCTAGCTTCATATTGTTAAAACTTGCGGCATGAGTTGCTATGCAGTGACTTTGTTCTCCACTTTGAGAGAAAGTATCCTTAAACCATCGGTTTCAGACTGCATTAGCTAGTGTTAAACAATCCCTTCAGTTATTAACCAAAGTGAAATATCGACAGCTAATCCCGTTCCTTGGCCTGCGTGATGTACTATGTTGTATATATGATGTCCTTGCATTTGGCTCAAATTCACTCAGTGATTTTGCTATATCGTCCAATTATCCTCTGGATTTGGGTAGCCGCCCGAGACTTAAGGTTTCGTATAATGATTGCAAACATAGGCGTATTTAATCTCTTCCGTTTTCATATCCGGCAGCAGGAAGACTAGGTAAGCTGAGTTAGTAAAATATAGTACGTGAAATTTAGTTTTTGATTGATGTATGGCAGCTGATTACATTCTAGACGGACCTATGTCAGATTGTCTAATGAATAGTCCAGCAATCTACAGTAGCCAGGCCGTTAATATTAAATTCTTTTTCCAGTAGTAACACCGGGATAATAAATTTGGCAGCCGCATGATGTTACATTTACGGATTGTTAGATTGAGTCTACTCCAAAAACAAATCAAGATTTTAATAATAGTTTACTTCCGAAACATATGTAAAATAGATTTCGTGTAATGTCACAGTGCCATTGCAGTGACGCACTCCTGTTTATAATAAAACACTCCATCACGTAACCGGTTTATTGGAAAGGTTGTTTGAAGTGAGAGTTTTGATTATTCCTTAAGAGCTTCGAAAAAAAGTGGCATTTTGTGTTTCTGTGCCACTGAGTAAACGTTTAAAATAAAATATATATCCGATTCCAAGTGGATCTCAGAAGCATTTTAATGTGGCCGAAAAACGCAGTTGCACTTCACATTCACTGACAAGACCCCAGTGAACATTATTAGGTTCTATTTTCATCCTAATCACAAAGTCCATGATATTTAAATGGTTTACAATTAAAAAGCAGTATGAGAAGATCTGGTTTGATGCGTAATAATTCTAGTGTGAACTTAACGGCTGCATGCATATACAACCAGGATGCTTGGTAAGAAACCCTTCTTGCTTGTCATTTGATACAATCGGAAATATGGGGAAACCTGGATCGATTGTGTGGGGGCCTGTACACTGCTACTTGTAAAATCTTTAGAAGACAGACAGGCGAACTTTAACTTTTGAATACTGAATGCGGAGAAGAAAGGTCGGACGCGTTCTCGAAAACCCGGTCGCTGATTCCTTCGCGTTTTTACCAAATTAACTCTGCGCCATTTGCTGCTTGGGTATTGCACAGTAAAATGAAATTATGAGACAAAGCAAAATTAGCTCCCTTGTGTTTTCTTTTTCTGTATCATACAAATCGACGCATGACAACCTAGCTAAAGCCACTTGATTGCTACACATTTAATGTTTTGCGTTGGGATTTATGCAGGACACCACGTACTATTTTTTGAAGATCTGTGATATTTATCTAAAATAGCTGCTGACTGGTTTCTGTATCATGCAAAGCTGATCCGTGGACCGAGTCAATTAGTTATGTCTGTTAACTAATGCCAATAATGAACGATTAATTCGGGACAATTGCCCTGTCCAAACTATCTCATAGATGCATTGCTTGGTGAAAAAATGTTGGAGATTAAACCTTGATGATAAGGAATGACATTATGCTAAAACTGTCTTATACGTAGTGCTTAAAATATCAGCTTAAATTACTACAAAATTAAAATACCATTTCTAATGCGCGGTGTATAAACAATGCAGTGCAACCCAGTATTGTGACCTGGATCTATGGAATGGTCCAAAATATACTTTGGTTGGTATTTTAAGTAACCATTAACTAACTAATTAACTTTGATCTCGCCAATAATTTTTCACAAGGATTTAGCTCAGATAGGAGCGCTGGGATTCATGCCATTTACATGGGCAATGTTCGTTGAAACAGAAGATATTCTGAATACCATGACGGAAATGAATCCTAAATATTTAAACTGAACCCAAGGTATTGAAATATGACAATATTTTTAGCCTCAGAGTAAGAATAAGGTTAGACAATAAAGTGATAGTGAAATTTTTAGTCATGTGAACGCTTTTATTATCTTGAACATCGACCTGTCTTATGCAGGCGCTGATATTTCGTAAATAAAAGAAATGAATTTACTGTAACACTATCCGTTAAGGTTAAAATTTAAACTCCCATATTACAAATTTTCCACGTAATATGCTCAGCCATACGATTATGTGTATCCATAAAAAATAAATGGTAATAAAAGTTTCAAGATTCAAAATAATTTCTCACACAATTGATGAAATTGTTGGCTATTCTCATTTGAGCAATGATGCAACTACTTGTAGGACGCAATTATCAAAATACATTTATTTGGGACACTGTTATACATCTGGAGCACAGAAGTACATTTATTACTTTTGCAACCCCCTTTTCTCCTCAATAACAAATCTAATCATGCGGATGCTCAGGCATCGTTCCACTATGCAGATTACCACTTCCCGCCTAACGCTTGGTTATTTCCGTTGTTAGCTTTCGGTTCTAAATCATTTGATTACTCATACTGGTTTAAGGTTTCAACTGATATATTTGGGTATTCAACTGCACGATGCCTAATTAGTAATCACTGGTAGAACTTAAAGTAAATTCTGCGAAGTAAATTAGCGCGGCAAGGTGTGCTCCTATTTATGTTAACCGTATGCATATAGACTTAAAATCAGGTTTTGTAATTTAACTTTGAATATAAATGTGATATTCTTGTTTTTGGATGCAAGTGCTGATCGATTAGTGTCCACCACGACCTTGTTAATAAAAAGTTCTTATGAAGCATTTGGTTGCGAATCCCATGTAAAATTCAGATATGTAAATTAAACGTGTAATTTGGTTTTAAGTTACAAACCGGTTATGAATCCTACCTATATCGATCGTCAAGCAGTTAGTCAATTGTGCACAGGAAAATGCAATCTGTGAGTTTTCGAGTACATTGAAAAATCATGCCTAAAGGGAGAACTCACGAAACGTTAAATATTGCATATAGCGGTTCACGAATACAAGTCGTTGATCTGCGGAGTTAATTTGCTTTTCCGCTTGTGTCTACGGAGATTAGCATGCTTCTTTAGCGGAAACTAGTTCCTAGCATAAAACCTGAATACTTTTAACCGAGTTGACCGCCGCTAGGTTCCGTTCAGTTTTCATCACAAAGAGGTGTCCAGTTTTATTTCCGATTTACAAATAGCATTATTGTTGAAAATGTCCTGAGCATGTAGAGGTTTACATGGCTTCAAAATGAAGACAAATTGTTATTCATTCTAGTGAATGTGTAAAGAAAATTCCGATCTGTTCGGATGCACTCCCCACATTGCATCTTCTTTGGATTATTCGAGTCCGGACTCCACATACATGCTAAATGTTTCCCCTTTTCAAAATTGATGCACATTATGATTGAATGTGTGCGAGCAAGTCAGCAGAACGCTGACAGGTAATGATCTATGCAACATGCGGCTTTTGGTCGATCATTTTGTTTTAACCAAGGGATTACAAAGCCCTCCAAGTCAACCAGGATCTTTTGTGGATTGAGACACAGGGTTAGATCCCATACTCAGTCATTTGACGAAGGAGCCAATACAAACTGAGACATGTAGTTCTTTGCTCCAGGCAGCGCATGTTCGATTATACTGTCCTTATTTTTGGGTAACTAAGCCCTCGCACTCGAATTGTTTGCGTCGGTATTACCAAACAACTCAAAAACGGCCATCTACTCTGCTAGCTTCTAACTGCAATAATAGAACGGAGTAACCCATAACGACTTGTTTCGTTTGGTGATTAAATTTTCTAGGTGTACCTAATTATTTTCCTTACCCTTTCAGATACTCTTTGCTGTTAGTTTACGGAGATCATATCAAATTTGCAGGAAGTACTGAGATTGTTATGTAATCGAGTACACGAACTAGTGATTTTACTGTTGAAGCTGGTTACATGCGACCAGTTATAGCTTGCGATTTGGATTTGTTTTGAGAAAACGGTTGGTCGATAGCGGTCAGTCCCGGCTGCTGGCTTTCCGCACATAAGAGGAAGATTTCCGGCCTGCCGCATCTGAGAGCTCAACGTGCAACAGCGGAAGGGTGCAGGCGTACCGTTGAAAGCCTTGTAATTCTCCTATACCGGATGGAGCATGCTAAGGTGAACCAGAGTACATCGAAACTAGAAGAATAAATTTCCGTTGAAATTTGGTCGGGAGTGTGGAAGAATCCCGAAAGTCCTCTCCTGTGATATCCTCCCCCGTTCATTGATACGGTGGCTGCAGTTCCATCTGCCATATACCCAGCTTGTCCTTGTCCCAAACTTTCTCTTCCTTACTGCATACTAGTTCCAGATACTAGATTAATTACGTTTATTTTGCACTGAGCAAGTAAATGAGCTGCATTCAATCAAGTTGCATCCAGTTTGCTTAATTCGAAACAAACCACTATCGTTTCACGTAGTTACTCCCGGTGAGTTATCGGTGCACTTAGAATATTTCCATCTATCCACTGAGCTCACCACCGTTCACCACATGTGATCTGACAATATTGCAGTTGTTGTGAATGAAAGTCAAACATTGAAACCATTTGGTTTGATAGTCCTATGGTTTGTTCGTCCTTGTGTACATTGGCACACAACGCTATCACTGTGTGTAATGAGTGGATGCTCACACCCACGGCTCATTGTAACTCCATCCTTTTGATTGGAACTGTGTAAGTCCGAGATAAGCCACAATGTACTGAAACTAGTACAGTCCTAAGTACATCTTGAAGTCATGCTTCCTGGCTATTTTTGAGTTGCCGTTGTTGAACCGTCTGTGCTTTCGGCACAGGCTTTTGTTGTGTATTTGTTGTTTTTAATTGATTGCCAATTGTAGCGTAGTTCAGTTTAGATCCGGTCTTGTTTTGTTGAAACTAGGGGAAACACCTTCTTTCCAGCTATCCAGGGTGATTGCCGCTTAACCTTCGTCTCATCAGGACTCATTCGCATGACTACCAGTGCATGGAAAACAAGCAGGCAGAATCTGCCAGTAAGCTGCCATAAATGGCTATTGTCAGTCGACGGAGTGTCTCTCGGTGCTAAATCTATCCGCTGCGACGGTTGTATCTTAAATATCAGTGAGCATAAAATGCATTATATCCCGGTTCGCTAGTACATCATGAGTAACCGTAGCTGTCTTCCATTGATCATTGGACGAAGCTATGGGTTATGGTTTCCACTCTCCATGTTTACGAGTTCGGATCCTAATGGAGCTGATAGATGCGTACTATGGACAAGACCAAACATGTCAACATCGTTTAGTGCATTGTCGAGCACGTGGATTACTAAACGATGTGAAAGCTGCTGCAATGAGCACACAATTATTTATATCAAAAATTTCCAGCTCAGGAGAACGTCTAAATTCTGTACGGCCCACGAAAGTATTCAGGTGTCTTGGAGAATCGTCATAGTGCTGTGAATGCGGCTAACGAAAGGCGAATTTTCAATTTCTGTATTCAAGTGTCTATTTCATTCATGTTTTCCCGTGGGCCCTCCTTCGTATGTCGATATTTAGACTGCACTAAAACGTGCGTACAATTCGAAAGCTGCAACAGGGGTAAAATCATCTTGTATACATAGTACGAGTGGATAAAATGTCCAGTAAGGCAATACCGCTTTAGGTGATGTTGGATGTTTGTTCAAAATTAATCCACCCACCTGAATTAAAGCACCTTGTTAAACCATATTATTACATGGCCATTTCTCTCCTACATTAAAGCCATCAAGTGCATGTCATTAAACAATTCTAAGACACCTTTAGTAACACAGAAAATGGAGCTTCAGTGCACAGGTAATTAAAGTGAAAAATAATAAAATAATTAGCAGCGAATTCTGAGGTCGGATGGTTATGAGATTTGCGCAGGGTAAAACTGCTTCGTGAACTACAGGCAAAGCTTATAGTTCACGTTTAAATAAAATACTTTCATCCATAGGAATAGTATTCATCGAGTGCGCGCCTAACCTTATGCTCATAACGCACAAAAGTAGTGCTACCTCAGGAAAAGTAAACTTTAGACGAATTAAATAGACTGTAGAGCTAGGGTTTCAATAGTTAATATGGGTTAATCTATACTCATAGATGGACGGGACGTAGTTGCATAAACTTGGTGTACCCTAAATAAGATTATGTATGATTACAACTAAACACAGGTTAAGATGATGGCTTGCTTCTTGCTTCCACGTTGTTCAACCTGTAATTATACAGTTTGTTGCAGGTAGACCAAGCTAATCTCAAACGCCTGCTATTAATGGACGCCAACATCCTTTCTGAACTTGATGAAACGTCACTCACTTGACGAAGCATAATGATCATAACCCCATGTTTTAAAACCTGTGTTCAAACCAGTCACAAATGTCCTCACCTAAACTAGTCAAAATATTTTTACCTAATTCTGTTTAATGGAAGTTGAGCCCTCCTGTAACTTGACAGAATAAAACAGTTTTCGTCCATATCAAAATATTGCGCTCATTTCTATCATACCCTTCATATTTCTCACAACTATATATTTTATAAAATGCCATCAACTTTACCAGCGGTGTGCATATAGAATTCATATAAGAGTTTGGAGACCGCGTGCCACAATCACAACATATTACCTTGCGGCAATAAGCTCAGCCCCGTGTGTTTATAACGTGATAAATTTCTGCTGCAATATTGTGCATTGTTTGAATTCATGGATAGCTCTTACGCTGCCACTGCATTTTAAACGATTGCTCATTGTTCATAATATACTATGCTTGAAATGTTTTTTTACTATATCCGGTCATAACGGCTGCTAAATTCGCACAACATTGTTCATCACAAGCTACTTGCATCCAAATTCCTGACGTGTCCTAACTAGAGCGAAATTGGTCGTGGAGTGAGTAGATGGGAGAGAAAAAGCCCGAAACCCTACACACCGCACCCATCTCAAGCCCGATGAGTCATTTGACAGTCACTTAAAGGTACTTCACTGATCTAGAACAGCACTTGTAATGATTACATAAATAGCCGAAGCTTAATTTGAGCTTAGCTTGTTTTGGCAACGTCCATGCTTAGCCGGCTATTGAAAGCACAAAATAAAGCTTTTGTTTATGTGTCCTTTTGCGCACAATCGTGCTTGAAATGCATACACGAAGCGACTGAATCAGTTCATAGCTTACTACATGTGATATTTCTGTTTGGTATTCCTTCTGTCGAAACCTACATTTTAAGTCAGATTTTTCCGTTTATTCTATGATAAACTACTATCAAGTAAACAATCCAAATAATCGCCCAGTAATGGCCGACACACACGTTCAAAGCACACATCAGTTATACATTTATTTGATGTACAAACATTTGTAATTTTTGCTGTGCTCCAAATACAATTGCCGTTGGAATAGTGCGTTATTCAACCCTTTTGTTGGATGACAGTTTCTCAAGCGTGTCTTTATTCTCTCTTTATTATTACAATTTTTAAGATGCGCTGTCTAACCAGTGTGGTGAATTAATCTGGTCGCTATTTCGGGACAATTAAAACCCCTCATTTGATCCAGTGTGGCTGCCGGTAAAATTCATTTACAAAGACCTAGCAACACAGATGGATTATTTAATTAAGAAAGCGGGATTTCGAATTTTAGACGAAAAATATCGGTCAACCTTTGTAACTTGGCCTTGAACGAAAACGTTCTAGGAGGAATTTGAAAGCGCTTATCTTGTTGTGTAACATAATGGGCTTACTAGACGCAATTCGTTAACAGGTTCGTACCGATAGAGTTTTGGGACTAGGCCAAAGCAATTCATTTTTTCTTTATGCAAAGAATAAAATCAATTATAGGTGATGTGAGGAAAAGTATAACACACACAGAATGGTATATGACTTAGCATTTTATATAATCAATGTGTACTCTTTTCTATTACCTTATTTGAGATAAGTGGAATAACAGAACCAATTTTAGGGAACAAGCTCGTTTTTAGTAGTTGCTCATCAGGGTAATACAGCACAAATAGATGAAGCGAGCTTAAACACCAGATACTTGTACAGGTTCAGAATCCAGATGGTGTAAGGGACCAACATAGGTGATTGGTCCCACGGTGATCAAGAGTGTATATATGTGTGTGGCGTTGTCCACACTATGTGTCCGCGTCAAGTATAATAAGTGGAATAAATGAGCACAATATTTTTCTTTACAACAGCAGATGTGAATAACAATAAAAAACTAGAATTTTTGACTGTATAATAGTGTTAATGACGGATTCAACTAATGTTATCCAAGGCGATCAGGCCTGTTGTTTTGTGTATGCTAAGCGCGAGCAAAAAATGTATAAATACGTAGGAACTAAAGTTAAATATCTGTGAAACAGAATCGTTTGGCTTAGTCTACCTTTCCTAACTTTGCATAAGAAACCCAAAGGAACATATTGCCAAGCAAAAAATAATCGAATGCTAAATGCAATGGAATATGGGTAGTGTTAATCGCAACCCCACAATTTTAATATGTCTGTAACGTGCTTTTCCTTAGTAAATATTAGATGAAAATTGATGATAAAATGACTGGACGATTCTACGTTTACTGCCACTTTGGAACTTCAAATATTTCTAAATGTTTTGAGAAATGCTTCCTTAAACAATTAATAGATTCTGGTAAATAATACTGAAAGAGGATTTTGTCAACTCGTTGTTCCAAAATTTTGTTATAATTTCCTAATGCTGCCTGTTTAAGTGAAGATAATATAGATGGACTATGTGCACTTAGTCCATGTCAACGCAGCAGCATTCCGGCTTGTTATTTACCCAAGATGTACCCACTGCAACGTGGTTTCAATCTTGTTATTACGTACAGCTCTGTCAAGAATATACTACTATTTCTTAACGCTGTCTGTTTATTTGTAGACCCTTGTTTTAAGCTCAAGGCATTTTCAGAAATAAATGGATAAATTTTATGTTCCTCGACGATGCGAAAAGCTGTTCCCTAGAAGGAACAGATCAAATAATTGTACAGCCTATCTATGAAATTGCATTGAAACCTTTGCAGAAATGAACATAGGCGCACTTTCAAATTAGGTCACACCAAGTAATCAGAAAGGTTCTGCTATAATATTCCTGTCATTGAACTAGGATAAATTACAATGTTGTCACATGTTTGAGCAGAGAAAATATGAAATGCAACTAATGGGGCTGCTGTCTGAAAGGTTATGTGTTTGTTTCGAAAATTAATTCAGGCATAATGGATATCGTTTTCGAGAGCGTTATCTAGGGACTTTGATATTCCGAACATAGTAATTACGTTTTGAACAGATAACTACTTACTTATCGCAAGATAAAAATCGCAAAGTGTGTAGCAGGTTCTAATACCCCCTGGAAATTTGTTCCAAATCTCTGAGCAGTGGGTTAGAGAGAAACGTTCTCTGATTCTCCCAGTAACTTTTAGAATCATGACTTTTATCGTTTTGTTACGGATTGGATATCCGCTGTTTTAAGGATAAGTGAACACCGTTATTTAGACTTCGCATTTCCATGTTTAAGATACTATAAAGAAGATATAGTTTCAGCTTCACGCTACGAAGACATACTGGGACAAATGCAAGTTTATCACATCGCTCTCTGTGGGCCAGTTTTTAGGAGTACCCACATAGATGTTTCGTGAAGCGTCTCTGGACCCTCTTAAGAGTATGCTGGTCAGATTTCCGCAGATTAGACTGGACCAATGAACAGTATTATATACATGGCAAAACATATGTTTTGTAAAGCGGCATGCGAGATTTCTTGAGGTAAAAGTGATGGCAGATATAACCGATGGTCTTCATGGTTTTCGAAACTTGGAAGTCACATTGTTTAGGAAAGTGAAACGTGACTGAAAATCGCAAGCCAAAATCGCGAACTGCCATGCATTGCGAGATATATGCGCCTTGTAGCAATAAACTGTTTGGTGGTACTTGACATTTATACGATAAAATATTACACTTATGCATGGAAAAAGACACCTGACACAGTTGGCACCAGAAAGCAAGGTGCAGATAGGTCAATCTGAATGAAACGTACGGCGTTTTGCATATTTGTACGTGGTTGCGGATACACAACTTTAATGCCATCAGCAAAGATAAATGTAACGCCGTTTCTTATTCTCTGAAATATATCGTTAATATAGATTAGTAAAATAAGAAGACCAAGGAAATTTCCTTAAATCACTACACTGGTGATTGCTTTCGGTTTAGAGAAAAGGTCGCCGATGCGCACCACCTGCTGTCTACCAATTAGATATGGAAACAGCCAAGAGAACATCGGCTCTCCAATGCCTACAACCTGCAGCTTGTTCAGATACATAATGTGTAACAATCTATAAAAGGCTTTTCGCAAATCCAGGAACAAGATTGCAACGCTTTTTCTCTTATCCATGGCAGCCCTTGTGTATTTAAAATGTCTGTCTGGCATGTTGCGCAGGAACGACCTTTCATCAAGCCGTGCTGCAAATTACCGATGATGTTATCCTTGTTCAATAACACAAACAGTTCATCATTCACTATACTTACGGTTATTTTGGAAAAATTGGTGTGGTTGATAGGACGAATATTTGAATGTCGTAGGTAGTGCCAATTTTTGTGTCGCGGGATAACGATTGTAGTTTTCCACTTAGTAGGTTATATTCTGTTTGTAAAAGAGAGTGTAAAACTGTTGAACAAAAGCAGAGGGAATACACTACCACTGCTTTTTGTTAAACAAGTTGGTATCTCATCCGAGCCTGAGCAAGTTGCGGATAATAAGCGAGGGAGTTGACAGGTGCTGTTTACTGTAGTGAATTCCACTCTGAATTCCACTCTGCTAGTATGTCTAACGATTCAGTGGTCACTGATTTGCCAAAATAATTATTGAAATTTTCACAGATATCAACTAGTGCGTCGTGATATTAGGTGTGGTGACAAAATGGTGATTGCCGCTGCAACGCAAACCTCGGGTACGGAATAGTTTAGCTCAGCTGTTTTGCTATGGCCGTTCAGCGTTTTATACTCTTCTAGTATAAGGGTTTTGTCATTTGGATGTCTCTGTACTTTGACGAACTTAGACTGCTCTAATAATAGCACAAGGTTACCAAGTAACGAGAATTTCGGCCGAATCTTTAGAAGTATTCGTGTTGTCTTGAACGCTTTGCGGTCGGATATGTAGGTAATTTGGTGGACATATGTTAGTGATACCGCTGAATCGAGGCAAAAGCCAATTAAACTGTAAAAAAGATCCGTGGCTTATTGAGGACATGACGAGAGAAAGAATTGATCCCAATTCGTCGCACGAACCAGATACTCGAACGAGTTCTATTTGACGGAACTGAACAGACGATAATCCATTTTGTTTTATACATCGGCCATGCGTAGTTTTAAACGCCATTTGATCATGCAATGATCGCTCCCCGGAAACTCATCAACAGCCATAACGCTGATTGCAAGTATGCTTAATAAAAAATATTCAGAGTACTTTCACCTCTGGTTGGTTTGCAGACTTATTGTTGCCAGCTATTCCTTTGGATATAGAATATAATATTTTGGCATTTCGAAGGAGCGGTTCCCATTGGCCAGGAAATCGAAGATAGATTGAATTCATCAACAGTAATCTTATGTAGAAACGGTAGGCCAGCAGTTACTTCAAATGCAAACACCAAAAGTTCTAGGTGTTCTTGGCTGCAGTTTGGCTCGCTGTATATACATCCCATTAGCAGCTGCTGCTGAACGTAAGCCATAGTGAATCCTGGACTTCGTTCAACATTGGGTTCTCGAATGTTTATGTTTCGAGCGATTTTGTTCAAATAAAGGTACACAGCCACCATATCGACGAGTTGTCATATTCCAAGTTGTCATATTCGAAGATAGTTAACTGCTGGTCAGACATGCCATCATAGTACCAAGATTCAGTTATAAATATTATAGCAGGATTACTCATGAAAACAAATGATCGTGGTGTGTGGATCTTATAGTGAAGAGAACGAATGTTTATCAAAAATACTTAGATAGATGAGATATGCAGAAGATAGTTTAGGCTGTGTTAAAAACAATGAGGTTTCTTGCTGGACCCAGGCTAGAAATTGTTGAAAAAGTGCGTGTATTGCCAACGGTTGGAAGTGGTTTTGAGGTATCCACAGCGGAGTGGGTTGCGACTAAGTATGACCCACTAGAAAGTGTTTGAGGAAGAGTCCATGATTGGTTTAATAGAATGCGGGAGCTACAGAGTTAAGTTGCGTCCTCTGCGTCATGTCACTAATAGACTATTGATTACGTCACCCATTAATAGGTGTCAGTGTGTAGCTGTCTGTTCCATACATGGGTTAAATCCGCTTACTTGCGCTTGATATACATGGCTTCACTATAGGCGGTGGAGGCATACTTGTGTCAATCCACACACCACCGGCAACTTAATCCGTGGAACCGAATAGTCGTGATGTCTAATTACACCGGGTGTGACGTGGGAATATGTTAGAACGTCTTCTATAACTTTATGACCAATGAAGTGCGTATCTCCAAAATACATGATGGTATCGAGTCACCAAATTGCGCTTGAGGCACATCTTGGTCAATCGCCTTTTTACTGTCGATCAGTTTGACCGGAATGAGCAGCTTCCTTGTTGAGATTGAATACTAACCAGTGCAGAATTAGCGGAACATAACAAGTCGAGATTTGAGGTAGCGGTTTTGCATGCACCTGAGATTTAGCAGACAATGTTACTCGTTGATCCAAATTGTTGTCACTTCACATGCAAGAAACAGCATTAGGAAACCCTATATGACTGCCAGAAGTGATTATCCAAGATGAAGTAGCATCCACATCATTATTTTTATGGATAGAGTCGTTTTGGGTCTGATCGGCTTATCATGCTTTGCCGTGAAACTGCAGCCTGCTGGTCTTTCACTAACTAATTTTGTTTCTGACGTTGATCTTAAATCCAACTGCGATATTCAGGTGTACTGTAAGACACAGAATCGAATGCAAAATACCAGGAAGCATATTTTGTGGTTCCTGGTAAAGTTTAAAGTTTGGGTGTTATTCTCAAATTTGTGGTGCCTACTAAATGGAGCAATATATATTAGATGCGGGGCGCTAGATGGCTGTATGGTATTTTGGTTTACCTTAGGCTTTCGCCCCCTTAGCTCTCGTTACAGCGGGGTTTTGTCCTCCGTAATTTTCAGAGCTTCAAAACTCATATTACCCAAAATGAGATTACGCTTTGGATGAAATTTTTGGCATAAGTGCATGTTGAAACTGAAAAAGTACGGGACACTATTACGCGTTAAATTTCTATGTAGTCTGATTCAGCTGGACCAAGAAGCCTGCATACTGCATGCACTGAGAAACACTTTCCAAACAAATAATATGGTAAATTAGCTGGCACATAAAAACCACCGCATTACATGAACAGCATAGTCCACTGTATACCTCGGTTGAAATGGAGTCTAGCAGTACACTGTACTTCGTGAGGTTCAATTTATCACTATTTGGGAACAGTTCAAATAGGACAGCTGGACTCTACAACGCTTGAAATGTCGATGTGATCAAGTCAAATTTTAATGCAAGTTCAGCGTATGCAGTTTCGACTAAGGATGGACATTTTCGGGTGTCTTTCTCAGGTCAGTATGTAGTCCAAGGGAATTTCCCACAACGCCTATACTGCTTTGGGTGTTTTCCTTACTATTGCTTCCAGCCTTTTTACATAGCGCCTTAATGCCTTGTCTTAGCTTTTGAACAGGAATGGAAGTATTCTGGTTTGTAATATAGCTTTGCTCATCGAGCGTGTCTTTATAGTAGACGTGATAATGAAACGGAAGTAAGATACACTGAAGCAAAATCAGTGGAGGTAAGACAATGTTTGCTAGCTTCTGATCTTTAACTGAACATCCGCGTCTAATCTAATGCTGGTAACATAACAACCTCCGAAAACTGGGCGATTCAGTTGGGAACAAACGAACGCACCGAGGTGAACAATTTGAATCTCCGCCTCCGAGTTGCACACGTCGTTACTTTGGAAACTCCATCTCTCCAAAAATTCCAAACATTTTTGTTGTCTCTGCATTCCCAAAACAGAGGTTGGCAATCGGGTCAGCCTGTTTACTTGGAGTACTTTCATAATCTTTTTCTAAGTTGAGTAGGGAAACAAAATATTACTTCTACTGGTTTTGTGATTTTCCTATTTTTTAATCGAGAATTTGTAATCAATGCAAGTTCATGCCCGTGAACAGGATTAAACAAAATTTCAATTCCAACCTCATCCGTTTTCACCAAAATCACTCCAATTACATTAGCTCACTACACTTTTAGAATTTTGATTTGGGTAGTCTTAAACAATGACCACGTTTAATATAACAGATTAAAAGGACGCTGCATGTGTTCGAAGTACAAGTGCACGTATTTAACGTCCACTTTGTAACTAATCTGGCGGTGTGGCAACACAGGTCGAATATAGAACTTAAACAAAATGCGTATTACAAATAAATATCGGTAACTATTTAAATTTTAGTTTTGCGTACCTTTATGTTCTGGAATTAACAAAGGTGTACGCTCACCGAAATTTAAAGCGTCAGGATAGCGATTGCATAGTTCACTTATGATGTTAATACTGTTGATAACATTCGTCAAAATAAATGGATTTGAGAAGTTTATCAACTGCAAGTTACTTGGATGCATTTAGCTGCTGCGGATGATTCCACAGAAATAACGGGGTCTCCCAAAAATCCTTCAACTCTGTTCTCATGTTACATATTTCACTAAACAACCACGTTGTTAGCTGAAACTACGTGTTTCGTTACTTCGTCGCAAATAATAGAAGAGGCGAAAGTATTTTGCGCTGTCTCTCGCACAACTAATATTTTTAAGAAGCAGATATATTGATAGATATTACCAATTGTACTTGAGATAGGAAGACGAATCTAAGATGAAAATAGTAAATGTCATAGCTAGTTTTTCTAATGTTTGACGTTTCCACGTTATCATATAATTCGATGAACGAGACTAGAGGACGTTAAGGGGAATCATTAAAACAACAGGACTCATGGGTCACCGCAATATCTGTTGATTTAGTGTTAACGCTCCTCTTTGATTAGATATTACACCAAAAGCATAAACATTGCACCATAGTACAAAGAAAGGGAACAACAATTTTTCGCTTATCATTTTACATCGCGCACCCAGCGTTACCATTTGCGCTAGGTGTCCTTAATTGGATATTATATGCAAAATCAAACATCAATAAGCATAGCTGGCTGGCGGTTAACACCATAACGCATCAATACTCGTATTGTTTCACCAAAAATTCATCGTGTTCACGACAAAACAGCGGTGGCAAATTTAGCTAGAATAAATAGCGTACGTGAGAATGTGTGAATTTTGGAAGTTGAGTATGGCACTGATTTTCACTACTGTATGTTCGAAAATATTGACAGGTCTCGATTGGGGTTGAATCCATGGAAAATGATGGAACACAAACAGAAATGTATTGCAGACATCCCTAGTCTCGATGGTACCCTA
This sequence comes from Dicrocoelium dendriticum, assembly GCA_944474145.2. NCBI lineage: Eukaryota > Metazoa > Platyhelminthes > Trematoda > Plagiorchiida > Dicrocoeliidae > Dicrocoelium > Dicrocoelium dendriticum. The sequence continues at coordinate 25,126,848 of OX104060.1, read as the reverse complement.
GATCAAATCTGTTTTGGGCCAGCGGCTGGTTAATATTTTACAGAAAGTGTACGAACATAGCTGAATGTGAGAGAAAGGCATGACAAACTAAAATAAAGAAGGTAAATCAAGTACAAAGAATTAATATTAACAAATTGCAGGACATTTGTGTGGCTCTAATTGATGAGACGCGCGCGGCATGCACTCAACATTACTGACACAGACAGTAAAAGAAAGAAACGTAATTGATACAATGCTTCGCAATAACAGTTGGTTTCAGATGCGCTTTCCAACAAGTGTAATCGCGTAGACAAGAAAGCTAGCCACGGTACGATGTCACATCATTCCATAAAGGTAGAGCAGCATATGAATGCTTGATGAGCAGGTTACAGGCAGGAGTATTATGGTTAAGGCTAAATTGAAAAATATGCGGCTGCTACCACAGCTATCTGAATAATACACTTTACCAATGCCATGATTTGGGAGACGTTTTTGCCGCATAAATTTGTGTCATTTTCCGGACATTCTTGTATTTTTAATTACACAGGTTTCTAGAATATATATAAACCACTTTTACTAGTGCCGTTTCAATTTAACGCGAACATATTTCATGGTAACTAGAGAAAAGAATCTATACTTCAGGAGTCCGGCAGATAAAACCTATACATTCGGAAAAGTGATTGATGGAATTTTCCACCTTTTTGCAACCGGGAAGTATGGTGCGACGCATCTGCTCAGTAGCCCTTATTATCTGTAAACCATCACTTTCCAGTTGAGAGTTATTACGAATACATATTCAAGTCTAACCCAAATCACTTATACACAATCAGCTGAAACCATATTAGGGATTGGATAAATGAGTTAGCATAGACTTTTAAAAATTACTATATTTGTTAAAGAATTGAGATAAATTTATTATCCACTGGAACTGTAATGCGACTGTTTAGAGGGCTGAAGGATACAGAACTCGTAAGCAGCAAGGCAGCAATCAAGTATTGGCCAGTCAACAGCATCAAACTAGAATTGCTGACTAAGGTGGAAATGTAAAAAGATTAATCCTATCATATCCCTTACCTAAATTGCTTCAGATAGCAGGCATTTAGCTAAGATTTTCACTTGTCAAACAGTATATTTAGTTTCCAGTTAACGGTTGTGATCATGTAGCGCAGTTAACAATAATATTCTCTCAACTGAAAAAGTAAAAAATGTACTTCACTATGGTTAAATTATGCCTGAAGGCATATGTCATCGTCCTTACTACAGTTTCGCTGATCTGCTGAGATTAATTTACCTTTTAATATTAAAGCCCACTATATTTACAAATCTGCTGCAAATAATTTCAAACGCATAATTACATTGGTACTGATTCATACACACCCACTCCTTGTTTATTTTCATATTATACCACACGAAGAAATTGGTATATGCTTAGAGCTAGTTGTATCACAGAGAACAAATCGCTTTTGTCCGATCCATTTGTTGCTGACACAAATTTCGGTGTTTGCAGGTGACCGGTATCACCACGTTTTTATGCTCATAAATATGGTATGTCTCGCGGTGGGGTATAAGTCTGCTGAGTGAGCTTAAACCTCAATTAAATTCACATTGGTTTACATACTCATGAGTGGTTTGTAATGAGTTTCGAAATGCTTGCAAATGATCGCCAACTGCATCACACAATATTAATATATTCTTACTCTCTATGGAATACGTAAGTGTTGTTTGGGCATATATACCTACCCAATAATGGAGAAACTACTCATAATTCATTCCTGTGTGCGTCCTGTCAACCAGTTAGTAGTGCAGGCGTAGGGGTTTCTCATGCCTAAGACCTGTGATTAAAAGCAGTAGCGTTGAGTTAACTTATAGGCGGATTTAGTATCCGATCACTGGCATGTAACATTTCCCCTAGCTCAGAATATATGGTTATATAAAAGCATTTAATTAACTTTGAGTATGTTGGTCGTTGAGTGTTGTTCCTTCCTAAAATGACACCGTCCGACCACATTAGTCCTAGATTGGACCCAGTAGGTAGATTTAGACTGATCTTGGATTGAACACAAATTTTATTGGTTATATGCGGACGATTTGAACGCTATGTCACTGAGATTCGTGAACAACAATTAGACCAGCGGTAAGTAGTTAAGACAGGCGAACTCCATTGGGACCTCAGTTCATTTTGAAATTGACCTTAGACCCTCCGAAAAGGAGGACGGTTAATTTGAGTATCACTCTTTTAAAATATATGACAAAGTTCGCGCGCTAATATTAACTACGCATGTGTCACATTGGATGGTCATTCGATCAACATAACCAATTTGGAATTCAAGGTGTGCAACATTCATTCGGAAAGTCCAACTAGTAATTAAATATCCTTAACTGATGAACACAAGCCTATCGACAGTGTTCGCCTTACGTGACAGGGAGAAAAGAGGAAATCACTGATAATTCGCTAGGTAGTCCGTTTCTTGTGCTGGTAGGTGGTTGCTGTAAAGTTGAGAATGTCATCTTTTTGAACAAGGACATCCTAGTTACCCGACGTTCAACGGCCTGCAACGTTATATTATTTGTGCCACCTTTGAGGAAGTAGGAGTTCGGGCGTAACCAGAAAAAGTGTACCACCAGATAAGTAAATAGTAGATTTCTGGAAAATTCGATAATCTCTCCCTTAAAGTGACATCACCAAACTTTTACATTCATCGCGTGCTAATGGGCGCTGAACCAATAATATCAATAACAATAAAATATATATTTCTCGTCCAGTGAAAAGCTATTTCATATTTGGCACAGATTATTGTTTACAGAATATCTCATGCTCATGCATGAATTGTAAACATCTATGTGCGTTTCATTCTTTTCGCTGTTTCAGAGGGTTTGAATTGACTCACTTGTGTGTCTCAAAGCAATGAGCACTAATTGGAATAGTAGTTGGTAACAGCAGTAGGCGCATGTCATACAGTATGGAAATTTGTTTACTAATTATATGTTCGTACAAATCATCAAGTGATCTCTCTCAATTAAACAGGGTCATAACCATGTTCAAATCTAGATGATTTTGAGCTTAACGCAAAAGGCCGTTGTGCTCTCACACAGTCTGATTGTGACTGGGAGCTTGTTCTACAGGACTGTATATCGGATGAGGGAAAATTTCGACCGCAGATTTTCCCTGCTCTGCATACACTCAGAGTGAACTCCTTATTGCATAACTTCTTTGTCGAATTACGTTGTGGTTTTAGGGAGCACAAATAGTAGTGGGCGTTGTAATGTTGTACAGAAGCATCAGGTTATGTCTCAATTTTCGTAGCCAAAGCGGATCGAGCTGGAATGCTTAGCAGCGCTGCCGATATTTCTTAGTGGATATTTTGCCTAGCAGAAATTTTGGTAAATGACCTTTGGGTGATTTCCAAATATTCTCTGTCACATTTCCTCAAGCTGTCACAAATGATACTGAAGTATTGCAAAGTGAGGCGTGTGAGGATTTTGAAGAGTTCTACGATGGCTGGGATTATTTAGATCTAATATGAGATATTTGCTATTGATTTTCTGGCCCCAACCAGCTGGTATTCCACTTGTTCAGAAAAGCTGAAGGTGCAAGGACACTTGATTTCGAGTTTGAGAGTAGACGGCTGTACACAGTGGTGTTCGTCTTTGAGTGTAATTAATCCCCCGGTACCACACAGCCGCGATATGTGATGGCAGATTTTTCGTTCTGAAATTCATCATCCAGTTGTCACACCATTTCTCAAGAGAGTGGATGTCTTCTTGTATGAGCAGTAGCATACCTTGAAGTTCAGCTCGTCAGAATTTGTAGACTATCGTTATGTTATCTGCAAATAGGAATGGCATGCACTAGTGTCTTTGACGAAGAGAATGTACATTGATGGAACAAGAACACACCTTGAATAACCCCACTAGAGATTAGACATGTTAAAGAGTAGTGGTCGGCTATAGAACTACCTGAGAACGGCCGCACAGTTATGACAATAGCTAGCTTAGGAGTGGAATTTGAATTCCAAAGGAAGAAATTTATTTCAGTAGCCGTTTATAAGGCACTCGATTGAAAGTATTTTCTATGTCCACGAACATAATATGATGGCGTACCCTGAGTCAGTATATTCCGAAACATGTTTTAGATAATGTAATTGGCAGGTTATACACGGTCGTTTTTCAAAGAATCATGCTGTGACCTGCCCATTTGCTCCAGCGAAGTGATGAATTTCATTGCACCATTCTTAACCAGTTTCTCTAATATTCTAGCTCCTACAGGGGTGTGATGGATTGGTTGGTAATTATTAATTTCTTTTGGCGTGGTTGCCGAATAACCTCCACATGGCGCCAGCTGGGTGGTTCGTGATTTTCCCGTTTCATCGAAGGGTTCGACGGCAATGTGCCAGGATGTTCTGGGTTTTCGCCTGGCAAGCGTTCTCCCAATAAAAATCCACATATGTTTGTTTAACACCTCTGCGAGTTGGCGGATGTGACCCGCCACTTAATAAAGTCACTGCCCGTTACTTCACACCATTGGAGCATTGTATGCAATTTGCCAGATGCTGTCATCGTGGGGAGGATTTGGCCCCTGTTTGGTACTTGACCGAATGAAAGGCATATGAACGGAGAATTGGTCACTGGCTCCCAATGGGCGCGATACCTTGAATTCGCCCCGCTGTCATGCGGGTAAGCTATTAAGCCAACTTCTCGGGGTGGCGGCCAAATAAAACAACCCCTGCTTCAGCCTATGCAACCGGGTAGTATCTCGCCTACTTTTGTATGATGGAACTGCACTTCACTCTTCTTTCTACTGATGCTTTACTATCACACTACTGCTGTAAACACACTTCCATCACACGCCACTCGCTTATCTACTCTGCGCCTGTATCATACTTTTCCGTTTTTGTCCCATCAATCAATGCTGAGCAGCATTACTTCCTTCATTCTCACGGTTGTCGCTCCATTATTTGACATAATCACAGCGCCAAACCGGGATTGTACCGTCCTGGATTCTCACCTCTCCGCATTTGCAACCAAAGACACTTGGCGGCTTTCAATGTGCGCACCTTAAAACTGATTCGGCAGCAATCCGGTCTCGCGCGCACTCTAGAAAATCTTTCAGCTGATGTTTGTTGATTGTCTGAAACACGAGTACTGGATTCCAGCACAGTCTACTAATTGTCGCCACCAATATACTGTTATGCCCGTTTTCACCTTCGGCTTTCTAGAGGCACCGCGGCAACCGATTCTGGGCAAGCTGATGTTGGATTCGCCTTTAGTGCTAAAGCCGAAGCCGCCCTTTTCGAATGTATTCCTTTCAGCAGTCATTTTTGTGCTGTCTGGCTCCATCGTTTTTGCAAGTTTAAGGGGCATCAAGAAGATAAACGTGTTCTTTTTGTAATCTCCGCCTATGCTCCCACTGACTGTATCCCAGATATCATGAAAGACCAATTCTATCAGAACCTTCATGATTTGCTCTTAAGAGTCTCTAAAATGGACATCATTATTCTGGCGTGGGATTTTAACTCCAGTTTTGGTCGTTTGTTACCAAATGGACGACTTCTTGAATGGCTACGACAACTTTCGCTCAGACATTGATGAAAGACTACTCAGTTTGTGTGCCGTCCACCAAACTTACCTCGCTAGCACCAACTTTCGCCACTCTAGACTTCACTACGTTACCTGGCATGCTCCATCATCTTCTCAACCTTGGTCACAGATTGACCCCATCGCCATAAGTCAACGCTGGCGTGGCAGTATTAGGGACTGCAGATCTTATTGGTCAACATGCGCGGAAACTGATCATGTGCTAGTGCGTGTGTCGGTTTGCATGAGTTTTGGTGGCTCGCATAGGGCTAGACAAACTTAACTTAACTCTGGTAAGCTGGAAGACCCCGCCATGCAATTGGAATATCAAACTCAGCTTCGTGAGAAACTCACTTCTCCGTCTCCTCGGGACGTTGATTAGCAATGGTCGCGATTGCTACATAATATTTATTCAGCGTGTTTATCCAGTTGCGGTCTTGTTCGTTGCACAACTAAAAGTTGGGTATTGGCTATCTCCGCAGATCTTTGCCACTGTTGACGAGAAGTGCACACTGAGCTCCGCCGTTCTACTTCCCGATAACTGAAAGTGAGTCTTCGCCGTGATCGTGAACCCTGATTGTATAAACTGGCCAAATAAATGAATGTTGCTGACTTTGCTGGTAACAGCCGCAGGTTGTTTTATCTCATCTGATACACCGGACGCAAATTTCAGGCCATCAGTTAGACCATCGGTGAGTCAGAGGGTACAAACATCGCCAACGTAGCAGACGCCTGAATCTCTGGGCAGAGTACTTTGCTCTACAGTTTAATTGCACAACACAACCTACGGTTACACATACACTGCCATCATGTGATCCTTGGTCAATCTGCATAGATCCTCCTACTGAGGTAGAAAT
>OX104060.1:25076992-25120342 GCA_944474145.2 Dicrocoelium dendriticum | reverse complement strand
TTGCCGTTCAAAATGCTCAGCCCAACGCTCCAAGCGTTTTGACAAATTATGGATAAGCTGTCCCCTCTCGTCACGTATAGTTTCACTAACACCATGTCTCCTGCTGCCCGTATCCCGTATCAGACGGAATAACTTACGATGGTTACCAAGGGCAGCGGCCATTTCCATCTCTGTTGCACGATGAGGCCACCAGGACTCGCGGTCTCTCCTCAGAGAAGCACGGAATTTTGCCCAGAGCTCTTTGCGAGTTTCATTGTGTTCGCTTTCAGCCGGAATATGCCGGCTAGCATCTATATGTTCCAGAGACTGCAAAGAGTGTCCTAAAGTCCATGTTGGCGATTAGGCATACCACATGAGGATTTGCCTGCTGCTAGTAAGGCTTGGTAAATATGAGACCAGTGGGCTTCAATTGCATCCATTGAGCGTTTATCCAACTCGAATGACAGCGTAATTTGATAGGCATTCAGAAAAGCTGGCTTCGCCAGCCTGCCGGTGTAAATGCTCTAACAACATTGTCCTAGGCGTCCGCCAAAGCGCATCCGCAGGTCAGCATATACTAGTGCATGATCGGCGTCAACACCTGTGCTCCAAATCGAGCGACATTTCTTCACGCAGCCTCTCCATCGGTAACTTATCGCAATGTGATCGATTTGCGTCCCTAGCTGGTTCAAGGCTAGTGGGCGCCAAGTCATCCTCCGGCGGGTGCTGTGTCGGAAATTAGTGCTCGCAAGAAGTAATCGAGCATCCTCACACAAAATGAAGTAACCGCTCACCGTTATCATTACAGGAGCTTACACCATGTTGGCCGCCCAAACGCAGTTCATCAGTGGACAAGTTACTAACCTGCGCGTTCAGTTCCCCGGCCAGCACCGCAGTGTCCGAGTTTCTTCTGTGGCGAAGGCGTTCGTTCAATTGGCGAGAAAAGTCGTCTTTCACCGAGTTATCGCTACAGTTTGTCAGTGCATAGGCAGCGATAACGAATAGACACCTGTTAATCCCACGTGACTTCGAAGCTTTGAACGAGCCAGCCAATCGGACCGCACACATCCGGCTACTGATTGGAATCCAATCAACCAGAGCAGCTTCAGCCCGGGGGCTCAGGGCAATACCAACACCGGCTTGGCCGGTGGTCAAAGCTACATCGTCACCGGATAGGCGCAATGAGAAAGTGCTGCTAGTGTCAACTGAAGCGGATCGCAGAGTGAGTACAGCGCTCGAGTCTTGCAGGCGGGTCTCCGATATGCAGCGGATATCGATCGAGAGGGTCTCTAATGTTCGGGCAAGTGCTGCCTGTTGACGGAACTGAAGCAATGTGCGAATATTGAGGCATGCCAGTATGAAGGAGGATCGAGGGCTCCAAATGGAATCCGATGAACTGGAATGGGCCGCTTGGTTGGAGATGGGCCTGTTGACAGTGCAGGAATGACGCTCTGCTTTTAACTGTGAGTTGAAACTAAAAGACAAGCGACTATTGAAGCAAGTTGGGGGAGGGCAGAGAATTGGGGGCTTGAAAACAGGGGGGATAAAAGTAAAGCTGGAATGGGACGATAAGAGTGAAAAAGCGCAAGAAGGGGAATAAGAAGATGAGAAGGCCTGAGCAGTAGCACCCAAACCCCTATCCACCCTGCTCGATGCAGCAGATAGGGCACCGTTGATTATACTCTGTGGTGGCCAAAGCGTCAGAAATTTGTTTGGGAAAAGTTTCATTGTATTGCTTGGGCAGGATACTGTCAGGTTGCCCAGGCCTAGACAGGAGAACGGTTAGTTTTCTCAAATAAAGCCGTTGGTTCAAAAAACCTATCCGCAAGCCAGCGGGTTTGGCATTGGGCTACAAGGAGTCCGTTTTAAGGAATAAGGAGCCACCCACATTCCAACGCCTAACCTGGAGGACCAGGAGGCTGAATTTTTCTGTCGTCTAACCATTAACCAATCAGGTATGAGTGGCTTTGAAGGTGCAAAAGCACCACCCAGTATAGCTCAATGGATTACTGAGGCGCTCTGATGAACAACGGGATATCGATATTCGAGGGACCTGATTTCGTTTCCATGACAAACCACGTGTTCCGCTTTCTCATTGGCCGGGTAAGAAGCAGCTATGTGTGGTCTTGAATTGCTGCCACACTCCGTTTACTCACGAGGACTGGCACACCAGGCTTTTATCTGTTCCACAAACTGAAATCTCGCCTCCAGGTACTAGGATTAAGAAATAACAATGAGCTTATTTGTGCTGTGGAGCTACAGTAGGAACTCCCGATTTGACCACATATAGCGGTTGAACAGTTCAGCATCTCTACGCTACCGCATGCCACACAACGAAGCACTGAACATATTACCTTTGATTGCTGACGAAACGTTTGTAACAAAATTGACAAGCTCAGAGAACAGTTCAACCGCCATCTGAACAATCTGATCTACCAGCCTTCAATTCTACTCAGGATATCTGTATACTGACCACCTCTGTAAGTTATATGTTGACTATTTGGGCTATAATAGTCACCACCATGTTAATCTCCATTGTTTGACTATGTGAAGTCATACTGTGCTATGGTCGACGATCATTTGTTCAAGCACCAAAGTGTGTTTAGCTGGAATTTGCAATGTGCGAAATTCTTCTGATCAACACCAACTGAAATTAACGGCTTCGCGGACATCAACGATACACATGTTCCCTATCTGTGTATATGCACAAGTCCTTCAGATTCGTCCCACATTCTTCACGCGTATCGGTAGTTACCTCTTACAATGTATCCTCACGGATCTGCGTCCACAAATGGACCTTGACCATATTTGAGTGAAATTTTTCCAAGCACGAGCACGCAACAAGCCTAGTTTAGAACATGTACTCACTAACTGAGTAGATCGCTATCACAGTCTGAAGGCTTGTCTAAAATTACAGGATAAGTCCCTCCCGCGTCTGCAAAACAATCGCTGTCTTCGGATCGTTCAACGTTCGATATTTCAGATCTATTCATTGCCACCATCCAAGGAACCATACGGCAAATATTTATACTGCTCAATTCTCGAGTCACACGTGCCTTTGCCGAAATTAAATGATCTTCGAGTAGCCCTTTATAAACTAACCTATTCAAAACCTATTTATTGGCCTCTTCGATCGTAATGACACTGAAGTTTACGTCCACCAAGCGTTACACACTGCTGCGCGCTGTTTGTTGCCATGTATAATTGACCTTCAGTAAATGCACACTATACCACTTCTAAAATAATTTCATCCTTAATTAATCGCTTTCATTCGAAAAGCGGCAGCTTGCATCCTTAGCGTACAAACTGTAATCCGATGGTCAAGAAAATTGCGTCCAATGCACCCTGTGTGGGTAACCGCTATCAGCAAATATTACTTGGACAATATGCCGTCACGGCTGTTAAACATGGACGCAGGTGGGACATAGAGTCATCGGTTGATGACTTGCTACAAACCCTGCACCATCCACTTGTTTAGGTGCGACCAGCATTGGACAATACGGTGAGTTGAAGCAGCGGCTTGATCTCCAACTGTCTCCAAAAACCTATGTCTAAGATATGAAAGAAAGATGGATTCCGTACAGTTCCGGAAAAAAACACAAAGTGATGATCACGCAACCAGGATTGGTCGAGTCCGTTGTGAATGAAGTCATATCAGTCTCGCTAAAGGGCTTGAGCGAGCAAAGGATTTGTCTGTTCGTAACGAGGGACAGCTGAGGCTCGAATTGCAAGAGTGAACAATGTTGTCACATATTTAATATCAAAACAAAATTGTTTAATCTGGCAATCCGAGGCAAGACATTAACCGATTAATCTATGCTCCAGATGCCATGACAGCATATTAGCCTACTGCGATTGTCTACTTTTGATTGACCACACAGGTCGTAGTGGATGCAATTTTCGTGACTGCAGTGTTATAATGTTTGCACTAAGGATGCAAGCTACTGCATTACGAATGAATGCGATTGCGTTAGGGATGCAAACAATTGAGAACTGTTGTAGATCTTGGATTTACTTCGTGCTTTGAATTATTCGGCATTGACTATTGCGCCCATCGATGCATTATGACCCGAAAGAAAGAACACCAAAATATTGCTCTGAAGAAAAGGTTATTCTGGAAAGCAGAAAACAGAGAAATTTGGCAAGACAGTTCAGTGTTTACAAGAAAACAGTTGAGATCATCCAACAGCATAAGCATGAGTACTTGGAGCGCTACTAGATTAAAAGTGAAGATGTACAGCGGAAAAACGGAACACTTTACTAGAATAAGTCAATAATGATGCACTCTGCTGGTTCGAAAAAATGAGGCAGGTTAGTGCTCGATTCTCCGGGCCAATGATCCAAGAAATTGCCATAAGTCCTCGCACGCATTAGGGTTTGCAGAGTTTTAGCCATCCAATGGCAATCTAGAGATGTTTACTCTACCAAGTACATTTTACCAAGGAGTCTTGCGTGGTGAATCCAATGAAGTTCCTAAAGTGCTTGTTCAATAATTTACCCAAAGATATCCAGACTTAAGCAACAGTTCCACCGATATCGACATGTTTATCGCTGACGAGCGCGGTCTCCTTTATAAAACGATGCCTGACAGGAGCCTTGATTTAAACGGTGACAAATGTAAGTGTAGGAAGCATACCAAAGAAAATTTTCTAGTTACGCTATGCGCTAAATCAAATAAAGGGAAGCATTTGTTCAGTGTTAAATCAGCTAGATAACGTGTTCTGAAAAAGCTGGGCTCTGAAAATCTTCCAGTTACCTGGTAACGAAACAAATACGCGTGGATTACTGCTGCCATATTTGACGAATGGATAGAAATTTCGACCGAGAAACGACATACAATAGCTATGTGTCTTTCTTCACTAGTGTAGGGACTTGTGTCTGTCATTGTTCAAATGTATGCCTGAATATTGAAAGGCAAAATTATTGTACAAACATGCTATGAATATTATCATGAATTAAAAAATAAAATAATAAATGGCCTTGCAAAAATATCAGTTATGTAAAATAACCAGGAACCTCGTGGCCACCCCTTGGAAGGATCATTGCATTCTACCAGCATGTGGGTAATTGTCCCAATCTTATCTGTTGTTAAACCTATTAACAGTGCACTGAAATGTCTGCTCGCAGACATAGGAAGTGAGTCGCGAAATGTTAAAATTTTGATTGCTGTCATCAGCCGCAAACATAATCCAATTACGAAGCAACGGACATGAACAAGTAGAACCCAAATTGATACAAAATGTTTAATCGAAACCAAGAGAAGCTAACATATTGCTGCAGTTGTTTCAGTACGCACATTACCGGGCGATACTTCGAGATAATTAAGGACACGGAGATAGCCAATCTTTTTGGGTTCTGGTAGTGCCCCATTCTTCTAAACGCGGTCGATTAATCCACCTGATGCCTAGTCAAAACGAGATGCCTTGCAATGCGCGTGGTAGGACTAGGATTCATTGGTTCGTCCGCACTAGTTAGTTGCACCAACTTTTGCTGTAGCCAATTCGGTAGGGTTTCCGCCAACCTTGGTGCCAATCTACGGTCAGTCCTGCTATATAAACGTCACCGAAATTTCTGGTGAACTAGTAGATTACATGTGAGGCCGCACTGTCTGACAGTCCTTCAGATTGTCGTCGAGTTCGAGTCTTCTCGTGTTGGGCAGTGGTGTAGTTACGCGAGACCGCAGATATTACCGGCTAAATGATCTCCTTTAAACAGTAGAAATAAGTGAAGGTCCCTTTTCCCTACATTTGAAACCGTTGGTTTCTCTTCGGGCGGTTGGCGATGAATTTGGATGGACCTATTCGTTTATCCATCCGTCAATATCGTCCTTCATGGGAACACTTCTTTAATTTTAAGCGTGCCGTTAGAGGAAATTCTATCGGCTCTGTAGGAGTGGGTACTGACTCGATCGCGTTCGTACGCGAGTGCTGCGATTCTAGACAAGCGCAGTTACTGCGCACTCCAAGTAGCTTTTCGAAAGACGGTGCACTGAAGTGTGCTATCTGTCCGCCTCATTATAAGCACGTCCAAAAATGGTGGACTACCTTGCTGTTCATTATCATGTGTCACTGCGATATTAGGATTTGCGGAATTTCTGTCTTCAATCATTACCTCGAAAATTCAATCACTGAACCAGGGAATGATCAGATTATTCAAAACGCATTATGGAGCCAGCTCATATCAATGGTTATAGCAAAAATGAGTCTCAATAATCTGAATGCGGCCAGAACTACTTTTACTGCTTCAGTTAATGCTCTGGATGCTATGTAATCGGTAAGTTCCACTTGTCATAAGGTTCAATCAGAAACATCATAAAAACTGCTTCAACAAAGCTGGATTCGTTAAAAGCTGTCGAACAGGATGCTGTTCGTTGAGTTGACATTCTGCCTGCTATTACAGATCATGACGGAAAAAGTTTCCAGAGTTGATTGAAATATATGAAGACTTGACAAACTATACGGAGCCAGATCAAGAAACTATTTTCAACAGATACTGAGAGTGGCACACATCTACGGGAAAAATCAAGAAGCTCCCGATGATGAGGAAGAAGCAATGTGAAGATACGTCGGGAACGATGAACATTAAAAACGTCTGATGTGGAGAATTTTTTAATTCAACTGAAATCATTCGCTTTAAAAAAGCATCCAAGCATACTGAGCAGTGCAGTTTGTGGTGTCAGCGATGTATTCATTTACCATTGTGGCAAAGCTGGAGGAGTTCTTCAAAACATGACTTAACTTACGAAATACAAGTTTGGTGTTTTTAACTATAATGTTTTGTGGTTGAAATGCGTTCACCGTTACCTGGGACCGCGTCTAATTTGTTCCTAACGGATTTAGATGCAAATAACTGCCATACAATAATACTCACAACGGGAAAGTAAATTAGGCTAAGTTTCGGCATAGAACCTACGTATGTTGACATACAATCTAGGTTTGCTTTTCAGCTTACGGAGGTAACACAATATATTTACAATGAGAGTACTAGACCATTTGCACAGTGATAGAATTGCATGCTTATCGATGGACTAAGTGCAACCAAGTTATGGGAGATATTGATGAAAAAGTGAGAAATAATAGTTTAACGAGCTGGTTACTTTCTTTTTCAGGCCAAGAACGTTTATCCATCCGAGTACCGTAATGGCTAGATAAAGGTAGCTAGCATGCTTTTTTGTGAAAAATCGTAGCAGAAGGGTAGACATTTTTGCTTTTGGCCTTTTAGTTTTTCTTATTTTAATATGCAGAAGTTTATGGTGCTTAGATGTTTGAAACCACCAACTCAGTCAGTTTCTTCATTTAGTGGAATAATCTTCATTTAGACGCACTGGTTGATGAGACAGATTTGCAGACAAGGAAGCGTTGCGCCCAAGTGGAATGTATGCGATGTGCTGCATAATATTGCTGAGACACCTGAGGTGGCTCGGTCATGTGTGGGGCATGGGTTCTACGTTGATGCCGAAACACCTATTATATGGTCAACTGAATGTGGGGAAGTAGCATGTGGGGAAACCGAAGCTTCGTTACAAGACATTATCAAAGGAAGCCTCTGATGTTCTAATCTTGATTGCAGATGATGCGAATCGAAAGCGGCTGCTTTGCGTGAAAAGCTCGATCTGATCACAAAGGCAGTTGCTGAGGTGCAGGAGACAGGCTTCATACACGCAGATAAGAACCGGCAAGTTCGGAAGCAGCAGGCGCCGATGAGTTGTACTCCATCGATATCGAGCGCATGTTGCTGTAGCACTTGCGCTCGCGAGTTCCTGAGTCAGGCAGGCTAAGTTAGCCTTCAGCGAGGCCACTCGGGGCCACAAAAGTTATGACGACTAGTCATGCTGTGAACATAGGCAGAAACGGCGCAGCAATGGTAGGTACGCTGCATTCGATTTACTAACCGCGTGCTTGCTTGTTGAATCCCTGTATTTCTGTTGGTGGGTTTGCTAAACTCGCGTAATGCCTTTTTTCTCCCACATTATTGTCCACATAAAATATCTCCTATGAACATGCACACGTCGCCTAAGCTCCTGGTGATTAACTTCGATAAAATTTTCGCGTTTGCGGCATTTTCTAATAAAGCTATTTTCTGACAAGTTGAACATATCACAGAGCTTTGGCAACCAATTTATTTCATATGCTAATTTAGTGAACGGTTATATCACCGTATCTGTATGCATTATTCGATTTAGTTTATTTGAGCTCTACATCTCAAGTGAATGGCTGTTGCTTGATATCCCAGGTGTGGCTGCGCTTGATGTGTATGTTGACAAGATGCCTAGCTGTCTATTATACTGCAGCTCGTTCATACTGTCTCTAAAATACAGTTGGTCTTTGCTGTAGGTGATGGGGTGCACGGTCCTTGTGGTAGTGCTATGCTCGAAGATTGATTCCATGCACCCTGTGTGGAGCGGACTACGGTCCTGCCACCGGCTTGTGTGCGCTTGATTCCATAAATACAGCGTGCTTGTGTTTGCCTTTGAAAGAGTGTGGGCTGCCTCCGTTGATGAAACGTGGACCCTATTCACATACCTCCCGGTCTTATTCTTTCTGGTTTACACTGCATATTTTGTATGTGGATGGGGCTGTGTGTGGTGCAGCGCAAGCCACCCATGGTCCATCTGTAGGCGCAGGCGTCCTGTGGCTGGCCACAGTGACAGGCAAATCCGAGACCAGATGCTGCCAACGATGTGTACTGCAGTTTCACACATTCAAGTTTTGCAGCAATAAGGGCAGCTGAATGTACTGGATAACAGTTCCTCTTAGTGTTTTTCCTCCTATTTTTGGGGGGAAACCTTTGTCGATTTCCATTAACTTTTTTGCCATAGATGAGCACCGGTTGGTTTTGAGCGAAAAACGAAAACGAACGTTTGTTGGCCATATCGATATTTCAATCTGCCGCTGACGCTTAACCCTACCCGATATTCCGATATTTCTTATTGTGATGGTCTCAAAGGAGGAAATGAAGGGTTGTTATTGGTAAATTAGTCAAGACCATTATCAATGTTTTGCCTATCAGGAGAAATAAATTGTAACTGCAACCAAAGAAGAAGGCAGTAGATAAAATATCATAACCTAGGAAAATGCCAGAAATTTTGCTAGTGCTTATGATTTGTGCTACCAAATAAATAAATAAATAAATGAAATACACTTTAAAAGTTCAAGGCACCGTCCAGATAAATGGTCGCAGAGCATGTAAAGCGCGATCTCCTAGAACAGATAATAATCATAATAAAAAGAGGCTATTTCAAATTGTTCAACTAGAATAATACGGCCATCAACAAAACCCTCACCTGGGGACCTGCATCTATGCGAGATATTCCTCCAAAGGTTTTACACGCAGTTCCATTCTCCTTCTGACCATGTGCCGTTGAGCATTATAGGTGGTAAATCATCATTTAGTCAACTCATGTTTATGGTTATTTTTATGCGCTTATAATATGGACACTCAAGTCATCTTACCCATTAAAATCAATCGGTTTAGTAATTAAGTATATGTTTTACTCACTATTGATTTTATGGTGATCTGCTTCGCAAAGGTGCATCCATTAATCTGGAAAATTCTATCCGTCACCTCGGGCTATTTGCAAGGAAGTAAAAAGACAACGAAGCACAAAAGAATATAAATTATTGCTTTTTAGAATGTTAGTATTTGAGAGGCTTATATAACTGGAGCTTATGAAACTTGTTCGTCGGACGAACTAATTAACAGGGCTGACTTAGTGGCCTGCCAGACCAATTGTCGGCATCATGTGTTAATAGGCATGCTTAGTTTATAATATATGGTCCAAAGGATAAGTCATTCGGTAGGCACTATGATACCGCGGTTGTCGAATAGGTGAATTTAATAATTGAAACGCGTGTTCGCGGGATTGACACTACATGGCCACCTAATGGAACCGATCGTAAGAGTTTTCCCACTTCAGTGGCAGTTACCCGCTTGTATCCCTGCTACAGACAAGTTGCAAAGGGGTACTCCTAAGAAATAAGGAAATATCATACCTAGGCGCAGCAACATAAAAGCAGACTGACTTTTCGAGCACATTTTACTAAGGAATCGACGAAAACGGTTGACTGCTGGAATTATCGATATGCAATGTATTTCAAACAAAAATTTCTGGTTCACATACCGATGGCATGCGTTCAAAAAACAGAGAATGTGACTTATCTAAGCGTTGGGACTTTCTGACTAGTGTCAAGGGTCAGAAGACGAACTATTTAACATCGCAGTACAAAGGAAAGAAAGGGAATCATAGGTGGGAAAGCAAACAAACAACAAGGTAGTTCCGACCCCACAGTGAGAAACAAGGATAATGTTGTTTAGCCAGTTAAAGTTTGTAGATGGCCACTTAAATTAGTTTTTCTACAAATTTTTCATAAGAATAGAGGTCACAGGTCGATGATACAGTGGTCCAACCATTTAGAGCAGCCGAATTATGGAAGATATGAATATAGGTGGTGTTAGGTTTTAGTGCGTACTTTATTTGCTCTTAATTATGGACAGGATAGTTAGTTAAATATACGGAAAGATTATTTTTACTGGTGAATATATATTTGAATGTTAATAATCATGTAAAAATACCTCGAAATTCGTTACAAAGTGCATGAATTATGGGTTATTGTAGTAATAAGTTTAGTATTTTCCAACACTTCCCCTGAAAAACGAGATATTATATTACAACCAACATTTTAAGAAGGCAATTAGAGTGGTAAATAACGACTTTGGATATCGTAAACCAATGTGGTGAGGAGTGATACTACTACTCAGAAATCTACTGAACCGATTCAATTTACAACCACATCTGATTCTCCTCATAAAAGAATACAGGGCAACCACATTCTCGAAATTTGAAGGCATCCTATTACACATTTTTTGCGTAGACATTCCAGCAAACATCTTAAAGTGACTGAGTTCTACCCCTTTCTATTTTTAGTTTCTTACTGCTTCATATAGGATCGTTTGACTTATTTTAAACTAAATCTAATCTTGTGTATGAAATCTAACGGTTGACGGAATTCATTTCATCCGTCTACACCATCTCGGGTCTAGTTGCATGGCTTTAAGGCGCTTAGCATAGGAGATTTGAGCACCTGATCCAATCGGGCGATTAGTAGACCATCTATGCAATTTATTCGGTTGGTGGTGATCAAATATTTTTTGATTACTGTAGGTCTGTGCGCAGTATTCTATACGGTCGGGTATTTGTCTTCTAATGCTCTGTATAGTGACTTACATCCTGAATATTTAGCGACTGCATTTACCGTGCACAAGAATAAGGAAGACCATAGACTTTTATCCCTCAGTTGCACGCTGCTGGTTTTCCACACCAAAACACGGTGCTCAATGCAATCGCAAAACATATGATTTGGGCGCTGACGTATCGGCTGGGAATGACATATTCCATTTTTCACATCATAGCACTAATGGGTACACGTCAGATATACTGGTAATCGTGTTCTGATTCTTGTTAATAAACTAAAAAGTGTAATTAATTGGAAAGTTCTGACTAATGGATTTATGCCTAGAAGCATTTCCTTGAATGACAGACAATCAAAAGTGAAAATGGATCACTCGACAAAAGCGTATTTCCATCGAATTAACTAGTTTTGCAATTTAATTACATCTTGCTAGCTATTCTCTCCCTTATTTTCTTTTATAGAAAGATATTTAAAGTTCGTTTCTTGCCTATATTGTTTACCTACTGCTGCCGCGTACGATACCCTTGGTCTTGGTCTTCCTTAAGTGTGTACGTGTATAACAGTGGATAATCTCAGCAATATTATGTTTCCTGAATTCAAGAATTGCGCTTCGTCGTGTAGCTGCTAATGGTCACGGGGTCGGAAACGTACGTTACTCATAGGATTTTGGGGGTGCCAAACAGAAAAATTGGAAGAAGTAGACTGAGTAGACTGCGTCATTTCTTGTAAGCACCGCAACTACAAATTATTCAGAAGTCATGAATATTCAAATACATGGTTATCTGAGACCAATAGTTAGCCAATTGTTGGGAAATTGTCACACCTCGGACTTGGCTAGTTCAGGATTTACAGCCAACTTTTTATGCACACAAAACAGCTACCGCTCTCGATCGATGCTGATGGCTTCCAATAGCCTGGGAATTCGCGATCACTGGTTAAGCATCAGGACGGTGAAGGAATCATCGGGATTATCTCTGTGGCCGGTGCACAGCCGGTGCTTTGTGATTGCCGAGGCAGCTCGATTTCTCACTTCACACGGTTCTTTCCGAGTTAATAAATCGTAACACTACAGCAGTCTTTGAAAAGAGCGTAGTAACTTATCAGTTAGAACTTCTAACAAAATCAATGCAATTTCATTAGAATACATAGAATTGAGAGCTATCGTGGCAAAACCTTAGATTACTCAAATTAAATGTAAAACTGAAGAAAAACCGAGGGTCAATCAGAAGCCGAAAGGACGGAATAGTAAGCAGGCAGAACGTCAGGATGAAGACTGTCATATAAGAACATTTTGAAGAAATGAACAGAACTATATCAGATAATCAGGTAATGCAACATTTCCTAGTTATTTGCATATATGACGCATAGCCATACCATCCTTAAAGAAGTCGGGTTCATCCGTACCTTTTATAGAGTACTCTTAAAGTAATTCGAGTAGCATCCTACCGGCGCAAACGTCCCAATGCGTGCCATTCGCTGAGCGACTAATCCCAAAGCAATCAATCGCCAATCAGACGAATTTATGACATGGGTTACCAGGGGTTTTAGTGTGACACAGATGGCGTGCGATTTAGTGGGTGCCTATTCGCGTTACACGTTCGTATTCAGGCATGACTGGCTATACTGCCACTGCACACATTCTAGGGAGCATACTACTAAATCTCACGTGGTGCCACCTAGAATCAGTAGTCACAAATGATCATAGTGGATGGTACGTAACCTTTCAGGCATCTCTAAGTGAACTATGGTTGCGCGGTGTGTCTGCGTATGCCATCCCCGAACTGTACGTATAATGCTTAGCACCCACCTGACTGAGTGCGAATTGGCCGTTGGGAACAATGACATGAAGTCGCTTACACATACCGTTGTCCCGGACCTGCCAGCATGGAATTAGGGCTGCTGACACCAGAGAGGAGTTGAGACCGTGTGAACCGCGGTGTGTTTCGGGGTGCAGCATGCGCACTAAGCCCAATGTTCATAGGTCTGCGCTTGGTGAATATAGCGATTCAATTGAGGATGAGTGAGCGCGCGCTGCACGTTGGCATCCTCACTGTGGTTGGGAGACGTGCTTGATAGGGCGCTCGATGTTTCACTCAAATATTGCCTTTGGTACATCGTTGTCCTACGAGGCTGCTCATATAGTTGCCATTGCAGTTGCTATGCCTGAGCGCGTCATCCCACCGTTTTTAAACATGGTTTTTGTTGTTGCGAAACAGACCAAATGTGGTAGATCGTTCCAGGGGCTACAATCATGAAATTAAAATGATTGCCGCGACCCTTCAGGCGATTACACTTTTCCGCCAGGTTCAGTGAACGATCTCACCAATCTACTATTGCACATGATTTGATGCAGTAAGAACAATGCACTTATGTCAAGTGATCAGCAATATGTGTTTCCGCCTCACTTCGTATAGCATATTATGCGTTTTAATGACCTAGTCTGAGGCACGACCTTGTGTCTGCTTTAGACCAGTAAACCAGTGCTTACGTTTTGGTTGCCTTGCATGACTTGCTTGTTCTACATGGTAGTTCCCAGCTTGTAATGTCTATTCCGTTTGCTCAGAACAACGTTAGACGGTAGAGAACTGTAGGGCATGTGTCTCGAACCCATAGGATTAGAAGCTCTGGTATCGTTTACAGAGTAGTTTAGACGCATGTAGTCATCTAACCTACGAGAAGTGAGTGCTTCAGATGCACAGCTGTCGAAAGCATTGTGAACATTTTGACAAATTGCCCATGTTCTCCTCAAGAAATCGTAGTGTACCCCAGAAAATGGAAACTATTCTCGTCAGCAGTGGCAAGTCTCCGCTGGATACAACATAGTGCAACAACGCCGTAGGTGAGCAACAAACACAATCGCGACGGGACTGCAGTTTAACTTGATGCGATGGTTAGAGGAACTCCATGAACAATTTAGCTACACTGGGTGGCGCCTTCTCAGTGCCATCAGGACAACTGATTTGCTGTCACGTGGTGCTTTATAGAACACAGCGTGTTGCCTTGCAGTTAAATCCCGCTGGTGAAAACAGAGCGCGATAGGGCAAACGCTCAGCTGACATACGCTGGATATGTCCGAGCCATGTTAACTGGTACAGCAAAACCAGCTTGTTGAAGGGATTAGTCCTATCCCCTAAGACACGACGTTTGACTTCACCGTTGCATATATTTTTTTCAAGCACACACGAGTTCCATCAAAACAGCCAAGGGAGACAAGAATTTTCGGATTATCACACATCTGGATTGGCGTAAATTTTGCGGAACTGGCATTGTTGTGCCAGTGTTGGGAAGAGCAACACCCAAATAAATCCAGTTTCCGAATCTGGTTACATAATTACAACTTAACCCAATTCACAGGGGCTTCATAAAAGACATGGGATGGGCCAGGCGCGGGTCCTGTTCAGTAATTGCTTAAATTAATCATGTTACCACAGGGATTGTTTAAAATATGTTGGGAAATGTTCAGTCATCCCTTGAGTTGCATTGAGTTGAATTAATAAATTTGGCAAGACCACGGAGGTTGCACTGCCTGGCAATGTACTCTAACGGTTCTGGGTGACAATAACTTGTTGGGGATGTAGAGGAATTGCGGTCAAAATGTGTAGGTCCGTGACAGGGTAGACCTGATTTACACTATCCTCTTTTAAGGGTAGGAAAAAGACGAGCTTTCTCGTGACCGTAAGCATTCGCAGCACCTCATTTTAAGGATTTGTGGGCTAGTTGGATGATTCCTCCGGACACCAATTAAAAAATAGTTTGTTGCATAAACCTTCTTCTTCAGACTTTTGTCAGTATAGACTGAAAATTCTCCTGGCCCATTATAACAACCCCTTCAGCAGGGGGAGTTTTCAGGCAAGAGAGACAAAGTCGAAAAAATGAAGTTAATGCAAAAGGGAAAAACAAACCATATATTCTCAAATATACGAGACAGATGACGACCAGAATGTCTGCCCAATGCATTCTCTACCAGAGGTAGCTTCGCAGTGCACGGGCGCTGAAGGGAGCTGCCATCCCGTCTTCTCATTGGCATGTCAAATGTACGCAGCTTGGGTGCACAAAATGAGAGATACACGGAAGCTGTGCAAATCTACTCGGTTCAGTGAACGCGAATATTATGTAGATCACAAAAATCGCCCTGAGTGGACGAAAAATCATAAAAGTCAGTCATTGCACAGACGGGGTGCGAATTTCTTCCACGAGTGCTCCCTGCAGTAGACTACGCACATCTGCCGCGTGCTGAACGCCCCCACTTGCGAGCGCAAAACAGATTGAAATTCATTTGCGCAGACCAAACTGCTTGCCAACCATCAGTTTGCAAATTCATAAGCTGCTAAAAGTTCGACTTCCATTTCTTCTTGTTCTCAAACGTATTCATCAACTTCGTTATAGCATGTAGTGTTTTCACGGTTATGAAGCAACCCTCCAGATACCGAGCTACTGTGCCGATGCTTACCTCCAAATTGAACTTCTCTTTCAATCGGAAAGGAAAACCTTTTAATTTTATCGCAGGCTCCGCTTCTACTCATTTCACCGAAACATCCATGTGAATTGAAGTTACTTAATTTTGACGCGCCAGGCTATTTTCTCCACGTATTCTTTTGATCCTAAAGTTTTAATTCATCTTCGGCAAGTTATCATAGTTACATTTAACAGATGCAACCTGCTGCTGAGCAGTCGCAAAAAAACTGTCTCTCTGCGTTATTCGCCTCCAAACCTTTGGATTTATTTTCACAGAGACCTACGTGCCATCATTCGATTTGGCTCCGCAAGCTCCGCCTATCACTGTTCATCTATTGCATCTATCACTCACTGATCACCAGCAAACTGTGCTCTTGCAACTTCGAAGTCAACAGTATTTAAACCTTGTCGAAGGCTTTATTTTTCCTCCCGACGCATAAGAACTCTTGTGGTCTTATTTTAAAGATCTTTCTAAGAGTCACCCGATCAGCTTACTACTATTCTTTCACGTCGCTCTACAAAGCGATAGTCACCAATTTGATCCGCCCTTGGAACTGCCACTGTCGTCATTAGACAGTATTTTCCAAGTCACCTTGCTTTGTCTCAGTCTTACGTCGCATCGCCGCCTACCCTCTACCGGCTGGACCGATAGCACGCACGTCGCCTATCTACCCTAAAGGACGTGTGACTCATCTGGCCGCGACGCGCCTGGACCCGCTGACCTCAAACCAGCGCCGATTGCTACGCAACTGTGCGTCAGTATCTCTATCCTCTTTCTACCCCTTAAAACAGCACCCGCACTGAGAACATGTCTTGTATGAAGAGCAAATGTGAATCATGTGCTAAAGTGGTAAAATGTAGTCTGGTGTGTACCATGGGTTTGAAAACTTATCACACTACCTGCATTGGGAAAGGGTCGACGAAAGCAAACACCGCAGAGGCGTTTTGGTTTTGCCAAGTATGCAAGTCTACCCTATTTGTTAGCTGTCTATTTGTGCTACTGAAGAGGTGTGAAAGACTAACCGAAGCGATCGAGTAACTGGTGAGCGCCCTAGTTACACCCATGGGACGAAACGGACCTGCACTTGTGAGTGCAAATAACACCCCGAATTCCCTAGTCAGGCCGAAGAAGTGAGCCAGGTGTCCCAACCTAACCCCAACAACTCAGCCTCCAGCAGTATCAACTC
This sequence comes from Dicrocoelium dendriticum, assembly GCA_944474145.2. Classification (NCBI taxonomy): domain Eukaryota; kingdom Metazoa; phylum Platyhelminthes; class Trematoda; order Plagiorchiida; family Dicrocoeliidae; genus Dicrocoelium; species Dicrocoelium dendriticum. Next base: position 25,103,532 of record OX104060.1, on the reverse strand, counting down.
CATTCTCTCCCCCTCCTATAAGTAAAAACAGTGCTTGTAGCTCGCCTGCCTCAACTTTTGTACTGTGTGCTGCACCTAGTAGTCTGTTCGCTACACTCGAGACTGTAAGCTACAGTCAACCGGCAATAGTGAACAACCCGGTAACGTACGCATCGGTTGCCGCCAAGTAAACACCGGAAAGAGCACCGGTAACCTTTGTGCCTGGACTAGAGAAAACAAAACTGCTGCAGTAGGGATGGCACACACCAGTGCCTTTTACAAATTCAACAAAAACACCGGATACAAAGCCTCCAAATCTAAAACTAGAAGCCCCCAGGCGCAACCATGGTGCCCTAAACATTTTATGCACAAAAGTCACCTAAGCCACATCCAATACGATTAAGGGACGGACGATCGAAATCAGTGGGGTTCCATCTGTACGTCGATCGGTGTCCACGCTAATCCCACGACATTAAGAAGAATCTCGCGCCACCCAACCGCATTGCACTACGGTGAACCCCGGTTACTTCGGGTAACACAAAACTCGGCGGACGAGACTGAGGCCGTTCTGCTGTCTGCGACTCGTCTCCGCAACGACTCAAGTCGAGGGCGCAAACTACCCGAAATCCCGTGGAAAAAACGTTCAGGGGATCCCTCTAACAAAGGTAGCTACAGAAAAAAGTCAAGCTAAGAAGACAGTGATTGTTCACGGTGTTCCTGAGCTTTCTGATTCCTCTTCCGAAGACGCTCAGATGCACGACCACGAGCAATGGCACTACATCTAAGAGGCTGTTGCTCTCGAAAATGTGGTGGTCACCTCGATGACAAGGATCTCCATATCACCCAACTATAAGGGGTGCGGTCCTAGGCTGTTAAAACTTGTGTTACAGTCAGAACTAATGGCACAAACGCCACTAGCGAACTGGGTTAAATTCCGTTGCAGATTGCCAACAGAATTGCTTTTGAAAGCAGCAGGAACACTAACACCCTCTAATGCCAATTCAGTAGAGGCACAACGCTTAGGGAAAACGCCAACTGCAGGACCCGACTCGGGTACAGTTTCAAGAGTAGCCAAACTATCCGGAGGGACACAGCAGAGCAAGAGCAAACACCGGGATTTGGGGCACCTGATACCTGCAGATATATCAAATACTTCTCCAGAGTATGCAACCCATCCAAAAACGATTAGTCGCCGACCCTTTAATGATCGGCGTAAACTCATTTTGCTTCATCCATCAAATCCAACACACACTTGGTCTCCGAAAAGCTCTCATGCATGTACAGCAAATTTGCTGAATTAAGACTTCGACACGCGTCTGCAGCTCGGGACCTCATCGTTGTCACCGAAACGTGGTTGCGCTGCGAGTTAAGGGTTGCTGAAATTGCACTGACGGACATCTCCATTGTCCGGAAAGATCGAACCAACAAAGATGGTGGGTAGCCCTTTATTTTCCTAACCACATGCAATACAAAAGCATAAACAATTCAAAAACGTACCTGACGCCATTTGGTGTAATTTCCGGATAAGAGGGAACGATCTTGGCTTATTGGTTGCTGTTTACCGCCCAAAATCGTCTACTTCTAAGATGGACTGCAATTTGATGGCTTCGATGAGACAAGTGTTAAACAGGAAGTACAGTCACAATATAGTCACCGAGGACTTCAACTTACATGCCGTCGAATCCCGGGCCACACCAGAAGAGCAATTCAAAGCAGATTTGCAAGATCTGGTTTCAGACTACTCTCTGTATGGCCACGTCACTACGCCCACCGGATTCAGGGTAACTGACTGACCATCTATGTTGGACCGAATATTCACCAATGAGGAATTGATGGTCGAGAGAGTGATAACCGATGCTAATTTGAGCAGCATTGACTATGCGACGCTAGTGTTTCATTACATGTGCTACGCGGATTATCCTAAAGAGCATGCAGAGGAGTAACACGACGTAACGAACTATAACGACCTGTCCGACCTCATTAATGCAACCAGGTGGTTGTTCTTAGCTGAATTAACCCCCTAGGTGGTCTGCGGTGACTTCGTCGACATATTTACTTAGCTCGTGGCGAGGACATCTGAAATATAACTCTACCGGCCTAAAAGGACGAAATCTTTCGTAAGGAGTAGGACACGTAATTGCAAGGCACACCTATATAGCCTCCCCGAACGACCATACCTGGTATGTCTACACAATACAAATGAACCACGGTGTCATACTCGTCCGGGATGATAAACTGAAGAACCAACAAGGTCTAGTGGAAAACTTTTGCTCCATTCCCAAACTGCTATACAGACCCGTAAAATATTTGCGCCGTGCTAAGCGCGGTATTCCTGCTCTGCACACAGCATGCAGGTAAGTCCAAACCGCACAAGAGGCGGCCAACATCCTTAGACAACAATTTGGCAACACCTATCAAAGCGCGCAATCATCATATATCCTGCCTTAGCGGATAACGCCGCCACTAGGGCCTAATCACATATCGTACACCACCGCAGCTGTACTGAAGAGGCTGATGTCTCTGCACGAGTTCAGCTCCCGGGGTGCGGACGGCATTCGCCTGAAGGCGTTGAAAGCTTCTTCCATGAGTTTGACAGGATCAGTAGCAAATTCATTTCAACGATGTCTGAACGGGATGCGCGTTCCCACGATGTGAAAGCACGCAATCATCACGCTTATCTACAAAAATGGTAGCAGTGCTGAACAAACAAACTATCGCAGATAACACTACTTCCTCTGATTTTAAAGGTTATGGAGTCCATTGTAGCTGAGGCTTTAATGGGGTACCTGAAGAAAAACAAAATTTTCCTTTCCGGAACAGAATGGATTTCGCTAAAATCGCTCCTGTAGAACTTATCTCCCGATAGCACGTGCAAACTGGACGGAATCGGTGGAAGCTGGTGTACGAGTCGACGCGACCTACTTGGATTTCTCAAAGGCATTCAACCGTATAGACCATCAAATTCTCCTCCACAAACTCCAGAAATATGGAATCGGCGATCCTCTTCTGGGCTGCATAGGAGACTTCTTCGTACAACTTCACCTGAATGTGAGGGTTAGAAGCAACCCATCAGAATCCATCGAAGTTCCATGCGGCGTACCTCAAGGCTCGGTACTTTGCCCCTGCCTGTTCCTGGCTTTCATAAATGATCTCGCGAGTGTGCTATCTTCTAACTGTTTGCTATTTGCTGATGACCTTATGGTATGGCGCAATATAGCTGCAGTGGAGGATCACACAGCGTTACAGGAGGACTTGAAAAAAGCGTACACATAGTCCGTCGAGAACACGCTGCATTTCAACGTCACCAAGTGCATAGTTCTCAGCAAAAGGCACAAGAGTATACACGATTACCGCCTAGGACCACAAATTTTACAGCGGGTTTCTCACGAGTGCTATCTCGGCGTGATAATTCAAGATGACCTCGGTTGTTCGAGGCGGACTGAAAAGGCAGCAAAGATAGCGAACCAGAACCTCGGCCTTTATCGCAGACCTTTCAAAATGTTTGACTCTTCGATCTTTCCAAAAATGCTTAGCGCCTGCTTGAGGCCGCAAGCGGAATACGTTATTCAAGCGTGGCAACCCTGGCTCAAGCAATATCTCACCGCGCTCGATACTGCCCAACGTAGGGGAAGGAAGAGCGTCAGAGGTTTGACCAGCCTCCCCTACCTACTCAGACTGAAGACCCTCAAAATATACAGTGGACGTTATCGGCGTCTAATGGGCGATCCCATAATGGTGTACCAGATCCTGAGAAGCCCCAACCCCCATTCCATTCCCTTCTAGTACTCAGTCAAAACACCTCGCTAAGAGGTCACCAGTTTAAGATAGTCACGCAGTACAGCCGCTTGAAATGTCGGCGAATCAATTTCTCCCTTCGAGTAACATAGCCTTGGAACGCCCTCATGGAACATGTATTTAATGCACCCACCCCATCCCTTTTCAAAAACGCCTTGACGATACACTCTCACATTTACACTACGTGCTATAGCTCATGATCACCAGATGCTGGCACTAATGCACAACAGACAGTGGATAGTGCTATAACCCTACTCGAGAATGAGTCACTCCAAACGCCTTGCACGAAATTTGATAAAAACTACTACTATAGAAGCTGGGGATCTTTTCCATTTAAGCCCCGCCGAAACGTTAAGCCCCGCAACCCAAAAAAGATTATGCAAAGGAAGAATATGGAACTTGAACTTTTACCCTCTATTGAAGAGGGTAAAATTGAGACAATTCATTTATAATTTGCATTAAAAGGTCCAGTCGTTGAATCCACAAAGTTTTCGGTATGATTAACCGTTTGATGAGTATAATCCATACCAATAATCGATTCAATGCATTGGTATGATGCCCACATATCGAAAATGATAAGTGAGCCAGGAGCGATGCAGGCCTGGATTGTGTCCAGCAGAGTGGCCGCAGTTCGATCTGGCACTGCATACAAGAACACTTCTTTAGTCTCCCGGCAAATCCCTCCGAAAATCCGCTGCTGGGGAAGGACTCGCCCTGCATGGTTTTTATGACGTGATATTAGGGTTTCATCGATCTCGACATGTAGACCTGGGCCGCCGACAATCGTTGGAGTCTGCAAAAGCTGCCAGGCGCAAATTTCAGGCAGAAAGTTCTTCCAGTCGACAGCGGTCGCGTGGCCAATGGATAGCTCCTCTGAGCAGAACTGGATTGTTGTCAGATTTTTGGACCAGCAATAAAGGAACAGGATTATTGTCCTGAAATCCATCCTAGACCGCTCCAGCCAAATTCCCTTTCGAAGACCGATTTCTTGCCGGCACTGTCGGGCATCACACCTCCACCTGTTAGAAACCGTTGAAAGCGTCATTTGGTATCCTCGTCTGCATAAACGTTGATGATGAATCACTCCATGGCTTTGCATAAAACGTATGGCTGTTTCCTTGTCATGAACGACCGCCGAAAGAGTCAGAAAGTTCACGTCAGGTTTTATGTGCGAACGTAGAAACCTTTTGGACAAAAATGACCTTAGAAGCAGATAAGGAGTGTTTTTATGAGGCACGTTCACATGCATTACGTACACTGGAGCTGGCAAACAGTGGCGAGGCTCAACTTTTCACGCGTGCACTTTTTGCACTATTGGTGGGGCCTGACTTTTCAGGTGTACCCTTTTTGCACTAATGGCGGTGCTTAACTTTATGCGCGTGCTCTTTTTGCATTAGTGGCGGAGCTTAACTGGAGAAGATCCGAAACTGGATTTCTGTATCCTGTCGACCCAAGATAGTTGCACACGAGGAGGGGTTGTCCTTGCTATCTTTCTTAATTTTATCGCCTATGATTTGGACAAGAACCGCTTCCCTGTTGCTTTGTGTGCGTGCATTCTCATTTCAAACTCCCTTTATACGACAGTGCAGTTACATCTGTAAGCGCCCGAACTGAAGATTCCATTGTCCCTTCGCTATTTTTTGTCACACTAAACAACTTACAGGACATGTGAAGCCCCTGCATTTTTACCCGTTATAAATCACTGTCCATTGTTCATTGTTCATGTCACCGGTGTATTCATGTGTTCAATATTCTAGTCTTAACCTCCTCCGGATAGCTTATGCTGGTGCCATCTTGCATTGAGCGAACTGAACACGTGTAAGTTGCACCCTATATCGGCTTGCATGGCCAGCGCATAACAAAAGGTGTATAACAAAAGAAGCCCAGTTGCAAGTGAAATCACTACTACAAGCAGGAAAGAAATATTGCTTGTGTAAGCGACAGACTTCGATGGTGGTTAGCCAGTCGACATCAAGCGCAATGTGGTGTAGCACATGCCATCGCCAGTGTCTCAGCCAAGCTGGTTTGGTAAGCCTCCAGCTTCGCGATGTTAGGCTAGTATCTAAGAGAAGACGTCTGTATTAAATGTGTAGTCATCAGCAGCGCGGTGCTTTGGTAACTTCGCTACTTCCTATTCAACTTACTAACCCAGGTCCACAAGGCCGTTTACTTGGAACATTGCCGCATCGTCTTTGCGGTTGGTCTGTGGGTGTGCCTGTGTGCGGTGAATCCTACATTGCGGGTGTATTCTGTTAACTGATATACCCGGTGTACCTGCGCTTGTCGGGAATGTTGACAAGGCGCCTACCGGTTTAATACATACCTCCTCACCTTTAATGTATTCCGGAGACCATTGGTCGTTGGTGGAGGGAACCGGGGGCATTGTCCTCATGAATGTGTTAGGCTCACACAGGAAAAGTATTTCAGATGAATTAGGTTCAGATGAATCATTGTTCAAACGAAAAGTTGATCCAGCGAAAGCGTTGAGTGGACGGATTTCCATTGCTTTTACCAAGGTCCCGTTGATGGCTTATTCATATACACTTTTTCTGCCTGTGTGCACAGTCGATATGGTGACGTTCACTTATAACTGAAAAGCATCTTAATTTCATGGCAATGTATGCAAGCTGAATCAAAATAAAATTAATTATAAGTTTTGATGGGCGAAAATATGAGTTTTTCTAATCTGTAATTGAATTTAACCTTCATGGGTTGACGACTCAAGCGACCAGACCAAATTGTTTAGCATTTAGAGACGGTCGATATACAGAGGTGAGGTTCCATTGGGATCATTGGTCAACATTCAAACAAGAAAAGAAAATCGGTGAACTTAAGTTAGTAGTTAATATATGGATGTGTCCAACTTCCATTTTTTTAATGCACTTGAGAATTATGCTGGGCCATTCATTCATAAAGTGCCGGGAAGCATGCAAGTGGAAATCAGTAACAACTGTCCTTAATCGGTAGACACCAAAATTACTAACGCCTCTTTTATGCTTTGACACATGATGCAAATCCTCAATGGTACAGCGCCCAGAAACTCTAATGTTTAGACGTTTGATATGATGGTTTACAGAGATCAAGAGAACCAACAGAAACGAAGACCATCCTTTATCAAACCACTCACATGCATTTTGCTTCAGAAGACTGACTGGCCTAGGCATCATGCTCTATACCCAACCTGCTCATACTCTGAACGGATTGCATTTGGCCATCCAATAACCTACACACATAACTTACTGACGCTGCCATTTTCCATTCACTGCGCATCCTAGCATTTTATGGGTTGCAGTTTAAAGGTATGGGTTGCATGCTTCGATAGTATTCTCAAGCTGTACCATCATTTCAGCGTGTGCTGCTCAAATTGTTTGAGCTACAAGTTCCCTTATTTGCTGGTAAGTTTTCTTTTCTACTGCAAATCACTGCCGAAGTGTTTTCCATCGCAATGCTTTCACAACAGGTGACCGCTTTGTATCTTTATGATGTGCGTCCTAAACATATTCATCCGCATCTGGATATCTTGTCTTGGGCTTGTTTTTAGAACTTCGACCACAGCATTCCTCTACTGCACTGGCATCCGGATTCTACATACCCCTGGCTATTCGTCACACGTCTGTCCACTGCAAAATAAACTGTAACTGCAGCAATTCTTTATTTGACGTTTTGTTTCGATGGGCACTGTAACAGCACTTCTTAAATGTGGGCGACACATACCAACCAATAAACGTTTAGACACTTCACATAATTCGCTTATGTGACTGGCATTTATTCCATTAAATGATTACTACTCTAACTAGTAGTGAAGATTGGGTTAGCCTACAATGCTGCCGTGTTTTTAAGAGGCTTACACTTGCTTTACTTGTACTAACTCACCAAATTCTTTTGGCTGATCATCAGCGGTAAAGTTGCTTATCTCGACCATACGCTGTAAATAAATTTGGGTTAGCTTTGCATGTAAGAACATAACAACCTCGCCTTTGGTGCCATTTACCCTGCTTTGAATTGGATAACCAGACGATATAGCTCTAATATGTCCCCTGCTGCAAACGGTTCACTGCGTCTGATGGTTGTTTATAAAACTATAAGCAACGTCCGATTAGTGGAGGTACAATATCACAGTGAGGCTGCATTTACTTAGCCGTTTTCCTCTTCTTTAAACAGCTAACTTTAAAGGAAGCTACCTTTTTAATACAACTATCCTTTGTGTTTCGACGTATTCTGGGATAGTACGTAACGTCATCCAAGGCAGTGAAGCACTAAATGCCACCTATATGGTATTGGAGATTGAGCCAAATAATGGGGTTACGGTGAGTGTTTAAGATTTTTGTATAAGGAAATGATTACAGAAAAGTCAGGGAAACCTGTTGGAACCAAGCTGAATCAAATAGCAGCCCAAGATAAACGGTGATTATTCGGAGTAAGGCCATAGAGGTTTTAGGCGACAGTAAGGTTAATGAGCAGAAATTGGTTGCCCTCGCTACATGCAAGCACCTCTGAAAAAGTAAGCTCAATTAACTGTTTAACTTACTGAGAAAACTGCATCTGTACGGCGAACATTTAACATCCAGCAATCGATGATTCTCTTTTCTGATGTTCGCAACGTTGTACACTTCAAGATGATCAGATAATACATTAACACAAGGCTGTGTGGTATCCAATATGATCTGCAACGGCAGAAACCGGATGAGGTTTCTCCAAAGCCAAAAGACATAACATGATAGCACCGGATTAATGTTATCACAAGCTGCAAAATGCTATCTCGCGGTTCCGTTTCACACATATCCGTCCAATCTATTTTATGTCACCTCGGTACTTGTAAATTAGTGTTCTACACCGAAAATCACCGGTATATGTCATCTTAACTACCCCGACACTTTCAATTACGTGCGGCTAACAAGTTGAAGGTAGATTTGTAGGGTGACCATATCAATGCTTGCAGTCTAGGAACCTCACAGCATGGCATTTCCTACAAATTGTTAAGAGGCACTGGCTTTGCCTAGCTACAAAAAGGGAACTGAAGTACATATGAATAAAACTAAGGAAATCCAAATGGATGAGTCTGAAATACAGAGTAAAGAAACCTAAGTAAATCTTGTAAAAGATCTCATTTGCAACGAAATATACGGATATGTGTAACCGGAGAATATCAGGTAGCGTAATGCACTGGAGAATTTGGAGGAGAGGATCGCTTAGAATTGATTAAACAGGTACTTTGCTGTCATAGGAAATATTTAGAATCAGTTATTCTCACTACCAAAAGAGAAATATGAACGTTGGTTCAAACCATGGGCGAGGTGGCTAAAAGTACAGCAAAACAAAAATATTTCGAAAAATTGATACTCACCGAACCAATGTGTGGCGAGCGACAAAATTCTGCTCGGAAATAAGAAAAACGATAAAATTCTTGCGTTCCATAATTTATAGTTAATAAGCGGTTGCATAAATGAATACTGCAGCGTGTGCAGAAAATTAAATCCTGGGGAATTGATGAATTTCTCCATTTGGATTAGTGTATCTGCAATTATCGTCGGAAAACAGATAAAAATTGCTCGTTCTAACGAACCGATCAGTTAAGTTGGGTGAAAATATAACAAATAGAAAGCTATCCCATCCTCCTTTTAAGACAAGCACTGACTAGGAAAAACGGTGTGCAGTCCAGCAAAAGATTTGGTACCAAATTTGCTGATCTTCAGAAAATGAAAAACAAGCAACTCAGTCCGAAACGCAAAGCGGATATTGCATCAAAAACTCGCTACCTACAGCAAGGTTTTTAGATGTCGAAAATTTAAATCCTTGGAGAAAACTGCGTATGTTCATATCGCAATGCACCAGACAGGAGATCCGGTAATCCCTCAACAAGTCAAATTTTCTTTTAGTTATAAACAAAACTAAGTAACACGAGCATTCCGCTAATGCAAATTAATAATGCCAGTTGATTCTTAAACACACACTGCTTAATTCCTCTATATAAAACTGATAAATGAGAATAGTTCCCTACGATGTTCAAAGACGTACCTCCCGAAAGAAAGAAGGTCATTTTTGTGATGTACTAAGTTCCGTAGATACAAAATTAACGCTTCAGTGTCTGAACGGCGTATAACAATATATCGAGGAATACGTTTTCTACACCAAACCACTAGTCATGTATGAGTTTGTTTGGGAGGATATTTGCTGTGCAGTGTAGGATAGTTGTAACGGTGAGCAAACTAAATACATTTATTACTTAAATGCATTTACTCTGCACCCCTCCCGTAAACGTATTTATATAGGAGATGGTTTGAGACGGAGATAATGGTAAAATAAGTAGGTTGATCCCCACGAATTTTGGCCAAATAAATGATGAACCACACTGAATATACCTCATTCAAACGTATAAGCAGATGACGTATGAAAACATATCTCAACGTCATTGTCATGATAATGGGACTGCACGGCGATACATGGATTAGCACTCTGCTGTTTTATTTGTTAAAAGGCAAGCAAGGATAGTGAACGCAATCCAGAGAGTGAGGGTTGAGATTAGCATAAGAACGATGACAGATGGGAAGTACAGTCTGAAGCTAATAATCTCGTACTAAACGGAGAGGCTGCAGGTGTAAATAAAAAGTACCCTTAAAACTTATAAAACCTAACAGATTATATTTTATGCCTATTTATCTTTACCAGATTAGTCGAACTGAGACAGTCCGCGTAGCAACATGGGCAAGAGTTGCCGGTTACTTTCCTATGACTTTCTACAGTTTGGCCCCGTATACCAACCTTAGTAGCATCTGAAGCATATGAAAATGAGGGTTAAAATGCAGCCAGAACACATCACGTGTCCAGCAGACAGCGGACGGTCAATGTATGGAAACATGTCAAACACTGAATGAGGCAAGTTTGAGGAGAGTGGAAAGGCGCTCCGAAACAGCGCAAAAGACAAAGACACGGTGGCAGATAAAGCGCGAAGCTAAAGAGAGAAAGCTGCTGAACAAAGCAGGAGCTTTTGTTTGCTTACGTGGTCAATTTTCATGGAAAATGCTTGCTTACGTGCCGCAACATTTCTACTTGTATAAGCGAAATCATCAGGTATGTCACTGCTGTTAATCATTGTGTAATTACGAAGATTTTTTTGCTCAGATCTAACTGTTACCGTTCACAGCTATTTTCAAGCGAAGCATATTCTAACTGGATGTAGCACCAACGAGAAAGTAGGATTTCTTTCGATGCAGGCTGGCATAAATACGCTATAACTCAAATGGGTTAGACACGCAAATAATTACTGAATGAGCCCAGTATTCATGCTGAGTGCTGCAACATGGCAGGCTATTGAATAAGTTGCATCTCACACGGTACACCTAACCGCAACTATTTCAAGGTGACCGTTTGTACCAATACCATCTCGGAGAAGCTGAAGAATGAAAGCACTGTCAATGGGTTTGGAAAACGGAAACTGCTCTTCCCTACTATAATTGATATAATCGCGCTACAAAGACTGAATGATGGGTAGGTTGTGGTATTTTCACTCTAAGCAGAATTACTCTTCCATTACGGATAAAAGCATGGTATATCGACGTGCAAACGGAAACTGGTTTGCCGTTTTGTAATTGATAAAATAGTGCTAAACTGACGTATGTGTGTGTAGGCACAAGTCCCTTCACTCTTGGCAGAATTACGCTTCGATTTTAGACGCGTACGTATTATTATTCACGTTACATCAGTAAGGTATTCCTGCGTCTGCACATATGGTTCCATATCAGTGCAACTCCCCAAGTTTCATCAAATATTCGCCCGTGTGCCAACGGAAATCACTTCTATTTGTTCCTAACCTACGCCCACGACCATAGTCTGACGCACAACCCGAGAAACTTCAAACGAGAAATGGCTGATGATTGGGGTTTAGTTCACTTATTCAGACAATTAGAACACGGCATTAATTTGTTGTATTGGAAGTTAGGTGCAATTTTTCTGTTGGATTATGCGAAAAGATTGCGGGTAGACGAGAATATTAGGAAGCAACAAGCCGTAAGCTTGCAGTGATAGTAATATGTAAATAAGATAAAACAAATTATTGACCTGCGGACAAATTTTGATGATAGGAAATGTGAATCCTAATAATTTTCTCTGGAGGAGCGCAAATGTTACTTATATAAAATGGTACTCATTGGCTTTGCGGAACCTTATCACACACGAGATCAGTATCTTCAATGCACCATGGTTCAGTGGCGTAATATATGTCAGGATTCAGAGTCAACATGATGGTGCGAACATAGTTGTTTTCTTTCCAATTGCACAATCAGACGAACAGTTTATGCGCTTGTGTTAATGATTCTCCTGTGTAGATTTGGGCATCGTTCTCCTATCTAGGTATGGTCACACTGACAGTATTCTGCCCACGCAATACAATAAACGTTTCATATAACAATTGTTTGATGTTCTGGTCATCGTAGAGGATAATCAACTTTGCCCTATGAGCTGCATCGATCAGAATGAATGGTGGTCTGTGTGCTAATGCTTAGGCCTTCCCGTCTTCTTGTCGCTTTTCTGCAACCCTTTCCCCAAAATCGTCTCGCGCCAACTTTGCTTTTATCCCCCATTTTCAATTATTGCTCCAATAGTCGCTTGTCTTCTAGTTTCGACTCATACATAATCGAAGGGCGTCGTTCCAATCCAGTGGACAAATCCATGTTCAACAAAGCGGACAACATCAATTCATCCGTTTCCCGCCGGATGGCTCATGTTTGTGCTTCCTCATACCATTTTGCGTTTAGCGAACTGAAATCTTGTAGGTTGCACACCATATCGCTTTGCATGTCAAAGGTATGTCAAGGGGCAGTTGTTCAGGTGTAGGCGCAATCAAAACTTTAAGTGGGAAAGAAATATCGTATGTGTAAGCGACAGACGTCGATAGCGGTTAGCTAATCGAAGTCGAGCGCAATGGGTTGTAGCACATGCCGTCGACCGTATCTCAGCTAAGCTGGTTTGGTAAGCCGCAAGCGTTGCAACGTTGGGTTAACATCTAAGAGAAGACTTGTATGCTAACGGTGTAGTCATCATCAGTGCGGCGCTCGATATTTTCGCTACTTCCTATTCAATTGACTTACCCAGGTACATGTGCCGCATCTTATATGCAGTTTGTCTGTGGCTGTGCCGGTATGCTGAGATTCTTACATTTCAGGTGTTACTACGCCATGTCCGTGTAAATCCTATAAGTCAATCGAATTACTTTTTTAGTGGGATACACAAATATGTGGAGCAAACTAACCCTACAGATACCCATAAGTGCAAGCAATCTCACATTTCGAAATTCACTACAGACGTCCAACAATATATCATATGTGTGGAAGATATTTGACTCAAAGCAAACTCTGAAAATATTGGCAGATGCTGGTTTAAAAACATATGAGTGGATATCCACCTACAACTAGCTTACCCACTACATGTCATTACCAACAATACCAAATAATATGTCTGTGCTGCCTAGTATCCTCTCAGTTATTACCTGCTGCTGAACCCCACAAACTAGCAAATTGATGATACAAGTGTTGGTAATTTGCACCTACTGGGTTTTCGGATCTCTGCCTCGAAGTAAAACAAATTAAGGTCCGAAATTCTATTATCTAACATTCCTTTACTATAGTGATTTACGTGGCATATACCATGAAAACCATTCACCATACGAATGAATGCTGCTGCGTATGGAGCCGTTTGCCGTTTCTCGGTAAACATACACATGTATTTATCTTGATTTAGGACCCTGGTGTTGTTGCACTTGATAGGAATGTTGACATGGCGCACACCTGTATAATACACATCACCTCGCCTTCACTGGATCCAAGTGAATGTTGTTCGTTGCCGGAGGGGACCGAGTTCACAGTCCTTGTGGCTTCTCTAGGATCACATCGGCTACCACTTAACCACCGCCTTGTGTATGTCTGGTAAGCACGATTAAGCTTAGATGTATCTGTTCTTCTTGTGGAAGTAGTGTAGGTCGGCTCCATTGATGTAACGTGACTCCCACCCACATTACTTCCGTTCTTATCTCGTCTGGCTTACACTGGATACGGGGAGTATGGATGGAGCTGCGGGAATTGCAGCATGGTCCTTACGTAGGTGCAGGCGTCCAGCGGCTGTCCTTTGGATGACACGATGACAGGCAAATCTGAAACCGGACGTCACCAACCATATATTCCTGTCCATAGTATCCACACTGCGCAGATGTCTAACAAGTTACGCGGTAAGAGCAAGACGATATAAATTTAAATTAAATTAAATTAAATTAGAGAGGTAGCGGCAACCCGACGTTGTGAGCACCTAGCATACTGCGAACCGTATATATAGGGGAAATATTATAGGCCAATCCAAGCACACCAACTGAGCCGACCGGTGACGATTAGGCAACGGATTTATCTCAGGCGGCCTTCGTTGCGAGGATAGTGCAATAAATGATGCGAAGGCAGAACAACGGGTCATCCGGTATCAAGTACAGATGGTTAGGTGGAACCCTATTCATTACGGGTGATCATTGATGGCTTTGGGTTTTGCACGAGTTAAAACGTCCCGCATGGTTAGGATTAACTTCACGTGTGTTAGATGACTGCATTCGTTTAAGATACTCTGCATACCACACTGAAACTTCTATTCCTATCGGTTCGAAACGCATGCTTTACGGTTCTCTATCGTGGAACCTTGTTCTGAGCAAACGGAAAGGCCATTACAAGCTGGACACTATAATTTGGAACAAGCTAATCAAGCAAGGCAATCTAAATGGAAGCACGAGGTAACTAATGTAGAACAGACTCTAGATCCTGCTTCAACACCTTCAATCAAACTTGGAATATGCCACATAAAAGAGGCGAAAACACCTAGCGCTGATTACTTGACAATCTGCTAATTATTACATTGTTCTGAGTGACCCAATCATATGCGTCACTCTTTACTTCAGATTAGTAATAACATATATCTAAGATCATTCCTTGGATATGGCAGAAAATTAAAAACGTCTGGGATCTTGCGAAAATTTCATTTCTGTTAGTGTATGTCGTTCCTGAAAGGATCTGCCACATTTGGTCTATTTCGTAATGACAAAAACCATGTTTAAATCATGTTTGATGACGCGCACAGGCTATTACATATCTTAGCAACGACAATGAAAAGAAGATGAAAGTTTCGCTAAGAGCAGGCTTGGTAGAACAACCGTTTAACAAACACAATACTAGAGTGAATGATCCAGCGACATATATTTCACTTCCCCTAACCACAGCGAGGATGCTAATGTTCAGTGCGTGCACTCATCCTGATTTAAATCGCTGTTTACACCAAGCGCAGAGCAATGGACATTGGGCTCAGTGCGCATGCTGTACCCCGAAACACACCGCAGTCCAAACGTGCTCAACTCCTCTCCGGTGTCAGCAGCCCTAATTCCATACCAACAGACCCTGCACAGCGGCGTGTGTGAGTGACTTCACGTGACTATTCCCGACGGCCAATTCGCACTCAGTCAGGTGGTTGCCTAGCATAATATGTACAATTCTGTCACAGCATTAGCAGACACACAGTGCAATCATATTTAACATAAAAATGTAAATGCCTGAAAGGTCATGTACGCTCTACTATGAACACTGGTGACTGCTAATTCTAGATGGCAACACGTGAGTATTATTGGTATGCCCCCTAGCAGGTGTGTAGCCTCAGTGTAGCCAGTCATTCGTGAATACGAATGTCGAGAGCGAATAGGCACCCATCAAACAGTACGTGAGCTGTACCATAAATAATCCTTCACTGGTAACCTATATCGTGAACTTGTTTGATTTGTTAATGGTTGATTTGGGATTGGTAACACAATGAGTGGTGCGTTTTGGGGCATTCTTGCCCCTGGAATCATATATGAATACATAAGGTCTATTCCGAAAGATGTATGTATGAACTTAATTTCCTTAAGTCAGCTTTAATGCGTAATGTGCGCCGAGTATAAAAACCTCTTCAGAAGGCGGAGTTTGCAGGCAAGTGATACGAAGTCGAAAATATAAAGTTATTACAAAAGGGAAAAGCAAATCATATATTCTCAAGTATACGATGCGCATGACGACCAGGATGTCTGCCCAATGCTTTCTCTACCAGAGGTAGCTTCGCAGTGCACGGGCTGAAGGGAGCTCTCATCCCGTCTTCTCATATGCGGATCACATGTACGCAGCTTGGGTGCACAAAATGAGGGATACACGGAAGCTGTGCTAATCTTCTGGGTTCAGTGGAGACGAATATTGTGTAGGTCACGAGAGTCCCTGAGTAGACGAAAATTCCTGATAGGCATTCAATGCGCTGAAAGGGTGCAAATCTCTAACACGATTGCTCGCTGCTGTAGACTGCGCATGTTTGCCGCGCCCTGAACTCCCTCATGTGCGAGCGCAAAACAGATTGAATTTTTGCGCGGACTTAACTGCTTGCTAACCATTAGTTTGCAAATTCATGAGCTGCTAAACGTACGTATGTGGTGTTTTCATGGTTATGAAGCGACGTTCTAGATACCGAGCTACTGTGCCGATGCTCAACTCTAAATTGAACTTCACTTTCAATCGCAAAGTAAGACGTTGTAATTTTATCGTAGGTTTCGCCTCTACCCATTCCACCAAAATATCCGTGTGAATTGCAGTTAGTTATTTTGACACGCCAGGCGATTTTCTCTTCCCATTCGTTTGATTCTAAATTTTTAATTCATCTTCGGCAAGCTGTCATATTTACACTTAACAAGGCGCCTACCGGTTTAATACATACCTCCTCACCTTTAATGTATTCAGGAGACTACTAATCGTTGTTGGAGGGGACCAGGGCACTGTCCTCATGCATGTGTTAGGCTCACACACGAATATTACTTCAGATGAACCATTGTTCAAACCAAAAGCTTATCTAGAAATGCGTTGGGTGGACGGATTTTCATTGCTTTTACCAAGGTCTTGTTGATGGCTTAATCATGTACACTTTTTCTGCCTGTGTGCATAGTCGACATGGTGACGGACAGTTATAACTGGAAATAATCTTAATGTAGTGGTAATTTATGCACGTTAACTCAAAATGACAATAATGAAACGTTGTGATGGTGGAAAATATGTCATTAATCAGCAATTACATTTAAACCTTCCTGGGTTGAAGACTCAAGTGACCAGACCAAATTGTTTAGCATTTAGAGACGGACGATATACAGAGGTGAGGTTCCATTGGGATCATTGGTCAACATTATAACAATAAAGGAAAATCGGTGAACTTAAGTTAGTGGTAAAGGTATAGATGTGTCCAACTTCGATTGTTTTAATGCACTTGAGAATTATGCTGGTCCATTCATTCTTAATGTGACGGAAAGCATGTAAGTGGAAATCACAAACAACTGTCCTTAATCGGTAGACACCAAAATTACTAACGCTTCTTTTATGATTTGACACATTATTGCATACCACAGTCGTACAGCGGCCAGGAAGTACCAATATGGAAATGTTAATATGTTGGTTTTCCGAGGTGTATATCACCAACCGGAACGATGACCAACTTTTATCAAACCACTCACATCCATTTAGCTTCAGAAGTCGGACTGGCCTGGGCATCATGCTCTATACCCAACCTGCTCATACTCACAAATGATAACTAAACCCATTAAACAATAACCGTTACTAGGTTATGGATTGATTACGAAATTTACTAAGCCTGCTGAAAAGGCAAATAGTAATGGAATTCGAAAGCCCCATATGTTGAAACACCGGTCAGAATTGAGGCGATTAACGTAAATACAGTTGTGATTGGTGAAGAGCAAACTGTTCTTTGTTTCAACTTATTCTGTGGTAGTACGTAAAGTCATCCTAGAGCAGAGCAGCACTAAATGCCAAGTATATAGTATTTGGTATTAGTAAAATAAAGTGGTTAATGTGATTGTTTTAGACTTGTGTATAAGAAACTGATTACAGTAAAGTCAGGGAAATCTGTTGAAACCAAGCTAAATCAAATAGCAGCCCAAGATAAACGGTAATTTTTCGGAGTAATTCTATAGAGGTTTTAGGAGACAGTAAGGCTAATGAGAAGAATATGGTAGAACACGCAACATACAAGCACCTCTGAAAAAGTAAGGTCAGTTAACTGGTTAACTTACTAAGGAAACAGTGCCTCTTTATGGCCGACATTTAACATCCAGCGATCGAGGAGTCTCTTTTCCGATGTTCGCAACGTTGTACACCTCAAGATGTTCCGAGAATATATTAACAAAAGGCTGTGTGGAATCCGCTGTGAGCTGTACTGGCGGAAACCGGATGAAGTTTTTCCAAGCGCAAAGGACATAACATGCTATCACCGGCTTAGTGTTATCAAAAGCAACATAATGCTATCTCGCGGTTCCGTTTCACACATATCCATCCAACCTACTTTATGACACCTCGGTACTTTTAAATTAGTGTTCTACACCGAAAATCACCGGTATAAGGCATCTTAACTACCCCGGCACTTTTAATTACGTGCGGCTAACAAGTTGAAGGTAGATTTGTAGGAGGACCATATCACTGCTTACAGTCTAGGAACCTCACAACATGGCATTTTCTACAAATTGTTAAGAGGAACTGGCTTCTCCTAGCTACAAAAAAAGGACTGACGTACATATGATGAAAACTAACGGAATCCAAATGGATGTATCTGAAATAAAGAGTAAAGCAACCTAAGTAAAGCTTGTAAAAGATCTGATTTGCAATGACATGTACGGAGATGTGTAACCGGAGAATATCAGTGGAGAATTTGGAGGAGAGGATCGCTTGGAATAGATTAAACAGGTACTTTCCTGTCATAGGAAATATTTAGAATCATTTATTCTCAAATATCAAAAGAGAAATACAAACGTTGGTTCAAACGATGGGCGAGGTGGCTAAAAGTACAGCAAAACAAAAATATTTCGAAAAATTGGTACTCAATGAACCAATGTGTGGCGACCGACAAAATTCTGCTCGGAAGTATAAAAAACGATAAAATTCTTGCGTTCCATAATTTATAGTTCATAGGCGGTTGCATGAAGGAATATTGCAGCGTGTGCAGAAAATTATATCCTAGGGAAATGATGAATTTCTTCATTTGGATTAGTGTATCTGCAATTACCGTCGGAAAACAGATAAAAATTGCTCTTTCTAACGAACCGAACAGTTAAGTTGGGTGAAAATAAAACAAATAGAAAGCTATCCCATTCTCCTTCCAAGACAAGCACTGACTAAGAAAAACGGTGTGCAGCCCAGCAAAAGATTTGGTACCAAATTTGCTGATCTTCAGAAAATGGAAAACAAGCAACTCAGTCAGAAACGAAAAGCGGATATTGGATCAAAAACTTGCTACCTCAAGCAAGGTTAATGGATGTCGAAAATTGAAATCCCTGGAGAAATTTGCGTACGTACATATCGCAATGAACCAGACAGGAGATCCGGTAATCACTCAACAATTCAAAAATAATTTTATTTATAAACAACAATAAACAAGGCGAGCATTCCGCTAATGCAAATTATTAATGCCAGTTGATCCTTAAACATACACTGCGTTATTCCTCTATATAAAACTGATAAATCCGAATAGTTCCCTGCGATGTTCAAAGACCTACCCTCCCGAAAGAAAGAAGGTCATTTTTGTGATGGACTAAGTTCCGTAGATGCAAAATTAACGCTTCAGTGTCTGAACGGCGTATAACAATATACCAAGGAAAACGTTGTCTACACCAAACCACTAGCCATGTATGAGTTTGTTCGGGAGGATATTTGCTCTGCAGTGTAAGATAGTTGTAACGGTGAGCAAACTAAATACATATATTACTTAAATGCATTTACTCCGCACCCTTCCCGTAAACGTATTTATATAGGAGATGGTTTGAGACGGAGATAATGGTAAAATAAGCAGGTTCACCCCCACGAGTTTTGGCCAAATAAATGACGAATCACACTGAATATACCTCATTCAAACGTATAAGTAGATGACATATGAACGCAAGGTCTCAACGTCATTGTCATAATAATGGGACTGCATGGCGATACACGGATTAGCACTCTGCTGTTTTATTTGTTAAAAAGCAAGCAAGGAGAGTGAACGTAATCCAGAGAGTGAGGGTTGAGATTAGCATAAGAACGACGACAGATGGGAAGTACAGTCTGACGCTAATAGTCTTGTACTAAACGGAGAGGCTGCAGGTGTAAATAAAAAGTACCCTTAAAACTTATAAAACCTAACAGATTATATTTTATGCGTATTCCTCTTTACCAGATTAGTCGAACTGAGACAGTCCGTGCAGCAACATGGGCAAAAGTTGCCGGTTACTTTCCTATGACTTTCTACAGTTTGGCCCCGTATACCAACCATGACAGCGTCTGAAGTATATGAAAAATGAGGGTTTAAAAGCAGCCGGGACACATTTACGTGTCCAGCAGACAGCGGACGCTCAATGTATGGAAACCTGTCAAACACAGAATGAGGCAAGTTTGAGGAGAGTGGAAAGGCGCTCAGAAACAGCGCAAAGGACAAAGACACGGGTGGCAAATACAGCGCGAAGCTAAAGAGAAAAAGCTGCTAAATAAAGCAGGAGCATTCGGTTGCCAACGTGGCCAACTTTCATGGAAAATGCTTGCTTGCGTGCCGCAACATTTCTACTTGTATACCCGAAATCATCAGGTATGTCACTGCTATTAATCATTGTGTAATTATCAAGATATTTTTCGCTCAGATCTAACTGTTGCCGTTCACAGCTATTTTCAAGCGATGCGTATACTAACTGTATGTAGCACCAACGAGAAAGTACGGTTTCTTTCGATGCAGGCTGGCATAAATGCGCTAACTCAAACAGGATAGGCACGCAAATAATTACTGAATGAGCCCCATATTTATGTTGAGTGCTGCAACATGGTAAGCTATTGAATAATCTGCATCTCACATGCTTCACTCAATTGCAACTATTTCGAGGTGATTTTTTTTTACCAGTACCATCTCTGCTAACGTGTCGATGGATGAAAGCATTGTATATAGAAGGAAAAACGGAAGCTGCTATGCCGTTTTGTAATTGATAAAATAGCGCCAAACAGACGTATGTTTGTGTAAGCACAGGTCCCTTCATTCTTTGCAGAATTACTCTTTAGATTACGCTCCATACTCATAAGCACATAACTCTATTGACTACATAACATTCACCGCGATGAGTTACCGTAAGGTAAGGAATCAGAGCAGCAAATTGTACAATCTGATTGACAACTAATTAAACATATATTGTGCATACGCCAACATGAACTGCAGTTGATCCGAAATATATCGAGAAGGCCGGAGAAAATAATTGTGAAATCGGAGTGCTTAATGAGTTTCCAACTGTAATGAAATATGAAACGAAAAGAATTTTATTTTTGCCTGTTGAAATTATTCGCTTACAAAATTATGTTCAATATTTGCTTCAAGGACCACAGGCGTTCATTCAACCTAGCTTGCATTGTTATTGATCAGAACGAAATGCCCAGCCGGTTGAGCCGTTTTATATATTGATGTGATACCGATGCAGCAATACAAAAGTTGGGAACATATCTCTCATGCGCACTAGGAGAATAAGACCAACAACTGGATAAAGGCTGGTTGAAACAGAAACCAGTGTCGCTTAACCCTCAATCGCTCTGTTATACGTCTAAAATATAAGGCCATCCGCACTTGAAAGCATTTTCACAGCAGATCGACTCATTCTTATCCTTTGTGTTACCTATACTATTTTCTTGGTTTTTGCGTACATTTGCGCGGCAGTATATCAAAATGTATGTCGGCGGTGTAATAGTCCACGGACATTGTTGGTCACTAGCAAATGACACGATACATCACCATTTCTCTGCCCGGAGGCAGAACAGGGAAGGTAAACGATAAGAATACAAGCTGACACAGATGGCATTCGAATCTGACTTCTTGTGTTAACAATTTGCACCAGATATATTCGGATATTGTTGAGAAGCGATTAATCAGATTGGGTACAAAATAATTGCAACGGCACATTTACCAGCTGGTTGATTTTAGACGCGTACGTATTATTATTCGCATTACTTCAGTAAGGTAATCTTGCGTCTGCACATATGGTTGCATGTCAATGCAACTCCTCAATTTGCATCAAACTATTCACGCGTGTGTCAACAGAGATCATTTCTTTTTGTCCTTAATTTACGCCCACGACAATAGTCCGACGCAGAACCCGCGACGCTTCAAACGAGAAACTGCTGATGATTGAAGTTTAGTTCACTAATTCAGACAAATAGAACACAGCATTAATTTATTGTATTGGAAGTTAGGTGTAACTTTTCTGTTGGATTATACCAAAATAATGTGGGTAGACGAGAATATCAGGAAGCAACAAGCCGTAAGCTTGCGATGATATTAAATGTAAATAAGATAAAACAAATTATTGACCTGCAGTCAGGGAGGTTTTCCAAGCATTCGGGCGATCAGGTAAACCAGCCGGTTTATCATCCGTCAAATTCGTGCATGGCATGTATATTATATGTCATATTGATGAGAGTGCACTGTGGCTCACAGTCAACAGTACCAATGAATCAGAGGCAATTTTGCTCGCGTGGGTAAAATCTTTTTCTCTTGGGAGCTTTAATCCATCACCACAAAAGATCAGCCCATTCGTGACGAACAATAAAAAATGAGGGTATAAAATTGGTGAGTTATTATAATGAAAATGATTATTTCGTTATTTAAAATGGCAATCAGTTTCAGGTATGCCAGTCAGAATTTGGTGGAAATTATTGATGGGCAGCGGCGATGGCGCAGACATTTCGAGGGAAAGAAAGCATATGGCACTCCGGTCAGGGTTTCGTAAAGAATATTGTGTAGTTCATATGACACAAATACGGTTTATGGCATCTCACCAGACATGGAATATTTCTCATAATATGTGATCAAATAAAGGGATTGTCGATCGCAAGGCACAAAATTCATCGGCTCAGATGAGCGTGACAAGAAAGAGAGGAACGACGAACTAATTTAGAAAGCCAATCAAGAGTACGATTAGAGTTACAATGGAATTGAATAACAGGGATAGACAAACAATGTGAGTCCACTATTAATAAAGCTCAGTGATGTATAAAATTATGCAATCCATACTTCATCAAAATCCTGTATTGCTCAGCATATTAGCTACAGTATTCCGTGTAAGGTCCCCTTGTATTTCTCTCACAAAGCTTTTAAGCGGTTTGATCTGCCGGATGTTTTAAGGCAGCTTGTTCTAAATCTTCGAACACCCTACTAAGACGTATTTCTTCTTGCCCGTGCTCTGCAACTAAGCAAGAGAAAGTTCCTCACATTGTTTGTGAATTGGTACCGTTCGTGGGAATCTATGTGCAGACTATCGACGTCAACGTACACAGAATGGTTGATGACTCGGTGTACGTAACAAATGTTACTTATCAGCTTATGCAACGGCAGTCAAAACCAAGTTCTTGACATCTATCTTGGTAAGCTATTGTAGCGGATTACTCTATTGATTTCTTCGTAAAGCACTGTTACACTCTCGTTTATGAGTTATTTTATCACATTTCTGCATATTACTGCAAACAAATGAGCAAAATTACAACGTAGGTAGCACGAATCCACTTATCTCTAATTCCACGGAGCGCGAACGAGCTGTAGATGAGGCCGATTCTTCGCTTTGTCTCTCTGATAATGGAATTGATCATAAACGTTAACGAATTGCGCTGACCTATGTCTGGAACAGAAATGTATTGCGTCATCTGCGCATTATGGTGTCTTCAGATAAAATGTGGCATTCCTAAGAAACGGTTCCGCATTTGTCTTGAGGACAGTTTCCTTTCCCCACAGAAGAAACCAGGATTCTATGGAGGTTGCAGTGCATGTCACGAATAATTCCTGATAAAACATTTGACAAGATTTATGTCTTCAATGTATAAAAATCAGCTCCATGATTGATTTCTCCAAATATGTGATTAATTTAGACGACAAAATGATGAGACCCAGTACGATACCATGGTTTACCCCACATGTGACTGTCGTGTGTTTATATAAGTTCTTAGCAATTTATGGCGTTTGTTCGACAGGATGTGCATTTAAACACGCTAACAGATTGAATTTTGGCCACGATATTATAAGCTGCAACATCATCATGTATAAGATCTCTTCTTTTCCTCCTCCTTGAGAGAGATCTATACATAGTGATGTTGCAGCTTAAAATATCTTGCCGAAATTCCATCTGGTTAAAATCACTTCCTATCGAACAAAACGCCATACCTTGATAAGAACTTCTGTAAACACACGACAGTCACAAGTGGGGTAAGGCAAGGTATCGTACTGGGTTCCATGCATTTTGTTGTCTAACTTAATGACATACTTGGAGAAATCAATCATGGAGCCGATTTTTATATGCGGATGAAATGAAATTAGTCAACTGCTTTAACAAGAATTATTCTTGACAGACACTGCAACGTCCATAGAATCCTGGTGTCTCCTATGGGAAAGGAAACGGTCTACCAGACAAATGCGGAACCCTTTCTTGAGGATGCCACATTTTATCTGAAAGACAGACACCATAAGCACAGATGACGCAATACATTTCTATAATGACTTGTCAGCGCAACTAGTTAAAGTGTAACTTTAATAATCAGTGCGATTATCAGAGAGACAAAGCGAAGAATCTGCGTCATCTACAGATAGTTCGCGCTCCTGTGGTGGAAAATTGGGGATAAGAAAGTGCGCATTCGTTGCTACCTAGCGTTATAATATATCAATTAAGCGATTCATTTTGTGCAGATATACGTATAGCGCGAGTGGTAATTAAAATCACTCTTCTAACACGAGATGTCTAACAGTGCACCATCACGACAGCAATCATACGCATGGTAAACCGAAAGAAACTCTACATATCATACCCATAAAAAACTCACATTAGCCTATGTCACAAGCAGGAAGTGTCAAGGAACTTGTGTCTGACAGTGGCCCCACTGTGCGGCCGTTGCATAAGCGGGATAAAGTAATATTTGTTGCCTAAACCGAGTCATCAAGCATTCTGTGCTATGTTGAATGTCGGCTAGTCATCGCGTGGCCATCGATTCCCCTTGATAATGGCTACCAATTCACCCAAGCACACGCTGCAGGGAAATTTCGTCGATTGCTCGAGGAATGGCAGAGCACGGGCGCAAGATGGAAATACCTATTAGGTGGGTATCGATATGATGATAGAACAAATCTGCCTCGAAAAACAGCAGCGGCAGATTCAAACCCGGCTTTCTATTAAATATATTTATGCGGGAAAATACAGCGGATAGCTTACACGCAATCGGCTAGACATGTTGCCTGAGCCCAATCACGGGAGTTTAAATGACAGTATGGGATTGCAAGATTTATTCTACTATCACTGAGCTTTATTAACAGCGGGCGACTCACATTGTGCGTCTTAGCCGTCTGTGTCAGCGTCCTGTTGTTCCATTTCATTATAACTCTAATCCTGACTCTTATATAGCCTTTCCACAAATAGTTGCGTCATCCCAATCTACCTCATGTCAATGTCATGAGTCGCACCTGTCGCGCCGATGGATATCGTTGTTATTGCGTATCGACAGCCCATCAAGTGACGTCATATATAATCGACCAAATAATCACCATCGTGTTCTGGGGAAATTAGCCATACGTCAAACCGTCAGTTGTGTCATGCCGCGAACTACACAGACCACAAATGTTTTTTACTGAAACGCAAGACCTGGACCCGCAGTCGCCCATATGCTTCTCTTTCCCGTCGGAATGTCTGAAGCGCCACCCGCGCACGCTGCCCATACAATAATGTCCTCCAAACCATCCGGACGGGCCTAATGCTTTCGAAAGCTGGATTGCCATTATTACAATAACGAAAAAACGCCATGTTTATATATAATAACTCCCCAAACTTCTACACGTACTCGCTTTTAGTTGTTACGAGTCTACTAAATCGCCAGCTGAATTTTTGTGATGGATCCAGGATTACAGCTTCCAGGACAAAATAATGTTACCTATGCGAGTAATATTGCTCCCTCTGCACGTAGACTCAAATGGTACTGTTGACTGATGAGCCACACTCGTCCTCTCACAATACGGACATACATCAATTATAAGCGCATGCACGAAATTAGACGGACATAGTTACACCGGCTGGTTCTACTCGGATCAGTCGACGATAGCTTAGAAACAGCAGCCCTGTCCTCAGTGCCAGATTGCCAAACCGGCACCACGCCAGTTGGGGCCACGAACGGGGTGGGGGGAGAACAAACTTATGTCATGGCAATATTCTGGCCATGAAAACAGCCTCCAAGTAGACGGCACTCATTGCCGAATGGCTTATAACTATATCATTTATTTACCTGTGCATTTGTTGTGGTGTCCATTTTCATAAAATGAAAAGATGACAAAATGTTATGATTAAAATATTCGGTTCAGGCTTCACTGCAAGTAACGTGAAGAATTCGATATTTTATTCGAACTCATTGTATACTATAGGGGCAGACAAATTCAATTGGGCACTGTTCACTCGCACCATGTAAGCGAATTATACACAATTTATTACTTATTAATTAATTACAAATATTTAACGAGATTATTACATGGTTTGTATAATATATTTATCATTTACGTAAATGCCCGTTAACAATATTATATTTGACAAACTGCGAAAACGACGCACATAGCTATTAAACAGCAGATGTAGTATTTTTATATTTATATTTCACAAAAAGCATTTGGGATACAGCAACCTATTCTAGAACGCAACTTACCTTCAATGCAATTGC